>KK115211.1:0-34981 GCA_000611955.2 Stegodyphus mimosarum | reverse complement strand
TAAATAATGCTTTTTTAAAAACAAATTTCCCTTCTCATTTGGAATTATTATACTATTGATAATTTTGTTCTTTCCGATGGCATAAAAATAGGTTCCATAAATATTTTATTAGTTTTTCAATTATACTTATCATACAGTGATCAGCTGAAACACTGTAGCTTTTATTTGCTAGTACAAAAATGGACCAATTGTACATATCATCAATGGACTAAAAGCATATTTCAAATCCGGCTGTTAAATTCACATCTCTTCTGAAATAGTGGGACTGTTATAGTCTACTCCCAGTGCACAGCACAATATTTGAAAATGAACTTTAGTGGAAGTGAGCCTGTTGCATAAAGAACTGAAAACATGAAACCTGGTGATTTACACACATTTTGTTCTGTAATTTGACAAATTGAAGTCTATACAAATAAGCTCCAGTGCATTAACTTTGTAGGGTACAAATACAGCTGTAAAGAAGCAATTTGCATTATGGCCATTGTTACAATGTTTTGTAGCTGTTTGTGGTGTATGTTTTCCTGATGGATTACTGTAGTGATGCTATTTATCAATAAGAATTAGAAATGTTTGTTGTTTCTATGAGCTAGTATTGCATTATGATGAGTACTTGGTGAGTTATGACCATGGTATGTAAGTGAGTACTTTAGCAATTTGACTAAAAGCATGCTGAACCTGCTATATATTTTCTGTGAGCAGGTTGGACCCTACACTACTCTCCTGCTCATTTTTTAATTTGATTTACTTGTTTCCGTTCCTTTTCTTGCCCCACAAGTAACTAACCACTTAACTACTGGTGAGTTTAAAAAAAATTGAGGGCATATAAATCAAATCAAAGTTATATAAAACAATGTGTGTGGTATAACCATGCTAATATTCATGTGTATACTAAAAAATATGCCCCAAAAATGGCAGTTTTATGAAAAGTAGTAACACAAGAGGCAGATAATCAGAAAATAAAATAAAAAAATAAATGCTGCATTTTCTATATGAGTAAGGGAAATTTTAAATGAAGTTTCTATTAAAATATTTTCCTACTTACAAATTTTGTGTCATATATCTTATACACTAGCAGAAAAATTTGACTATAAAACACCTTGATTATAAATCTTAATACTAAAAATTTCTTATTAAGAAGGAATATTTTCTCAGAACTAATTTGAGATTTTTTAAAAGGCACATTTTAAATCATGTCAGATCAAAATAAACTGCATAAAAGAGAATTTTAGTTTTTTTCTTAAATACTGTTAAATCAAAACTGAAAAAAAAAAAAAAAAAAAAAAGGTAAAAAAAAAAAAAAACGGGGGAGGGGCAACAGAGCAGGGTGCTTCTCAGTTATCCAGTAAAAAAGATGCAGGAGTTGCTAAAACACACAAAAAATCCACCAAAATGAAAGCCTCTGTACTGCAGCTATCAGCTTGTTGTAACTATGCTTTTAATTATTAGCACGTTCTCTGAAACATATAAAGGTTTGTTTGATTCTGTGAGTTGCAAGATGTAGAGTTCTTATGGCAGAAAAAAATTGCTGGAAAAAATAAAAATTGCTATGAAGTTGTATTTTAAATGGTAACTAGGCTATATTAACCAGAATTTTAAAAAAATAAAAACATTTTGTGAAAGGGCTGTCACTGTTACTTACAAAATCACAGCCAACAATTCCTTCTGGGAAACAGAAATGACTGCACTCAAACTTTAGCTTTTACTTTAGCAAATACCAAATCTCTGTCTATGGTACAAAAAATAAGTATTCATTGTTTAAAATAATTCACAATAACTGAGAAACATGCTTACTACATGCAGAGGAACTGAATACCTCAGCCTTCCTTCTCGAGTAAGACATGAAGCAAGAACTGTACTGATAACATTCTGAATTTCATCTAATGAAGCAATAAATTCTGGTGACTAAAATGAGAAACATAACGAATCAGTAATTAGAAGTTAAGTTTCATACAAAGTTACATTCACATGAAATACAAAGTAACAAACATAGTGGAATTAAAACTGAAATTACTAATTAACTTTCTCAAAATAATAAATACTTTATATATGATATGTACATAATTAAATTATGTAAAAACAATATGAAAATTGCAGTTTTTTCCCTTTTTAATCTACTTTAAAACTTAATCCAGCAATGAAAAATTTAATACTATTTTATTAAGCATTATCTCTATTCCGAATTTAATTACAAGAACTGAAACATAGTATATTTGCAGTATACTCCTGGTAAATGAAAACCAAGCAAAGCTAACAAAAATTAATAAACTGATTGATTGTTCACATACTGCAGTACAGTTACAAATGCATGATGCTTACTCTAATAATTTATTTTAGGCAACAAAGACAGAACTCTTAAGAAAAAAGTTGTGTTTATGACTATGTATGACTTTTTAGCAATGTATACTGCACGCACAAAAGCTCTTACCCAACTTTTATTTTTACAACCGTTGATGAAAGACATATATTTCCACTTACAAAAATGTTTTAAATTATACAAATAACCATGTTATGATAGTTTCAAATTTAAAGCTGTATGGCCCCTTAATATGATCTTTGATTTTAATATCAGATATCTATGGAAGTTACTTTTTTTAATATAAAGTACAACATTTTCCTAAACTTAAGATATAAAAACCGAAGGAGGGTATAAAAAGTTAAATTTTGTAAGTTTTCAAATTTTTTAAATTTAAAAATGTCAAAACATGAACATTTGCATCATTTAAAACATTTTTGTAATTGGAAGTAGATATCTACAATCAACAATTAAAAAAATAAAAGGCAGGTATGCACTTTTGTGGACAAAGTGTATATTGTATGTAATTTTCAAGAACATGTTTCATGTAATATATCATTTAAAATTGAATATAACTGCATCCAAAATAAAATGCTAGAGAGGATCTCAGAGTAAAAACTGAACTTTCCTATACCCACATCAATTCTTATTCACATTTTTCACATTAAAACGCCATTTCTTAGAAAATTTTTGAAATCCCTTTCTTTTAAAGAGAATGGAATTTCTATTAATTTTTAAAGTGAAAAATATATATTCAGAATACTTTTTACAGTAAATACACTGTTCAGTTGTCTATAAATTGAATGACTGACTAAATCTAATTGCATACAGATAGACAGATATGAAGATTTCTGTTAGATATCTGTTTTTTTTAACCTTAATGTGTTTCTTAATCATCCAGAAAAATTGCTTTTTTCAACATAATAAGCTTTCACACTATTTTTAGCTTGATACCATCTTTTCTATGAAATTTCTTCAATGTTTCATAGGCTATACAATTTCTCTGACTTATGCCATTGACAGAGTTTCAGATACACTTACTTCAGGATCTAGTTTCAAATTCATCAGCAGCCATTTAACTGTAATATATATTCTGCAGTATCTTTCCTGGCTTCGATAATGACATGCAATCTTCCCCCGCCCCATTTTATCTTTCATTTGTATCATTAATCATAACTTTTTTTTTTTTACTGTCAACTCACGTATGCCAATCAACATCTTATTTTCTCACTTCCGGATTTTCTTTTATTTGGGTTTATCTTGATCTTATTTTAATAAAGATAAATAAAGAACATCTTCAGCTGACGATTTATAACTATTCCAATTAACTCACCCATAATTTTCGGCCCAAAAGGAGCTTTTATTCTTGAAATATGAATTTGCATCGAATCACTATAAATGAGTCATTTCACTTTCATTTTAGTCTGTTGCCATTTGCAAAATGTAAGATATTTATCTTTCAGATTGGACCTGTCTGTTGCAAATTAACAAACTAAGCTATTTGAAAGAAGCAGATGCAGTTCTTGAGATTATACAGATGCAGTTCTTAAGATAACTACTATTCATATTAAGATTAATCATTTCTTTCTTTTGAATCGGATTGACATAAAAAATAAAAAGAGAATTTAATTCATGATCAATATTTACATAGAATGATATTATACATTTTTTATTATTATTTATTTCCCATTTTGTAAAACTTTAATGAATTTTTTATTTACAAACTCGACAATTTGAAAGTGAGCAGCACCAACACTGTACAGAATAGAGCATTCTTATTTCCATTGTGTGAGCCTGTGTATAAGAAATTCTAAAGATATGCTGTTTTTATATATTTTGTGACTTTGCCATTGAACTGAATTTTATGCGGCATAAGAGTGAAAAGCATGATATTTAACAAAGTTAATAACAGAAAACATTAATAATAAAAAGACAAAAAAAAGTTTTGTAGGCCATCCTACAAAGAAAACTGAACACTGGTATGAAGATTGAAAACACTGAAAAATGTATTTCGACACATAACATTGCATCAGGAATTCCAAACATATGCATCCTTTTAAAAATTTTGATTCTGCTCTTGAAATGCATATGGCGTAAGTGTGACGAAAACAATACGTAATAATAAAGCTAAAAAGACTAAAAAAAAAAGGTTAGCAGAAGTGAGTGCAACAGTAGACTGGTAGATTGCAAGCTCAACAAGAACTCAAAAAACCCTAACAAACCCTTTCGGCTAACCATTAAAAGATGAAACTTTTCAGGTTTTTTTGGGGGGGGGGGATATTATCTTTATATCTTTCTTCTATCTCATTCACAGTAACTGGTTTATATTTCATAATTTTTCACTAGTTTCGATTACGAGCTCAAATAGTATATTTTTTTCTGAAGGTTGGCCTTCTTCCAACACACTGGGTTTGGTGTAACCTTGATTACACATGTTAGTTATTATTCTTGAGTAAAGACTCCTTTTTTATCCTCTATCATGCATTTTAAAAAAAAATATATTAAAATTTGGTACCTGCCTTCTACAGGAGAACATACTGTTGAATATTTCCAAAGTTATGGAATCTTAATGGCCTCAAAAAATGTGTTAATGGCCATGATATGGTGCTTTATTTAAAAACTGAGAAGCAATGGTATTGCAACATTAAGGCTTGTGTGAAGCGAGTGTCAATTCGAAAGGGAACGTGGTTTGAGGATTCTACTATTTCAAAAATGAAATTGTAGAACCCTCAAGCCATGAAAAATTAAATATATATAAATGATTCTATAATAAATTTGAAATAAAAATAAGAATAGAACATTTTTTTCTTGTATTTAGTGAATTTTTTTTTTTTTTTTTTTTTTTTTTTTTTGCTGTGCTGCCATCTCTTGTGGTTGACGGGATTTTCCATAAGTACCCAACAACATTCAAGCCACAATAACATTCAGAAGTTCAAAGCAAAATAATGTCTAAAACATGGCATAATAGTAACATATTTTTGTTCAAATTTCCTATCATATATTAATAGTCATTTTTTAGTTTGAAGTAGGGGTGAAAAATGAGTGGTCATGATTCCAATAATTAAAATATAAGCTTACCATATTAATTAATGGCACCAAAAAATCATCTCTATGCACTGGAGTGAAACTTAATTTATTACGTCTTGCAATGGCATGAGGGAAGACTCTAGGAAATGCTTCAGATGCACGACCAATACGTAAATACATAGAACCGGGATGAATTACTATAACTGACGATGCTTGAATTGGCTGTAATGTAGAAAGAAATAAAATGTAAAAATAAGTAATACACAAAATACAATAAGTTTTATTCTGCAGCCCTAAGCCATTAAAAAGTTATAATAATAATAAAGATTATAATAACAAGCTATAATAATAATAAAGAGGCATAATAAGGATTTATACATAGTCTCTTTTACAGAAAATCTAACGAACTAAATGATTCACTTACCCATCTATTTATTTCACAGGCAAATACAAAATCTATTTTAGCTTCCATCTATACAATTTAGCAATCACTCTTCTGCTAAAGACATAATTAGGAACCTTATGCCAGATACAAAATGATTACTCTTTGGCACAGAATTTGGATGTATTTTGAATAAAGAAATATTTAAAATTTTCATATAATGTACACAGTCTTTTCAAAAATTTCAAGGGAAAAAAATGTGCAATAATAATGCCTTTACTCAAATATACCCACAGTATCAAACTAGAAATAATTGCCTCTGCTATTAATGCACTTTTGCCAATATTGAGAGAAAAGTTGGCAGTGTATTTCGGATAGACCTGTGTTTTTCAATCAGATCATCACTTTGCTCTTGGTGTTTCTCACAATTCCTAAATGCTGATCCAGCAACATCATTTCAATTTTGGGAAAGCTAAAAATATCACTAGCAGCCAGCTTAAAGGAATAAGAAGGCTACTAGAGTAAAATGATTCAACTACAGGCTAGGAATTTATGAGCAACTAGCATTGTGTGTAATGCCACACTGGTCATGATTATTTACCAAGAAGTGAGAAACATGCTACCTCTTTCTTCCATGAAAGACACATTTTACTTCTTATTCAAATACACAAAAATAGATATTAAAAAAAAAACTATATATTAATGAAAGCCTTTGAAGGTGTAAAGTCACGGAAAAGGAAGTATTTTGACAACTACTTGAGTGTTTCAGAATACTGTTTGTAACAGCATAGTCATTTGTTTACTGTGGGCAGAAGAATTAATGTTGATTAAATGGTGGGAGAAGCAATTTAGCCTTTAGTACAATATTACTACTGATTAGAAGAGTTTTATGAGAGCACTGTATTCTCATCTAATCCTACAGCCTAAAAAGAAAGTAAGCAAACCTGAAAAAATTCGGAACATACACAAAAATCTGTTTGTACAAGGAAAAATATAAAGCAAACAGGGTTCTTTCATATTACTGGACATTTGGCATGTTAGCCAAGAAACTGGCAAACTCCTTTTTGCTCATGTTCCAAACAGAGTCAAACAAACTCATGACAAAAGTCATTCGCCACATACAAGAAGGATCGAAGATTTATCAAACTGTTGGTGAGCACATAAAACAGTGGAACTGGAAAAAGCAAGTTAGACTTTCACTGTGAATCACAAATTTCATTCTGTTGATACAACAACAGCTGCTTACATACAAAATGCTGAAAGACTGCAGTATTCCACTAACTGGGAAAATAAAGATCAGGAAGGCACGTTTGCCATTATCATGAGTTTTATCTTGCAAAGTTCATGGGATGAGAAAATGCTTCTAATGCCATATTAAAAGTAATGCAGAAATAATTCAACCACAAAATGTATATGAGAACTAAACATGAACTTAATGATAATCCTGGTTCCATTTTGACATTTACACTACACTGACATTTACTGACACTGGATTCAGGAATGTATGCATGTATGTATGTTTATGTATGCATGCATATATGTATGTACATATCTATGTCTGTGTATGCACACACATATACACATTTCTGAATCCGGCCCTGACAACAGAAAAATATCTTTTTATTAAAGTGAAAATATATCTGCATACATAGGGAGAACAACAGTAATGTACAAAAAAAATTGACAGTTCTATATCCCCTGTTCTACTGGACCGATTGTCAAAATTTAACCTATGTTTTTCATGTCTTGAAAGAAAAACTTAGGATATATGTTAGATTTATATATAGCTTTATTCTAACATAGGTATTTTGACACAAAATCAGACTTTTTCTGAAATAACATACCAGTTCTTTTCCATATTTTCATTCTAGGGCTCAAATTAGGTTAGTCTATATTTCAGGGTACTTCTTGAATTATCACCAAGTTCTTTCATTTATTTGATTTATTTTTATTTGTTTATTTTCATTTACTTTTATTTATTTATTTTCATTTATTTATGATTTTCATTTATTTGATTTTTTATTTGATAACATGACTAGTTGAATTTTATGGAAACCCTATAATGATGCAATTGGTTGAGTGACTGTGGTGAATTTGACTGATAAGAAATATTTGTAGTGGCTTATTTATGTGTTGAATGTTGGTTAGGAAGCACATTGCTTATTATATACTTCACACCATAAAATGCCTGCTGGTGGTATGACTAACCTGAAGTTTCTGTACACTTTAGCACAATTGGGAATGAAAACATTGATTGATTGGTGTGTAAATGAAGATTTAAATGGCTTCATTCACTTCTCAGTAAATTACGCAGTGAGATTTAAGGATCTGGAAACAGGAGCTCATATCAACACTTTGGAAGCTATGAAGGGTGTAATAAAAAGGGATTTTCAAAAGAAATGTCATCTACAGTCTGGCAGTATGGAAAATATTTTTCATTTTTACATTTGTGAATTCATGTGGCGATGGCAATACACAGATTCTTGTTTAGATTCTAGTTTAAATAGTTTATGGATGCTGTTAAGGAATTCTGTGTGTCTCACATACTGAAGAACAAAAAATTTTTAAATAAGGTTAAGTCATTATTTCCTTTTTGTACTGTGCAGATTACATAACTTGGGTAAAAATATATTTCAAGGTACCCCTTGGCAAAAACTGACGATTTTTTTGGCGCCAGTCCTGTTTACGTTTAACGGCCTCCCTAATAAAATGGCATCCAAAACATAATTAAAACAAAAAATATATAATCTCAATAAACTGCATTTTATATCAAAAAAAGAAAATACATGTTATCTCATCTGTGCACTACAAAAAAGAAATATCGACTTACCTTATTTAGAAATTTCTGTGTCTTCAATCTGTGGCACACAAAATTCCTTAACAGTAGCCTAAATTTTTCTAAAATTATCTTAACTAGAATCTGTATACTGCTGTCAAAACATAAAGAGTCAAAAACATCCTCCATAGTGTCGGTCTGTCAGTAGCATGTCTTGCATGAACCTTTCTTGCGACAAACCCATTCAAAGCCATCTGAACGATCTTCACGTTCAACCATGTGCATTTCCTTCACACAAACAGGACACATAATGACTACTAAGTAAACCTTCATTTACACACCAGTCAATTAATGCATTTTCCCTTTTGTTCTAAATCATACAGAAACTTGAGATTAATCTTGTCTCATACAGCCATTTTACAGTGTAAACCACAAAATAAATAACAGACTTTCTAACCAAGATCCAACACATAAATAAGTCCTTGTAAAATTTTCCCATCAGTCAAATTAACCACAATCATGCAACCAATTACGTGATAACAGGGTTTCCATAACAACATTCAACTTCTCGGGTTACCCTAAATGAAATAACAACTTGGCAATAATCCAAGGGGCACCCTAAAATAGAAACTAACTCATAGCATTTATTTCCATTCTTATGTTATTTCCTTGAATGATTTACAATGCAGTTTATTGAGATTATATATTTTTTGTTTTAATTGTATTTTATTGCATTATATTTTAGATGTTATTTTACTGGGGAGGCCATTGAACGTAAACAGGAATGGGGCCCAAAAAATCGTCAGTTTTCATCAAGGGGTACACTGAAATATATTTTCACCCTTAAACTATTCCAGAATGCCAACTTTAGTAAAAATTGCATGAGTAGATTTTAAAAAAGTAGCTCGGAAAATTTTACCTCCACCATGAAAATTGAATTTGGTATATATTTGTTAATACCTCTTTTTTTATTAAACTTATTTGATTCTTCCTTCCACATTTCGAAATTTAGGTCCTAGTAAAATTCACTCAAAGTATATATATTTCTAAGAATACCTGCAAAAAATTAAGAGTTTTTTATTCAAAATTTCCTATGGTGCACATGAATTTACATATTTTTATAGATTTTAAAAAAGTAGCTCGGAAAATTTCAGCTCCTCCATGTAAACTGAATTTGGTATATATTTGTTAATACCTTTTTTTTATTAAACTTATTTGATTCTTCCTTTCACATTTCAAAATTTAGGTCCAAGTAAAATTCACTCATTTTTTATGATTTATTTTTTAAATAACTTTTAAAAAATTTTTTGAAAAAAAATTTTGTATTGTAACCTATAACATTTTCACAATCTTCTTTAAGTATATATACTTCTAAGCACACCTGCAAAAAATTAAGAGTTTTTTATTCAAAATTTCCGAAGATACACGTGAATTTACATACAGGCATGTTTCAAAATTTAGCATATTTGTTATGAGCAATAATATGTGGTTTACGCACTTAATAATGTTACTAAAATAATTTGAAAGTATGAACGATGATGACTTTTTTTCCGCTCGCGTACAATGAAAAAAAGGAAAGGAAATAGTTTGCTATAAATTAACAGTAAAAATATATTTATGGGTGTCCCTTGGCGAAAATTAGCAATTTTTGGTGGTACATGGACACCGAGTTTGTGCAATTCTTTGACTTGTTATTTTGGCGATTTATGGCTTAAAAATCGCCGCTACTCAAAGCCAAAATAACAAGTCAAAGAATTGCACAAACTCTGTATACATGTACACATTGACCTGTTTTCACTTGGAAAAAATCCCCCAATTGCACAAACTAGGCATTGCACAATTCCTTGACTTTGTCCATTTACACATTGATTTATATTCACTTAAAAAGTCAAAGGAGCAGTCAACAAAAAATAAATAATCTCAATAAACTACATTTTAAATCAAACAATGAAATAACATAAAAAAGGAAATTCATCTTAGCTCTACACAAAGGAAATATCCACTTACCTTATTTACAAATTTCATGCCTTCAGTCAAACAAAATTCCTTAACAACCTCCAAAAACTTCCTAAAATTATCTGAACTAGAATCTGTATAATGGCATCGCCACATAAAATTCATAAAAATAAGAGTTGAAAATATCCTCCGTAGTGCCGGTATCCTCCGACATTCAACCATACGCATTTCCTTCCTACAAACAGAACACTTATAATGGCTACTAAGTAAACCTTCATTTACACATCAGCCAATTAATGTTTTTTTCCCTTTGGTTCCAAATTGTACAGAAACTTCAAATTAATCTCACCACATTCAGCCATTTTACCACGTAAACCATAAAATAAGCAATGTACTTTCTACCCAACATCCAACACTTACAAATCCCATCAGTCAAATTCACCACAATCACGTAACCAATTACATCATAATAGGGTTTCCATAACATTCAAATACTCAAGTTACTATAAATGAAACAACAACTTAGTGATAATCCAAGGGGCACCTTTCAATATACTCTAACCAAATTAAGAAGTTTGTCATTCTTGGCACAATTTGAAAAAAATGCACCAAGATAAATTTTCAAATTTCTCATCAAAAATTGTAAAATTTAATATCTAAGCATAATTTAAACCACCAAATCGAAATATGGAAAAAAATTAATATATTATTTCAGAAAAAGCCCGATTTTATGTAAAACTACCTATGTTAGAACAATGCTGTACATAAATCTAATATATGTCCTATGTCACACTTTCGAGACATGGAAAACACAAGTTAAATTTCGACAATCGGTCCAGTAGAATGAGAGATATAGAACTGTCCCTTTTTCCTATAAGGTGTACATATATTATAGTACATATAATGTTTAATGTGAGCAAGATCACGTTTGTGCAATTTTTAGATTTTTTTTAAGCAAAAACATACCACTGTGTACATGGAGAGAATGAGTAACACTGTGTACAAGGAGTTTGAATAGTAATGTATCATTTCATATAGATAATATTTAATGCATCATGTAACGTATGATATTTAATATATTATATAATCAGCACTTGCGTATTATCGCAACCACCTTAGTTGAAATCACCAAACTCTGGCAAACATGCACATAATATGTTCTTTGGGTAACCATATTCATTGTTGAAATTCGAAAATTCTTTGAATTACCTTTATCTTCTATAAAAAATTGCCAACGTTCACCAAAGTGATTGTGTTAATTTGACATACTATAGAAACTTTATTTAATAATTAAAATTTGTATTTTAAATTGCTAAAGCGGGCCTTTCTTTGATAAGCTGATAATGTTTGGCGACTTGCGATTAATATCAGTAGTCTGGGAATCATTTTTATACAAAATCGTCAACATTCAAATAATGATACGTATTTTTAGCGGGTATTAAATGTTAGCTAAAATTCCATATGCAGTTTCAGATACAATACTACTTCTGCGAAAATTTAAGATATTTAGGCAATAGGTTATACAAAAAGGATTATATCTTAAAAAATTAACAATTTAAACGCGCAAAATTAATTTAAAAAGCTCAGTATCTAGGCATTAATTATTTATATATTTATTCACTTTCTCAAGGCAGTGTATTTAAAATCTTTTTCATAATTTAGAAATTGTTAGGAATAAGAAATGAACTTATCAAATAAGATTTTGTACGCAATATCAAACGAAACAAATTAGAAATCTCAATATTCATGATTTACCGTACAAGGTTTATTGATAAGCATCAATTCATATCTACAGTTTCTTAAGTTTTTTTAAGCATTTTGGAATAGGCTTTTTTTTTCCAGCATATCAATGTACCATGAGACAAATAACGTGCACATCACAGACATATTTTGCTGCACAACAGTTTTAAATATATAAATTAAAGCAATATAATAGCATCATAAATGGATAATACTTCAACTGATGTTTCAGGAAAAACTGGAGTAGTTGCTGCCGGCTTTTTTAACATCACTGGCGCCATGTTTATTTACCATTTACGAAAATAGTGATGCCAATTTGTGAGTATGAATAAATAATTAGGAGTGTGGAGACTACAAAATCATTTTAAATTGTTGGAGTACTTGAAATTGAATTCCAAATCATAAATACGAATATTTGGTTTTGTCTGATAGTCTTTTATTTTATTATTGCCATTTCCAGTCAAGTTAAAAACCACATTAAGTCCGTTAAGAAGCACATACATTTGTTATCTTCATAAATCCTTTTTCTTGTTAAAAGATAGCTATTACAACCAAACTCCAATATTCTGTTGCAAAAACAACATAAGCGCCAACACTACTTGTGATGTCATAGAGTGACGAAATGAATTCCCCGCGGCATTTTTGCGCGCGAAAAGCTTGCTTTAATTGCAAATACTCTGTTACATTCCACAAATTCCCATTTATACAAAACATAACCAATACCAAAAAAGTAAAAGTTCACCTAACTTACACGAAACCGATAATAAAATCTCTTCAACCTGATGTCATAAACGGCAACCAATAAGAACAGGGGTGGTGGCTGGGGCCAGGCGCTTGTAAAAACAACGCACCGCAGAAGAAGGAATAGACAGACAGACAGACAGACAAAGAAGACAGATGTCTTGTTTTGCACCCGCTAAGTCTTTCTGCACCGATGGGCGAAAAATCAAGCTTAGGTGCGAAGGAAAGGTATATAGAAAGGGGGACAATTTCGTGTTTCAGAGGACAGTAAAAATGAATCTCGTACACTTTGTACGAGTTCAAAAGGCCAGAAAGAAAAGTCGGGACAAAATAAAATAAAAATAAATGGCCCAAATGTAATAGGAAAAAAATTTTAAAAAAAAAAGGGCCTATAGAAAGAAAAGGAAAAGAAACAGAAAATTTTCCTAAAATACGATTGCTAATTAAATTTTTTTTATTTGTTACACATAATATTAATTCATTAATTTAACCCTCATAATTTATTAAGGCATTAGTTTAACAAATTCAGGCCCACTGTATTTATGTTAGCATATAATTCTAAGTATGAGAACTGAAAGAGATCCTAGTAACAAAGATAACAGTCTACTGCACTTATCTATGCCCAAAATCCCTATTTTTCCTCTCAAGAAATTCCTAAGCAAGTAACGGGGCCTTCGAAGGGCAACTGTTGATTGACTGCTGATAAGGAACGTAGCGTCTCTACGGAATAGTTACGAGAAAGGAACCACATGATTTAAAGCAATATACTGACTATCGTATAATGCTAGAAACTAATGAAAATAATGACTAAATGAATTTAAGGGCACTTTCAAGATATAGGTTAAATTAAATTTAGAGAAAGGAAGGATACTTATCTGGATGCTTTATCCCTTCTTTTACTTCTGTCCTGTAGAAAATAAAACAGTGGTGAATAAACAGTTTCCTTCTTTCGTTTGATTGAAGAGAATCTTCAGCTGATGGGCGAGATGTTGCAGAGGAAATGTGTGATATAATTTCTTAGGCAGGTAAGCGTTTATTGACACATACATTAAAAAAATTACGCAGCTATGCTAAGACGCTGCCTCCAAACACCTCGTACCGGCCGCCGAGCGCAGAAAAAGGAATACAATGTGCTTTATAATAAATATTAAGTGGATACAGTTAACAAATATGTAACAAATAGCGTCTTCCTTTCACAAAATCGCGCACTGGAATCGCTGGGAAGAAAGTTCATCATAAATTTTTATGACAAAAACACGTTGAACTTATCAATCTTTTATTTAAGAAACTTATATGAAACTTTAAGGAGACTTGCGATGCTGACTATATTTCGGCAAGATCGTGTTATCAATATTTCTCTGATGAAGACATTAGACATAAAAATTTTTATCTTTCATTTATTTACCATAATGGACATTCTTTGAACTAACACGATTAAAACAAAACAAATTATTTGAAAGGATAACGCCTAAGACACAGGCACTCAGGTGACTACAAAATTTTTATCCGAAGTATTAATGGGAAAATGACCCATTTTGTTCTCACCGATAGCATAGATTTTTAATGTGTCAACATTTTAGTTCTATGAACACATAACAGAAAACATTTTCGGCTGTCTAAGCAGCAAACCTGTGATATATTCGCCGATATTAATGACATATACATGATATAATTTCCAATCAATTTATCTATGCTGCACTGCGTGAAAGAAAGTATCATATGAATACATGAAAAATTTCCTTTAAATATATAGGAGTTCACTGCTAACTGCTGAGCTCGTCGGACTGTTTTTCGATACTCCGCTAATTCGCCTGCATGCACATATTACCTATGCTTTTCTATTATATATGGCATTAATATCATGTTTTCAGCATTCACATCAGTGCGGCGGCTTTCTGGATTAACAGATTACTACCATACTCATCAAAAATTATTTTTTGCTCTGTTTCATTATTAAGTAATGATTAGTCTAATTGTTCGGTTAAGGGTAAGGCCTCGTGCCTAGGTACCCTGGTGCATGGTAAGAGATAACTACCATAGTTATCAAAAATTATTTTCTTATTAAGTATTGATTAAGAAAGTCTAATTGTTCGGTTAGGGGTAAGGCCTCGTGCCTAGGTACCCTGGTAAGTACACCATTACAGAGAGGAGACGTTAAAATGTATAAAATACGGGAAACGCTCAACGCATACCTATTGGACTTTAAAAGCAATTGCTTTTTTCCTTCGATTTGATGGAAGATTTTAAAATATTTCGAACGGCTTCTTTTTCTCAATGCGTAAAAATTCATTTTGATATTTATTCCACTACAACAAAACTACTGAACTCTGGGATTAAATGGTGTTTTTGAAGACTAATTTAATCAAAGCACACCAAAGCTATTTGCTCCAAACAACTTTCAACCAAACTCCTGCGGCGTTAGAAAAGAAAAAAAGAAGTCATATGTTTGCCACGGATAATGAAAGTGAAACTAAATGAACAACACACATCAAGCATAATGTGGGGCATGGTGGTATTCCATAAAATTTGGAGCTGTTTTAATTCATAGCTTCATCCAATAAAATACTTGAAAATTAGACATTAATTACAATATCTATAAAACGCGTATGATTTAAAGTTACCTGTTATAGGAATTTCAAGCAATGGTTTTAACTTTCTTAAGCTTCCACTTAAGATGCTGCTTTTGAGTTTTTCCAAAACAAGTATAAAATGGCAGATTCAAATCAGTTATATACCGGGTGTTCCAAAATGATTTTTTAGATTTTGATAAAGTATAAGTCAGATATGGGGATGAACAGAAAGGTGACGTTTGCAGCATAATGTTCACACTTATCTAAAGTTGTGTTGTATACCAACATTTCCAACAAATCCCTCTTCTCTAATTTCTTTGTTTTCGTTTTTCTCTTTGCAGGTGAGACACTGACGAAAATGGCCACCATCCAAGAGATCACACAGGGTGTGGAATTGTGAATAAAAACCAAATCGGCCACTCAAGTGCAGCAGAACTTCTGGACGCATTACAGACGCAAACCTTCATCAAGTCCGACCATTTGGCAGTGGTACACGAGGTTCAAACAGGTGCAGCAGGTGTTTATCCGGAACCTAACGAAATCAATCTATCTATCGTCTCGACATTTGCAGCTTGTAACCTAACATCCTGCTGCAGCAGGACGGTGCCCCTCCTCACTACGCCTCAACAGTTAGGAAGGCTTTAGAAAACATGTTTCCAAGTCTTTGAATTGCTCGAGGAGGACCCATTGGCCCAAGACACGTAGAAATTTTCTGTAAGCCTTTGTGAAGGAGGTGTGGTCCACAAGACCTCAGTGCGAAACCTGCAGGAACTGCGAGCTTGCATCGGCGCAGCTCTTGAGCACCCTATGGAGGCATGGTAAGCGGGGCGTTGGTAGAACTGGAATATCGTTAAATATTCTGTGTGCTACAGATGCTCACACACTGAACTCTGTTAAAAGTCTACTAAAACTTTATGTGCGTGTGAGAACATCATGCCTTAAACGGCATCTTTCTATGTATCCCATTTCTGACTTAACTTAAACTACGTGATTAAAGTTGGAAAGATCCTTTTGGAATATCCTATATATAACTTCTGCCAGCATTTTCGTTAAATACGAACACAATTCCGATTTTCTTAAAAATTTTAATAACGAAATTAGTTATAGAATTGGCTTAGATTTTTAATGTATTAGTTAATGTATTTTTAATGTGTTAGTTAGTGTATTCTATAACTACTATAGTTACAGAATCCATCGGGCTTTAATTTTTATTAATATACAAAAGTAAAACTTTTCTGTAGGTTCATTCATTATTGTAAATCCAGTGTCTTATTAATTATTAGCAAAACATTTTCATTTGGCATCAAGGCTTTTTTCCGAACAAATATCCGGTATGTGTTCTTTACATAGGATGCAAAGAAAACTGTTTCTTAACAGTAGGTAAAAGTAACAGAAAAATTCCTAAAAATGCTGGAAGAAAAAAATTTGCGCTTAAAAATAATAAAATATGCGTAAAAAATCCTTTTTTGTACTAATAAATGTACTTGAAACTAAAACATACATTTTTTGCATATTATCTTGCTTATATTTGATTGCAAATTTTTAATACAAAAATGTGGATAAAATAAAAAAAAGAAAATTATTCCATCTAATTGGCGTAGAAATGAAGTACATGATGTTACCCTTCTTAAAAGATATCTTTATCTTCAACCGATGACATAATTCATCTAAACTTCTGTTTACTTTAAAATTTCGATTTCATCGTCTCCAAAGCCATGAGAATTTTAACAACTACGAATCTCCTCATTTAAAAGCCCAGCATTGTTAGCATCACAGGATAGCTAAAATTGAAATGTTTTCGAAAATTTCCTAAATTTGATAAGAGAAGTTAGAGATCCCTAGAGACCATCATTTCGTAGATTATTTTTCAACCTATTTAATGGCGCAAAGATAAAAACTTTGCTACGAACTGTACAAAATATTAAGGGAGAATTGAGAATTCACCATTGAGTTAAAAATTAAATAGGTTGAATTTTTTTGGTGTTAAGGGAGTATTCTGTATAGTATTGAAATGCATTTGCAGTAATATTTGCGTGTAAAATTTTCAGAAAGTAAAGAAAGTACTCTTCAAGATACTCTCAAGATGCAGTCGACGATACATTACACTCCACGTACAGGTAGGATTTATATAGCTTTTGACCTGCAGTCGAGAACATTCTGGGGTAAACCGGTAAGAATTCGTTCTAGAATGTTCTCTCTCCGTCTGTAGCAGATCGCCGATTTTATCACAAATGAGCCCTTTCGAGCCAAATCTGGCAACCCTACCTTTCCTTGCCATTTTCTGGAAACCCTAAACCCGCTCTGCTGGGAAGCTGTCTTACCGCAGCTGGGCATTTCGTAACAATGTGTTGGCTCATAATATCGTTTGGAAACCTTTAAAAATCTGAAATGAATAATAATATTTTGATCAGCATGAATTTCAGGCAAAGACTTTTTACTGAAAGGTTTATTATCGAAGTCAATATTACTATTAATTAACTAATATATATTTTAGAGTGTTTTAGACATTCTACTGCATTTAAATACTTTTGCGATCAACGCGTTAATTTTAGAAAGAAGGCTCTAAGATTTTCTTGAAATACTGAGCTGTATTAATACATGATCTTTCGACCTTGTACTAGAGAAATACTAGAATTAATAATATGTGCTATACTCATAGCTTGCTTATACTCTTGATGCATGCTTATACTCGTGATAAAATATTAAAGTGTATAGTACTATATGACTGTGAAATGATTTTGGAAAGTTTAGAAACAAGAAATATTTTGTACTCCTGAAAAAAAAAATCTGGATTCTATATTTTTTTGGTTTAAGTTACATGTTCGATGAAGATAAGTCTAAAGATAGAATTCTCAAATTTTACATGAAAGTGACATAATTCCAGCAGACCTTTGTGTAAAAGCTTGCATTTGGTACTGTTGACGAAAGGGAGCCGTAGCGATTAGAAGTTTCAAGATAATTTTAAACACGTTTAAAGATAATTTTAAAACGTTTGGAGATTACAGATTTTATTTAATATGAGCAGCCATAATCAGTACAATGTTAACGTGATAGCATATTGGGTACTGTCTGGAGAAGGTTTGCCTGTTTTTAAGCGTATAATGTCTGTGCTTCATGGTGGCGCATAATACATTGCGGGGCCGAAAATCACCTCGAGAGGTTTGGAGATAGGAGAAGATGAGTAGGAGACTCCGAAATCGGGAAGTAAATTGCTCGTTCTAATGCATGAAAAAATTGGTCACCCTCTGTAGGGATGCATATTTGCCATTCCAGATGAATCCATTAAGCTGTAAATATCCGATAACATGTTAATAACAACGACATTGATATGTAGGAAATTAGAAACGATATTTTCTCGACTATATTCGAGAAAAAACTGAAAGAGGCACACCTAAAAATCCTTCAGATTTTATGAGTATCTTTCCTGTCTCTTTTCTTACATAAATAAGTTTACACTTGATTCTTTTTATTACTTGTTTAGTTAATCAAAGCATTTTCGATAAACAGAACAAAATCTTTCATTGAAGAAGCGGGATCTTTGGGTAGATTCCTAATTCTCTGCTCCTATCATCAAAATTAGTGTTGCTTAATGCTAAACGTCACTTAATTGTATAAATCGCATTAGGGCACATCTCTTCTAATTATGTTAAATCTTTAAACATAATACAGATTTATGTGCCATTTGTAGTCATAAAACTTCAGTCAGCACATATAAATGGTACATTTGAGATATAATTGTTCAATGAAATGTTAGACGAAGGCAAATCGTGCAATTTTATGACAAGTTGCCAAAAGAGCGAAGAAATAATGTAAATATATTTTGACAGATTTTGACCCAGTATGCCCTCAGAGGTTATTTTAAAACATTTAGAAAGGAGATATACTTGAGCAATCAATCACTTCATAATATGAGTAACAAATGAATTAAAACCAACGAGTTCATTTTTTGGGTTAAATATCTGCATTGCGAATCATTGAAAATACACCGAACGTTTATGCTTTCCACTTTTGCTTATTTCCCTGCAGAGTGTCGCCACCTATAATAATTGATATGATGCTTGCGGATAATGTTTGCCAGTTGTCTTCTTCTTGTCTTTACTCATCTCTGTGAAGATCTTGGAAATTTGTGTGGTTGTGAAGTCGAGAGTAAGTAGTACATGGGCGACAGACATTTTCTACGTGCGGAGTGTCGAGTATAATCAGTGCAGAGTGTTATGTCAAAACAAAAATTGGATTATTTGTGTTCGTTTGTTTGTACAATTTATTTTAAAGTCTTATGTTTATGATACAAGTTTCTTTGCAGTTTGTATGATCCAGGTATAGTGATAATATATTTTCATTTCATCAGTAGTTTAAGCAGAACAATATGCGATCTAAATGCTAGCAATACATATTTGGAATATTGCTTGTTTATTTTATGCTTATTTTAACTTTTTTTAACTGTAGAAATTTTAGGATTTTAGATGAAGTGTAGAGCTGAAAACTTGATTAATTTATGTGTCTCATCATTACTTCCCAACTTAGTCATCGATTTTCTTAAGTTGGGCTTGACCTTAAAAAAGCTGTCCATGTGTTCATTTTCATTTTGTTTCCTTTTATTTTCCTTTCTATAAAACATCTTTTACTTCTACTATAAGAGACGAAAGCTTTTAATTTATTTATTTTACCGTTCGTGCTAGTATGTATTTTTTAACGATTAAATGTGTGTGAAATCCAACGTATTGTTTGTGAAAAATATTACAATTTTTAGTGCTTTACTTTTATGTTAGGAAGTCTGCCATTTATTTGCATTGTAACCGGCTTATAATTATACGAACTTTCTAACGTATTCTTCAATTTAAACTACATGGTCACAGAAGTGTCATGTTATAGGGGAAAGAAAGTTTCCTTTTATAGTGTTTATGTTATTGTGTTTGTGTTCTTTAAACTTCATACCATTCGTATAAAATTAAATATGAATTTCTAGTATCGAGGGAAAATTATACATGAATCATATGAAAGACTGTTAAGTTTCTAAAGTACAGGAGGAAAAGTTTTAATTATCCATTTGTGTTATTTTCATATTTGATCATCCTGATAAAAATGAGTTATTTGTGCAATATTTTAGGCTGTTTCTTATATATAATGTCTGCAGTATGTGTATAAATAAATCATCATTATTTTGCATTTTTCTTATTTAGTCATTTAAAAGATGTTTAGTATTAATTCTCATAAAGGGTAAGATTTTACTGTTTAATAAAGTCATTTTTCTTTCCCCAGGTAGTTGAAAATTTTACATATTTTTTAACCTAAATGTTGCTGAAAAATAAGCAAACAAAGAAAAGGAGATTTTATTTTAAAAATAGGGCCACATTATACATCAGCAGTCAGTCGGAGTGGTGAGGATGTTAATTTTATAATTTTTCTGTAAAAAATACAAGATGAAAGCTAATTTGTAGCTTCTTAATATATTTACTAGGAAAATAAGTATTGAACGCTGTAGAACTACTTAATATTTTTTTCAGTTAGCTCTCATTAATTAATTCTGATTTGTAATTGAAATCAAAAATATGATCACGAATTTAATTTGTTTGTTGTGTAAATGTATTATTTATAAAGAAAAAACAAAATGTTCCAGTGTTATATTATTTCAGAATGAATATGAGAGAGAAAACAGGAATATGTGTATGATGTGCATTTAAGATTAGTTTTGAAAATTTTATTTCAGTTTTATGTAATAAAAAATATGTTTTTAATATGAAGGAGTGCAACTATGGTTTAATATTTTTAGCAAATTCTGAGATGAGTTATCAAGAGAGCTGAATAAAAATAGTAATTTTTTTTTGAAGAAATCAAATGTGTTTTAATTAGCAGTATGCTTGATGGTTGCATTTGTTGTTTAATGAATACTAATAAATTAAATTAACAAAGCTTATATTTAGGTACCTTAAGAGCTAAAAAAATGGAAAATGAAGGAATCTGAATTGTGCTAAATTTAATATTTATACTTTTATAGTTCGTTTATTTCAATACTGACTGTGAAATGTGTCGATCACTATTTAAAGTATGAGGAAACTTATTACTTCTGTTAAATTTTTATTCATTTTATGCATGGGGGAAGTTAATACAAAAAAGCTAAAAAGTTCTATAAAAGTAAAAATCTAAAAATTTGATATATTTTAATACCGTATATAGGTAAAATATTAAAAAAATTCAAAAATATATCCAAGATGTTCAAATTTCTATTTATCTATTCTAATTGGCTTTAAAGTTTTGAACATTGGAACAACAATATAATCAAATTATTTAATAGTTGTATTAACTTTGGTGACTCAAATTTCACTACTAAAGTTGATTTTAAATGTTAAATTTTATTATAAAGTTCTGCAAGTTAGGGCTCGTATTTTTAAAAATTACTTTCATTTTAATTTGAGGAGAATAATGTCTGTTATTTCATCTTTCTATCAGTTTCATTTGTAAAGTCCTCTATGAAGACTATTTCTGAGGAAGATGGCTCTCAGATGCTTTGCCTTATTAAATCTTGAATTGGAATCTTAGTCATATTAACTATTGAATTGGTATTTGATTTTTGATATTTATTCTATCTTCAAAAATCTGTGACTGGAAACTACACACTTTCATTTATGAGAAAATTGATTTTATATAAAATAAAACCTAATATACATTGGTTATGGAAAGTAATCAATATATATTAGATTATATTAATTATCTATTATATATTGGTTAATAACCTTTATATGTAATAGGTTAATAACCTTTATATGTTAATTATAAACCTTAATTATAAACTAACTTTAATCCGTATCGGTTGCGAAAATATTTCGGTATTGCTTAAATCTTTTAATCATTAATATTTTGAATGTAGAGGAATATTATTACTTTACGTGTAAATGCAATACATATACCCAGAGGAATTGATGGAACTTTGTGAAGCTTCTTTGCATTATTAGGATTGTCTGTGCCTGAGAGAAATAGCTGTTTCAAATGTGTTATATAATGAAGAAAATAACGAAAGTGCCAAAATTGTTGCTATTCTGGCAAAGTTTAAATTCAGGAGTACAGTTATACTGCATATACAGTTGCTTTATCTACTTACCCTATTCTAAATCTCTTTGGTATAGTTTACCGTTATCAATATTGGGAGGCTTTTCATCAGCAGTTAAATTAACTTTTAAGTACTTATTAAAATTAGCTTTAAGTAATTATTGTGTCAGTTGTCTTTATTAGTGGCTGAGTGGGTAAGATCACCAACCCATTGTAGCTTGTCTCAAGTGTGATTCTCAAAGGCTAGCTTGGCTGTATGTAATATTAATGGTTTTCTTGTGTGTAATGAAAATATGAACTGGTTTTCTGGAGAAAACCCATGGGAAAGCAATGCTTCTGTTACAGATAAGTCCTCATAAATTTTGCTAGAATTAACTAGGCAAGCATTATTTTGTTAAGCTTGGTTATTGTTAAGCAATTATAAAATTGAGAAGTTTAGCTTTGTAATTATAATTCTCCAATAATTTGTATCCTTAGGTTAATATTTAATATATTACTGTTAAGGTAAAATAACACTTTGAACAAATATTAATTTAGAAGTCAAACAACAAAGATCAGTGTTATATTTGCAAATTTTTCACATTATTAGTGTAGATGGTTTTACTGAACCGTAAACCTCAGCTGTCAAAGTGTAAATGAATGAGAAAGATCTAGTCCAGCTTTGTAATCTATATATCTTATCTCGTTCATTTGCACTTTAATAGCTGAGGATGATGGTTTGGTAAAACCATCGAAACTAGGCCTGTGAAAATTTGCAAATATAATGCTGATTTTTATTGTTTGACTTCTAAATTAATATTACTGTTAATTATATGTATTTCTTAAGACTATGTACTAGGATTGAGATTTTTTAGATTATGGCAAATACTCAAGGGTTATTTTGCTAGGGAGAAGGCTGTCTTCATTGAGGACCTTGTAAGGGTAAATTGTTCATATTAATGTTTCCCTTGGGAGAAGCCATGAATATTGTCATGGAGTAAAAGCCCATTCACTGAGATTTGAACTTGGGTCAAACAGCCAGTGTTTGGGGTTTTACCATTGGCCTGCTAAAAGGCTTCCTTCATTGTAAGCATAATTTAATATATTAATACTATTGTGTATTTAATATAGTTATTATTTTCAAAACTTTCCATTTTTTCACCATATCTCTTGGCAGATCACCAAACCTCCTGGTTTTTAATTTTTAGCTTTTACCAAGGCCAATGTTTCACAGCAATAAATGAAACTTAAAATTGTTCAAATTTTTCTCTTCCATTCTTAGAAATTTTGAGCATACTTTTTCTTATGTCAACTTACTGTTGACATTTGTAGAACTTTTTACGATTATTATATATTGGTATATTTATATATTTTTTTACTTTATTACAGTAATCCACAAAATAGTATGTATATTAATTATTAATTTTATTGTCATTCTATTTAAAAGTACTTTGATAAATAGGAGCTTTTCTGCAACATTCAGAATTTTTCTCAGTGTAAAAGCACTAGAAAATTACAAAAGGAAATTAGCCTGAATCATTCATTATAAAATGAATTTAAGTCAATTTGGATTTTTTTTTTAAAATAGCATCATTACACAGGGTAAAAATCTCAAAGAAACGTCCAGTTTTCATGCAAAACTTTCCAGTTTTCCATATATTTATATAAAGTAGCATATATTTTCTAAAATAAATTGTATTATTTTTTAAGAACAGATTTTAATCTCAAATTAAATTTTTTAATGGATATAGTTAATGATATAACATTATTTTATATCAAAATATGTCACAATGACATTGAAAGAAAAAAAGAGGAGGATATGTTTTAGATATAGTAGGATATTTGATTATTAGTTATTAAAAATGTTAATTAGATTCCTTTTCTTTTAATTAGAAATCCAGGCTTCTTAAGGCACGGAATAATGGGCATTTGTTGCATTATTGGTATTAAATTGAAATATGTGAAAATACATTAAAATTGAAGTTAATTCTGAGAAGTTGTTGGTTACAGTGTAATATAATATCAAATATGTGATTGAAGGCTACAATATCAATATTTAATGCAGTTTTTTCTCCCAGTAACTAAAGAGCTTAATAAACAATGAAAGAGCTTAATGATTGAGAAATGATGGTAACTTTTGGTTTGATTTGCTTTGGCAGAACTACCTGGTTTCATAGGTATTTCAGTGCTTGTTTAATGGTAAATAATGTAGGTGATTGGTACATTTTATAGTAACCACTTACGTAGTTTGTTACTAATATAAATAATAAATCTGACTCAGAAAGCAATGTTTCAGTCCCCAGCACCTTGTTTTGGTAACTTTCCTAATTCCCGACAGACCCATCTGCTCGTTTGTATGGGATATATTAAAATTATTTTACCTGCAGTATAAATGATTAGGCCTTGATATCTTACTTGTTTTATAAGGCAGAGACCTTTATCATCCAGACACAGGTTGTAATCTCTTAATAATTGCATTGTTCCTTCTTAGTATTCCTAAAAATATTGCTGAGGTAATGTAGGCAAAATGTATTTATGTGGCAACTCAGGTATGCACTTGTGTAGCAGATGAGTGCGTATTTCCACCTTCAAATTCGATGGTCACTTTTCTGATTAATGTTTATTTTGTATTGAGCATTTTTTCCCCCCTTTATGTTAGGAATTGTAATAGGACTGCAAAGTTTGCCGTCTAGTAAAAGATAAAGTATTGCACAGAAGTATGGCATTTTGCCCAATAATAGCGAATGCAAAAATTCACATTCCGGGATATGTTTCTTAAAGGTTGAATTTTGCAGACTGAAATTTACGCACAAAGCCAAATTTGTGCAGTTTTCTGATCTTTTTAAAGCAAAAACAGACTGTTGTTTGCATGGAGAGAATAACAGCATGTGCAATGGTAAATTTGTTCCATTCTTTGATTTTTGTTAAAGAAAAACAAATCTTTGTGTACATGAGGAGAACAACAGTGCAAAAAAGTTACATGAGGATTTCTTGAGAATGGTAGGTGTTTTATTATGAATGATTTTTGCTTTTCAATTGATTGATTCATTGATTCACTGCTTTCTTATGGAATTCTTAGTATGCCATTATTTTCAAAGTGTTTGTTACTTTTTATGTATTAACTTGGCAAAAAATAAAGTTGCCAACAAGTAGGCTGGAGGGTGTGGATGATCGGAAAAAAACAATTTTATAAGTTTAGAAATAATTCCTGTGATTTTAGTAATAATTAAAGTAGAATTTTCATCCGTTTTTAGATGCCTTCAGCTAAAAAGCTAAATGTCTGACAAAAATAGTTACCTTTTTGTTGTATAAAAGTACTAAGCTTAATGAAAATGTAGTATTTTTCTTTTCCTTCCTAAAAGCTCGGAAAACATGGATACTGAAGATCCCAAAAGAATACTTTGCTTACATTTCTAGGCTGTACTGATTCGGCTTTGTAAGTAACATCTTCATTGAGGTTAACAAAAGAGTGAATGATTTTTTGATATTAAACTATTGCGGCAGTGACATTCTAGTGAATTGAGTAGAGGTTATTTATTTTTACAAGATTCTTTTTGTTTTCTTTTCTAAGCAAATAGTGCACTATAAATGTAAATATATTACATTTACTGTTTACTGAAGTGGGATAGGTTTTAGTAAAAGGCTTATTCATAATTTCATCTTGATTAGTCATAAGAATAATCTCGACAAAGCAGACAGATATGTAACTACAAATTACAGAAATTTTTTATTCATAACTGAAAATTGTACAAGAAAAGATATTTTTTTTGCACCTCATGTTATGTTTGCAGAATTTAACAAAAAGTAGCAATAATATTATTTGAGTTTTTAGTTTAAAAAAACATTGTTTTCTTTTGTCGAAATAGGTTTTTTAAATCATCAGACATACTGATGCTGAGTTCCCTTTCCCTGAAACTATTAAAATCAAACGTGTTATATTGCATTACATTTACTTGTACACTGAAAACTTTAAAAGTTCTGTGCATTTGGAATTCTTCTGATTTTTTATTTTTATGTTTGAATAAAATTTGTTTATAAGATCAAAGAACTTTCAACCAGGTTTTTGTTTTTTCATCTCATTAAAGTTTCCCACAGCTTATCTATTACTGTTGACACTAAGAAATCTTCATTTTCTATACCAAATTTACAATTTAACTGTGTAATTGATTATAGCTTCAAGCTGTCTGTTATTATAAAATGCTGGCGATTTGGGTCAAACGCTGGGCCTAGAAACGGCGCTAGCTCTAAATTGCGAGGAAAGGCAATTGCCGAGCTCGCTACAAAAGCGAAGCTTTTGGAAATCTGCATACACCATGCGCCAGACGAAGAAAAACTACGCATAAAAAACTTGAATGACAACAATTGTTTTGTTCGGGGAAGAGGAGTAAGGCGGAAAGCTGTGCTGCAACAGTATAAATAAAATACAGTAAGTATTGTTTAAAAGGAGTCGATCAAAACTAAATAAATTTCCGAAGTTAAAACTAATTTCGTATTTCGATTGCTTCCGATTTCGACATCTCTTTGGCCCTAAATTTGTTGAATAAGTGAAGGGCTTTCTTTATTTACGTGAAATTTCGTAATTAGTCTCTCTTTGCAAAGAAATGAATTTTCGCAAGAAATCAACTTTCCATCATATTCAAGAAAGTAATTTGTATGCTTGCCCTTTTACCTGTTAAAAAAAAGATATGTATAAGAAAATTAAGGGTTATTATCGTATACGTTTTCAGCAGACGCACTTAACAGACATGTGTCAGTTACTTCAAACACTGCATAGTTCTCTTTCTTGTTTGCTTTATGCTCTTCTTCAAGCTCTGTTTATTTTACTGACGAGAGAGAAAAGAAAAATATTTCGAATAACGATAAGAATTTTTTTTTTGTTATTTATAATTCTTTTTGTTATGAAATTTTCTTTTATTGCATAGCATTATTAGGAAGTTTATATTTCTTTTGATACTTCTTTGTTAAGTTAGCTAGTGTTTAGTTAAATTGCACTAAAAGTGTTCAACGCACGAATTTCAACTATACGCATCGGCCGCTTTCAGTAGTTTTATTTAATAACTGGTTTGAAAATTCGTTCATTAAAGAAGTTAAACATCGCTTAGA
Source organism: Stegodyphus mimosarum (assembly GCA_000611955.2). NCBI lineage: Eukaryota > Metazoa > Arthropoda > Arachnida > Araneae > Eresidae > Stegodyphus > Stegodyphus mimosarum. Next base: position 7,370 of record KK115211.1, on the reverse strand, counting down.
ACAGCAGAACCTGAAATCTAAAGTTCTCCTAATTCGTGATAATGCTGTAGGAAACGGTGCTGAAAGCCTCAGAACATTGCATCCGAATGTAGAGGTGTTATTACTTCTGAACATCGCTTCCTGAATCCAACCAGTGGATTAGGAATCTTAAAAACAATTAAAGTCAAAATTATGTCAAGTAAGTTTACATCTCTACAAATAATGCTCAAGATGAAGGAAAATACGGCACAGTAATAGCATATGGAAAGCAATTCACCATAAGACACTGCATAAAAATGATTAAACTCTCATGGGCGTAAGTGAATTCATCAAGCATTGTTAGCATTAGTGCTGCCAAAAGTTGTTAGCAGTTTTAAAGAATTTCCACCGACTGAAAATGAAGTCAAGGAAATTGCAAACGCAATAGGCAGCGAAGAATTTTCAGATGTGGAAGAAAGAGAAATGAACGAATTAGTCGGAAAGACGATCGTGAAATGACAAATGCAGAATTGGCTGATTTTATAACACCAACCGACTGTAGAAGAAGCGGTAGTGAAGTTCAAGAGTTCTTTAACGTACAAGAAGTAAAACAAATTGTTGAAAAGTCAAAGGAACTGTTTGATTTTGTAATGGAGATTGACCCAAATGAAGAAAGAAGAGGACACTTTATAAGAGATATTAAAACACTTAGCACTCATTACCCCAAAACATTTAACGAGGTGCATCAGGTATTGTCCCAATCAAAAATCACCAGCGATTTAAAAAATAATGATATCGTGTAATTAAGCGCTAAGAGAAATAATCGTACCCTTTTAAGTACAATAATATGTATATTTGTATAAATTGCACACACTAGTTTAATGAGAACTGTGCCTAACTCGTTTGATCTATAGAGTTAACTTTGTGGAACGCGGTTTTGCTATAAGCGTTGTATGTTAATGACATCCCCCCCGCGTGTTCAGTAATGGTCTACGATCGTAAATAGTATAATGATTTGTAAACACAGAAATACAAAATAAAAAAGTTGTCTTTAATATTCATAGCAAATATGCAAACAAAATTGCTATATTCATTAGTCTATTGAATACTGCTGTATTGTTAATTTGCATTCGTATTAGATTTTATGAAAGTTATCATGATGCAATTTGATGCCGTAATAAAATACTAAGAATCTGTAGCAGTTCATGTAAACTAGCTGTGAGTCATTGAAGTGTTTTAAACAAAACCTGAATAATATAAGCTTAAATTTTTAAAGGAAAAAAGAAAGTTAGGCAAACAACTTCATTTAAACAGGAATATATAAATATCTTCTTAGATTCGATATCCAAAGATTAAATAATTGTTAGTCCAAAGAGCTTTTTCCCTGAAGGACTATCGTTTTCATTTTGAAATTTTGCGTTGAATCACTTTGAATGCCCGTTTCACTTTTCAAACTGCTGCCACCAAATATTATCGCCCTGTATTATATTTGAAGAAATTAAATAATGAAGAAGCAGAAGTATGTATGCTTCTCGCACTGTGATAAAACAACGGTACCTAGAGCCATCCAATTTTGAATGACGTAATCCCGCTGCGAATATGGGCATCTGGAAGCCCAGATTTGAAATTTGGAGTTTGTTTTATTATCGATTTCATATTTGGTAGAACTTTAACGAATTTTTGATTAACAAACTCAAGGATTTCAAAGCGAGCAATGGCAACGTTGTACAGAAAAAAACATTTTTTTCTCCAGCCCGTGAGATTGTGTATCGGAAATTCTAAAGATATGCTCAATTTAAAATTATTTTGCGATATTGCTCTTGAACTGAATTGTATTGTTTAAGTGCGAAGAACATGATATTTAATAAATAAAGGTAGCATACAAAATGTTAAAAAAATGCCCCTTTGGACGTAATTTAAAATCAGAAATGTTTCAGTTTTTTCTTTTTTTATTTTATTTTTCTTACATTTTTATGTACAGTTAGAAGATAGGCTAAGTTTCTAAATCTATAAGTTCTTTGTGAAAATATATGTACACAAGAACTTTGCTATAACTGCTGAGAAACGGGACCCTGTATTGCGACTGCCATCTTGATTTTTCCAAACACTTGTTATTAGCTCATCATAAAAAACTGGAAAATATTTCAAATTAAATTCCATTGTACAGAAGTACTGCAAAATACCTTTACCATTTTAGATAACGAAAAATGTTGCTTCATCACTTATAGGCGTTTATCACCAGCAACTTCTACTCTCCGAAAGTGTTAATAGTATCAGAGTAACGAATCTTGGAGGTATTATAGAATCTTGAAACTTAATTTTATCTGAGTAATTATATAAACTTGAAAATAAATTCAAATTATCGTTACGTGAAAATATTGCATGTTACCCCATTTCACACAAATTTCGCATATCAGAGAGTTGGTTTCTCTTCTTCTGATCCCATTTCTTCCAAAATCGCCATTTGTTGTTACTTCTAAAGTTGCTGCAGTTCTTTCTTGTTAATCTTATTTATTTTTACACATTTTCACCGGTAACGTTCTAGCCCATGCTTTTGGGTACAGACACCCCGTCATAGATAATAAAAAAGTCCTAAGTCCTAAGTCGTCATAGATAATAAAAAAGTCCTTCAAAGTCTCTGCCTACAAGGCATTCTGGCCATAATTTCCTCCAGGAATTCATGGTCCTGTAAATCAGTGGTCTCAACTGCATGTTGGCCGAATGCAAGATCCGGAACCAGCTGCCAGGCCACGACATTTTTTTTAACAAAATTTAAAAACATTTTAAACGAAAAGAAAAAAAAGTAAACGAAGTTTTAAATCCCACTTATTGAATATTTATCAAAACACACAAAACAATAATAACACAAAGGAAAAAATAAAATTTATTTTATATCTGAAGCTCAAAGATTGACACCTGCAAGAAATTTCTGTTGGTTATACTTAGTAACTGAAATTTATTAAGAGCCAGATATTCGATTTTAAACTGATATTTATTCGAATAATCCCAGTATGTTAAATTAACCATTAAATAACTCTAATCTTAATAAAAAACTGGAAATTTCAGAATACTGAAGTACCTTCACTTTCGGTTAGCAGATTAAATTTACCTACTGTACCAGTGTGGGAAATTCTCTCAAATAGTCATGTGGCCTCGTGTGCAACGATAAAGCCCCAAACTGTTCATTCTTTGTACTTTCTTGTGCGAAGTAAAGGAAGTATCATAATCGCTAAAAAATTTCGGTATCATATTTCAACGGAAATATCCATTTGGACGGAAAGACTAAAGGACTGTTTTTTCAACGGATTGTAAAATGGATTCAAAAGTAATGTATCTGGATTACATATGGTTATGCATCTGGCATAACTTAGAAACGATTAGCCACAAAACGTTGAAATTTTGTATATGGGACTGCTATCACATCATATAGTTGTGCATCTCCCTTTTTATTGCAATCGGTAATACCAAACGTATTTATGAATATATGTATCCCCTTACCCGGCTTACCTGTCCTTACCTGGTCTTTATTTTCGCAGTCGTAGTCGTATACCTACAATTACAGAAATGTTTTACAGAAAAATTAATTTTCGACAGATAACGAAATCTAGTATTTAATGCGGTCTTTTTATACTTATGTTTGGGAACGTTTTATACTCATTATCAAAAAATAAAATTGTAAGAAGTTTGACTTCCCTGCGACAAAAATTGACTAGGATATATAATTTCAAAATTTGTAATTTTTGATGTCATTTTGAACTTGCCTTGAGAGATTGGTTAATTAAGTTAGAATAATCCGTGTAAATAAGTTTAAATGAATTGCAGCAAAAAATGGGCATAATTTAATATTCCGTACAAAGAAGTCATGTGGTGTGCATGTCAGATATTTTCCTTCATTAGCAGTCGCCTGCATAAACTCAGTCCGTATCTAAAGCTATAAGCACATTTGCAATAAATACGTAATTGTAATTCATTTCGCGGGCCGCATAAAATTGCTTCGAAGGCGATATGCGGCCCGTGAGCCGTTAAGTCTGCTATTAAATCACCTGCTGCAGGCTTTCTTAATGAGAGTCAAGCAACAGAAAATATTAAAATGGTGTTTGCAGAAGTTCCTGAAATTAATCGTGTGGCATGGGTTACTTCTAAACATCTTTTGAAAATCATTTGGCTTCGGCTTGAATGTTCGTAGCTCGAGACAAAATTTGTCATCCGAGCTGTTTTTTTGTTCAGATACTGTGTTCGCGAACCGAATTGTGCGTGAAATAAGGATTCGTCAACTGGGATTAAACGGTATTCTGTTTAATTAAGCAAACATCTTTTTTGTGAATCTAATCTTATCAAAAGGATTATTGTTTGAGAAATGTCACATATCAAGCGGAACTTAAGTAGAAAACGCCACAGTATTTGCGACGTATCTTCGTTAGGATGGATCTCAATATTAGGGGATACTGTGAGTTCGGTATTCCCCAATACTGAGTTCATACCCAAGTGTGAAATAACCATATAATCGACTACTTTTTTAACAAATGAAGTAGAAGAGGTTAAAAAGGAAAATTATAACGTTTACAAAGTTGGGAATACTTAAATTTTGTCTGCGACATCGGGAACTACGCATTTTAAATAATGAGAGAAAAGTGACCTGCGTCATTCCTTCTGCAGCAGGAGACTAAAAGCAATTGACAGCGAGATGACTTAGCTGAATTGGTAGCCTGCAAGGCCATCGGTTCTTTAAAAGCGGGTTCAAACGCAATCCTTGTAGGCGAAACGTTAGGTGTTTCTCAGAGTGTAATTTCCAGACTATGGAATCGATTTTTGGAAACTGGATGTGTTCGGCGAAGATAGGGCAAGGTCATACTCCTGCAAAAACGCAAAATGTGGATCGGTATTTACTAACGGCCAGAAGAAATCGCACAATGAACGCCACTTTCTTGTAATAGCACCTTCAGAGGGCTTCTGGTACCAGAGTTTCGACTCAAACTGTTCGAAATCGATTCAACAGTGTGGGTTTATATGTTTGCAGACCTATGCTTTGTGTTTCGTTGACACAGGACCACCATCCTGCCCGCAGAAGGTGGGCACAGGAGTATCTCACGCGGGGACGAGATGAGTAGAGCAACGGGTTCTCATGAGTCCCGCAATAGTGGCAGACTTACAATAGGCGGATTCTCATCTGGATCGAACCTGGTACACGGAATATATTCTGCTTTTGTGCATGAAAGTGTTTGATTTTGCGGAGGAATGATGGTCTGGGCCAATATTTCTATCAATGGACGCATCGACCTGCATATTATCAGGGATGGAGCGCTAACGGCTCAGTGATATAGGGATGATATCCTCAGACCTATCGTGGCCGAACGCCAGACGACATTGTGCTCAGCTATTGGATAGTATCATTTTCGACGAAGGAATCCTTCGAATGGATTGGCCAGCATAATCCTTTGGTATAAACCTAATAGAACATGTTTAGGACATCTAAGGTTAGGTTTGCTAGACGCGTATCACCCCCTAGAAACAATTCTGCAGTGGGAGTTCGACGCGAGACAAAAGAACGCAGGAAGGACGGTTACATCCATGCCTTCTCCGGTATTGGAATCCGGGCCCATCGCTACGGCAGTCAAGGTCACTAAACAGTATACCGGCTGCGCGGATATGAAATATTTTACTACTCTAACTATTGCGCAGGTTTACTAACTGTTCGCTCCTGCCATGAGCACACGAGATGACCCTAGCCGCTTGTACAAGTATTTCCTTGCTTGCCAATGCTCCAAACGCGAAAGCGAGACTTTATGTTGACGTTCCGGCAAGAGCATGGATGGATGTCTAGCTTTCGTGCCCGAAACAGTCTGACAAGGTTTGTGGATTACGAATAATCCTTTTATTGATTCATCTTTTTCGACAACGGTGTGACTTTTTTAGTTGTTTGTGTTCAAAAATGTTATTTTGTTAACAGCTTCGCACCCCCGTGCAGTGGTGTCGCGGCCAAGGGAGCGCGCCCGGCGGGTTGGAAACCACTCACTACCTTAGCACCTCCAATAATTATTATTGTGAGTATTATTTTAAGTCTGATGCGAGCTAGTTCTTAGAAAGTCGTCCACGAAGACAACCCTTCCCTTAGGCAGATGGCTCTCGCTTATTTTATCTCAATCAAAGTAAACTGAACCAAATAGACAATATTCATTGCCGAACTTTATAGTCGCTGAACACTGGTAGTTCGGTCCGAGATTTGAATCCCGGCGAACGAGTTGGCTGCATGGCATTTTCGTAGTTTTCCTGATGTGTTACTTGTATGCAATTCAGTTTTCCTTAGAAAGTTCTCCACGAAGGCATCCTTCCCCTTAGGCAGGTAGCCTTCGAGTGCTTTGCCATAATTAAACAAACCAAACCAAACCAAAGTATCCACGTTATATTCGAAACTGCTTGTTATCAGGCAGCAGTATAGCAGTACTATATATGCTTACATTAAAACAGGTTATTTCCACTTTTAAAATTCATCAACAAGTATAAGGTACAAATAATGTCAAAAATGAATGTTAATAGTAATAATAACAGCAAAATAAAAGTATAAATTCGCAAGTAATTTTCTCTCTTTTTTTTAATGATTATAAAGATTGATTCTTCTTTCATGGCATTCATTGCTGGCTTTATCAGAGCAGGTGAAATTTACGTTGTCAGTTGAAAGTTTATTAATAAAAGATGAGTTGTGGCGGTGCTGGTGTGCTGTATAGTTTTTCATTTTTCACCGCGAATCCAGACAATCGCCTTTAAATTTGGAAAGACGGATTGAATTCTGTCAGAAAGCATTATTTTTATAGATAAAAAGGGAGGGTTTAAAATAAAAATTCATATCGTCTTTCAGCTTGTGCTCTCTCCCGAAGGGAAATGGCATGCGGTGACGAAATCTTATTTATTTATTTAATTTTTATTTTTGGAAGATTTTTCCGGATTAAAATTTAATTTTTTAGATTTGTCTACAGAGTAGGGGTTATTAAACTATCTTTTTCCCCCTTCTCTCTTTCTTTATGCTTGTATTTTTTTTAAACATGATGATATGGTTTTTCTATTTAATAGCTGTAATATATTTTTTTTTATTCGATTGAAGATTGGTATATTTTAGTAAACTGAATTTCTGTTATAAATATAAGACTTCTTTGTTAATGCTACATTGGTGTTGGTACGGGTGAAAAAGTTTTCTTCTACCAAAATATATACAAGTGGGTGGAAATATTATACTGATTATGCACATTCTAACTAAAAATTAATTTATTCTGTGCCTTAATTGTTGAAACTATTCTGGTATAAGTATCTGAAAAAAAGTTTTGGAACTACTTTAAAAGAGTCTGAGTAGTAACCCACCGTAACCAGCCGGCGGAAGTGACGTCACAGAAAAGGAGGCGTGGCCTCCGCCATCTTGGATT
>KK115210.1:938331-957953 GCA_000611955.2 Stegodyphus mimosarum | reverse complement strand
TAATCTTAAGTCAAACTTAAATAATTAAGTGTTACATGAAAATTTGCTACACAACAAAATGCAACCGTTGATGCAAAATCATCCGCACAGTTTTTTGTGGTATTCCGCACATCTTGTCAATTGACAGGACGAAAATCTGGGCAACAATGCTACAAAATGTATGGAATGAGCTCGATTATGGATTAGACGTGTATCGTGTCACCAAAAGGGCAGATACTGAAAATGTAGTAGAAGGAATAGTATAGAGAGTATATAAAGTTGGTGAGTTTGAAGTTCTTTTCATATATCTTTCATGTCTGTACGTAAAATATAGCCTTTTCAAAACGAATGAATAATTTATGCTAACCCTGTATAATGTTTTTTTGTTTGATATATGGAAAACATTGAATGCAACTAGTTTATTAGATTTTAAATGTTATAAATACAGTTGGGTTCTACGGGTTCATGGATTCAGAGTAACTGATGATAACACTTGATGAAGAATCAAAACACAATTTATTCCCCAGTATTACACAAAGCAATTGCAAAGACACGTTTACAGTCGTTGATAAATTGTGACAACACTCAGTAGCACAGCCTTAAGGTTATAATGACGAAGACAGCGTCACGGCAGAGCACTAAATATAGCTCCCGATTCGGTCGATGGCTCTCTAGTTAATTTCTGAACTCAAGGCACTGCTCTTACATAGGACAGGCAGGCTATATATAGCTTTAACCTACCTTCGAGAATATTCTCAAGAAAACCGCTAAAATGTGTTCTAGCATGTTCTTGCTCCATCTATGGCATATCGCCTATTTTGTCGCTAAACATCGCTAAATAAGGTTGTCCGAGGTGGGATGGCTTCCTTCGGTCAGTGCAGAAGGATGGCGACGTCAATCTTGTCACTTTTTCAGTGGATGCTTGCCGTCCACCATAGTACTTTGAGTTTTATAAGCGTATTTGTGTAACATTAAAACCCCTCTGGGTTGACTGGGGCAGTGGCGCCCCCTCGGATAGCCTCTGGAGATCGGGACAATTATAATCCGTGTTAAGATTAGCAACTAAGTCTGGCAGCCCCTTCTTCTGGTGTTCTGTAGATTTGGTAAATCGCTGAACAATATTTCAACACTTTTTAAAAATGCGTCCTTTAATAATATTCGCCATCTATGAAAGTTTTGCCTTTGGCAACTACACAGTGAGCAATTACGAAACTGCAGTCGTCGCATTAGTTTTGGTTCCAATTGTTTGACAAAAAATGTAACTTGCTTCTTATGTCTAGAAACAGCTCTTTTTATAACTTCAGATTTCTCATCGGAATTCTGAAATGTGACTGATGTTTAGCTTGAAAATGTGTGTATGCGCGACATAAGACGCTTTTGACATAATACACATACAGCACGATTCTTTTTTTTTACCAGTATATATTTATTCTTCTAAGAGTCTTGAAAACCGGGAACATCAGGCTTTCGTTTTTTAGTGCACATTTAATTAAATATGTAGGTATGGATTGTCACAATAATTAAGCAAGCAAAATAGAAGTTTTCACATTAAAACTAAGAACGTGTTGTAAAGTAACCTGCAGCCCAAGGTTAAAATCATATTGGATACTCGTGTATCGGCACGACGAACCGAACGAAAGGCGAGAAATGCGTGAGGAAGTTATGTGACATCTTTGTAGAGTGGTGTAAAGTGCCACTGAGAAATGTACTGCTTGCCAAATCTGGCACACGTTGCCGACGCCTGTAGGTTTGAGACTGGTAGGTTAGAGTCTGGAGTCGTTGCTGGTAGGTCTGCATGCTGCAGACTGAATTAATCAATCATTCCTCTTTAATTTTCCTGTTGTATTTTATGGCCTTTGATTCGTTAAGATGAAAGCGATACTAGAGAAGCTGCAGAATGATTGGTGAGTCAGCCTCCTGAAGTACAGAAGATTTGATGACAGGCACAGTGCGGCTTACTAAAATCTTGACATTAGTCGTGATATTATGGCTTTTGTAAAGTCAAGTGGAGAAATTACTCAGTACGTCATTGCATCTTTAATGTCTCAGCATGTTATTTCACACCTAGTAATGGTTCGGCTGTCTGACGCTGGCCTTTGGATTGCGAATAGCAAAAGTACAGCCGCAGCAGTTAACGTTAATCGTGAATTCTTTTATTCTCGGAAGTTGGTGAGTTTTTCTGTTCTAGGACAATCGGGTAATCGGGGCATCCCTAAGATCCAGTATCTATATAGTATATATGTAATAAGAAAATTCCATAGCCAAAAATACACTTAAAAACCTAACTTAAATTTTGTCTTTTCTTTTTATTTTTTCCCCAGTCACAATTCTAAATGCATGTTCTTTTCATTTTAATGGCGACGATCTCTTTTTTGAAAGCACGTGGAATTATATCCACAGCCCCGTAGTCAAGTTGATTTTCCCGCCTTTTCTACACGTACAGTTATTGAATGTTCTGGAAATATTTAAAGCGAACTGGATCGGCTGAGGTCATTTCTTGGAAGCTCCGCCTTTCCAGAGGTTATAAAAGGACTCGCAAAGGAATATCGGAGCTCTTTTCATTAATGTAACGATGGAGTAAACTTCAAGACAAAAGTTATTAGTTGTTCTTTTTTATTTACTCCGAGGATCTGATTTTTGTAACTGCTGTTGTTCATGGAAATTAATAAATGGATCCTGTTTTTTCTTTAAACTTATCGTCTGATAGTTTGAGCTACAACTACATTTGGTACATCACAAATATGTGTATAAATGCGCGGTAACCCAGGGCAAGGGGATGTATATGTATATATATATATATATATATATACTCACCTCCTTACCCCCCGTTTATTTTCGCAATTGTTGATCATAGTCATATACTTCTAATTACAGAAGTATTTTAAATGAGGAAAATATTTATGTTTTGGTAATGTCAAATTAAAAAGGAATTTATTTACAATACATTAATAGCTTGGGGCAATTAACAAAATTTAACTTTTTTTGCTGTCTCCCGGCTCCTATACTTATATTTGGGAAAGCTTGGCATTCGTTATGAAAAAATAAAAATACAAAAAATTTTACTTCCAGAAACGACAAAAATTGGCATGGATATTTTAAAATTTGCAATTGTGGATGTAATTTTTAACTTGCATTGAGAGATCGGTTCATTAAGGTAGAATAATTCGAAGAAATAAGTTAAAATGAAGTGCAGAAAAAATTTCTGTATAATTTATTACTATGTTGTAGGAAGAAGTTATATAGACTTTAATATGTCGTAATCGTAGGAAGGCATGTAGTGTCCACACATATATATATACACTCATGGACAAAAAAATTAGCGCACCAAGAAGGAGTCGTCAAAATGAAACGAAATTTTACATACGTAATGACTACTTTGATATAAGTAAATGATAAGAAAATCAAGGTAAAAGGATAATTTATTTCAGAGAAAAAGGCAACAGGACGGAGGAGTTAATACTCCGTTGAAACTCCTCTAGCGCGAATGCACGATGCGATACGATCAGGCATTGAGTCATACAAGTTCTGTATGATGTCTTGAGACATTTCGTTCCATATTTGCTGTAACCTTGTCTCTAGTTCGTTCAAACTCGTGGGATGCCCAACTCGTCATCCCAAATGATCCCAGATATGCTCGATTGGAGACAAATCTGGGGAACGGGCAGGCCAAGGAAGGGTAGTAACAGTGCGGAGACAGTCTTGTGACACCCTTGCCGTATGAGGCCGAGCATTGTCTTACTAAAAAATGGCTCCTGAGAGCCGTTGCATGAGTGGCAACATATGTGGTTGCAGGATTTCATGAACGTATCGCTGGGCTGTCATGGTGCCACGGAACAATACTAGGGGTGACCGTGTATTGTAGGCAATGGCACCCCATACCATCACACCAGCTGTGGGAGCGATGTGTCTCTGTACAGAAAAGGCAGGATTGAGCCGTTCACCACGGGTTTTCCACACACGAACACGATTGTCATCACTGCCGAGATTGAATCTGGATTCGTCGCTAAAGACGACCTGGTTCCATTCCGCTGCAGTCCAGTTTCCTCGTGCTCGACACCACTCCAAACGAAGGCGGCGATGGGTGGGCATCAAAGGCAGCACACGTAATGGACGCCGCGATACCAACTGTCGTTCAGCCAGGCGCTTTCGTATGGTTCGAGAAGACACAGGGTCCCTATTGAAGGTGCTACCTGCGCCTGGATGGCGGCCAATAAAGCAGTTGGCTGTACGCGTGCATTTCTTACGATGTGGCGGTCTTCTCGACGACTGGTCTGTCGAGGGCGTCCTGAGCCTGGTCTTCATGTACATGACATCTCTCGAGTCCACTAGTCCCAACACATCCTCACAACACAATCAGAGCGGCCTAATTGACGAGCTACTCGCCTAGCTGACCACCCAGCTTCCATCATCCCGACGATTCTTCCCTTCTCAAACTGCGACAACTGCTCATATTGTCTTCGAACACGGCGTAATGGCATGTCTACCTCAGCTCTTCCTTTGTAAATGATTCAGCACACTCAAACAAGATTTAGTTACCTGTTTTAAACTCCACAGAGTACGACGTTCAAAGCCCTCTACCGGCTATACGTAATGCGCAATCACGCTGCATTTCTAATCATTTGCATATCTTCCCGACGTGTACCTTCATTGCAAGTTTCGTTACGATCCCGCAATTATTTCTTGGTGCGCTAATTTTTTTGTCCATGAGTGTATTTTTCTTAACGACCTTTGGAATATCAACAATTGTGAGTTAATAGTAAACCTCGGCACTACACCGCAAATACAGAACTGATTATATAACTCTGGAAAATATTTTAACTACTCAAAAATTTAACGTTGTTTTCATTTTTATTTAAACGTAGGATGCTGGAGAAATATAACATTTACTGATATTTTAAACTTTAAGTGAAATCAGTAGAATAGTCTGTTTTGAGAGAATGGAATATTTAAGGTTTTTGCATATGTGTTAAGGAATGTAAATTTATAATGCTTATTAACTAAAATACATTAATAGCTTGTACCTGTCTTAAAAAAACAATTATAATGATACCATACTTAATTTAACCTATATCTAATCTAAGAAATTAATAATAACAATGCATAAATTCTAACTTGCGAATCACTTAAACATTGCGGTACGTTTCTGTAAATATTTAAATCCTTTTAATTGCTTTATTATTGTGTATTGTTGTAATATTGAGTATTTTTTAAATTTTATTTGTTTATAGCTTCTATTTAAGGAAGGATTAATTTCTGCTTAACTGAATTTTTGGCCAAATGTTTGGTACACAAGAGCTTAATTCTTGCAAATATTCCAACTCTGAGTCTAACAAGGTTTGAATTATAAAAAAAGCTCATCTAATGCTCGAGACGTAAATAGTTGTGACTGCTTTCGCGATATTTGACGATTTTCCGCTAACTTGGCGAATTTCTGGTATTTCTGAGAAAACATATTTGTGAAGGTCTAGGGAGTTTTAATTTTCGCTTTTATTCATCAATAAGCCTTTTATTCACCACATAAGTACGGCTTCAACAGTCAGGAAGAATCATCGTAACAAGTTCTGAGAATTTATGGTTCAAATAAACCTATCCCAACTACATTTTAGAGTTTACAGTGTGAGTGATATCGGAAAATTACGATATTTCTTGTCTGCTAAGGAGAATTTGCTTATTATTCATGTTTGAGCTATTTGCAGCTGTTTATTTTGCTGTGTATCGTTATTAATTACAATAAATTTTCAAGCTCTTTTTGCTCATCTGGAGTGATTATTTAAAGAGACATCCATGAGCACATAGCTTGCAGTAATATACTTACTGTAACTGAACTGAAACTGAAATTTTATGAAATGTCAAAAGTGTATTAAGATTTTATTCATTGAATTTTATTATTCTAAGGTCACTTCCCCCCCCCCTTCTGAGTCTACGAGTGTTAGGAAAACCAGTAAATGAAACTAAAAACACATAACAACGGATTAACACCATTTTACGCTCATACTGTGAGCCTTTGATCACGGCTTGACGAAGAAAAGCTTCTCATAAAAGATTATACAGTATTTCAGAGAACATAAATAAATATCCGTCCGGAAAATCACCTCTCTAAGACGACCATTTCTGCATAAAATCAAAATTATATAGAATCACAAGTGAATATATTACAGAATGTCCACTGTGTTACTTTTTTACTTCAATGTGTTTTTCCTCGTTTTAACGCTGCACTCTTCCTTTAGGATGAATGGGTTCATGTCATAAAAAAGGGGAGTTCTCATGTAAAGACTATGGAACATATGGTAGGAAGATTCTATTATATATTTAAAAGTGCACGATTGTGGCTGAAAGAATCTACGGCAGTTTGCCAGCATCACTAAACATCGGACTTTGTATTTATTTAGTCATTTTTAATAGGATTGTAATTAAAATTGTTTTACTTTCCCTTGCAAAGCAAACGAATTGTAAGATAAAGTTGAGCCGGAAAAGTAAAAATGCAAGAGCGCGTGCATTTAACATTTAATAAAAAGATATCTCGTAATTGCTTTCGCTAGCCAGAAAAATCGAGAAAATAGATTTTACCAGAATATTCTGGTGAATAATTAAAAAGTACATGAAAGCCGAATTGAAACACCTCAGCTAAGTTGCTGTTGTTTTAAGCGAACTGTTTTTTACCTAAAGCTGTTATTGATTGTATTGAATTCGCTGTGAAATTGAATTAACTTTCTCTGTTTTGAATTGAGTTCTGTTTAACGTTTAAGATATTGTGATATTTTACTAATATCTCTGAGGAAATATTTCAGCATTTTGTTTTATTTCTTGTGAAAAGAATAAATTTTATTAATTTTTTATCGACTTGTGCATTCAATCCGTTACGAACCCGAACGCACGCAACAATAGATTCAATTCACTAGTACCCTAAGAATTCAGAAAACTCCTAGACACTAGAATTAACCAAACGCTGTCTAACTAATGGGATCTTTAAAACAGACTTTCTTAATTAATGTAACACTTTTAGTTCACATATTTTGTGCTCTGCTAAAATAAAAATATTGTTACAAGCTTGATTATTTAAGTATTTACTTTACTAAACAGCATTTTCTTTACTAAACATACATTTTCTTTACCAACATATACTCATGTTGCCTTAATTTACGATGAAATACTGCTATAACAATTTTTTTTTCCTATCTTTCGTTTTGCCATTTTGAAAAGCTTCTTTTAAATGCAAGACTGAGATTTTTACAGCTTTAATTCCAGAGGACGGATTAAACTAGTAGCCTTGTCATAAATTTGAATTCAAAGTAGTTTCAGGGATAAAATTAAATGTGTACTTAGGGATGACTGTATTTAATTTTATGAATTCTATATTTTTTATTGTTTCTTTAATGCTTTTAACGTTTTGAAACTTTAATGACAGACTTTTGGAAGTGCTAGATTCTAATAAGCTTGTGGCGGCCGCGCGGCTGTGGTGGTTTATTGCCCGCAGCTGTTCAATGCTTTGGTGTTCTAGTGGAGACATGCTCGTGGCGACATCTGAGGGTCGAATCAGAAATACTATGCGAAAGAGCACATGGCCTGGGGGACAGAACCTGAGTCCGTTTCATGGGAGTGAAATACTCTACCTCGTCACAAAAGAGCTGTTCGGTGACGAATTCAAGTAATTCAACTCGTTCGAATTTGCGAGTGACGGTTGGCTCCGCAGGCCGCCATACATCATTCCCCAGCTCTATTTGCTGATTAGGAGGTACGACTTATTCCATGTTCTGAGCCCATGCAATGATGTCATTGATCGGTGCGTTGTTTGGCTGTGTTTAGCTCGGTTCGTTGGGCATGGCTAATCGGGTCCTTTAAACACTTGTGGAGAGAGGCTTCGTGGGTGGCACGACTGACGTAGTATGTCATTTTTTTACCAGGTGGGCGGCTGGAGAAGGTATGTGTTCTTATCACGCCCGCTGTAGCGGTCCCAGGGCCGTAGTTGATTTATAGCCCACAACTTTCTACGCTTTTGCTGTTTTAGTTCAGGCTGATCGCAGCGACATCAATGGATCGAATCAGAAGCGCGACAGGAATTCAGGTTATTCAACTCATTCAAGTTTGCGAGCACTGGTTGGTTCTGAAGGCTACGTCATTTCAGATTACAATTTTTCAGTTACTAATTTTTATAAGCGAAATTTTGATTAGATTAAGAGCTAAATTGTCAGTTTACACCTATCTGGGCTTTAGAAAAAATTAAAAATTCAACTTAATATGAAATGTCACGACGATAGCAACAGATTTAAGCTTCCAAATGAATGGGTGGTAGTTTCCTTTACATAGCTTTTAATTTTTTTCTCTGCTGTTTGTTGACATTTCATAATTTTTAACAGACTTATTGATATGTCTGTTCCTCGCAGAACATGATAATGTCTAAGCAACAATAAATAAATATATTTCAGAAAATAAAAAAAAAAATGTGGAAAAAACAAGAGCTCTTATATTCCCATGTCAAGAAACATGTGATCCTTCAATTATTTCAAGATATTTTTATCCAATTAAAAGATTTTAAAAAATTTACAAATTCCATTACACATCTATTACACCATAATAAAAGTATTTAAAACAAGCCATGATCGTTCTAAATTTTGTCGGTTTCCTGTTCATCACTATTTTTATTAAAAAAAAAGGAAGAAGAAGAATCTGTAAATAGTAAATTCTTGCTGAAAGCGGACTTGCAGACTTGCTTTTGGTATACACGCTATCTTAATTGGCTCCATTTAATTTGTTAATGAATTTCAGTCATACGTGCCACGCTGGAGAGCGTCGGCCATGTTGCCATAGCTCTCTTAAATGAATGGTTGAATGGCTTATTCATTTTACCCGCAAACATCAGAGAAATGACTTTTATTTTGTACATGCTACTGGTCAACCTTTTAAAAAATTTTTCTGTTTTGAAATTGGTTATTCAAAAGGTTTATGGTTAAAAAAAAGTTAATTCAAACCCGTTCTAAAAAAAATTCACATAAGTATTCGGATACTTTGAACAATCAATCAATTAATTTTCAATATGAACACGAAAATAACGGAACGTTCGATATTTCATTGGATATCCTTTAGTTAAAATGACACTTTTCGTGCATTTTGGAAAGAATTTAAGTAATGTTTTTGTGCAAGACAGTTACATTCTGTTCCATTTTTCCATAAGAATTGCTTTTAAACATAATTTCAAAGAAATATCATGTTTTCTTATTCTTTCTTCCACCTTACAAATTCGATGGGATTCAAGTCCGAAGAATATGGAAGCGTTTTAATAACTTCAAGATAATCGCATTCTAGAGACATTAGGTTATTCTAAAGCAGGAGTAGATGGAAAATGAACAATGTCCTCGCCGGGACTCGAATCTCAGACCTCTTAAATACGCGTCGAGTGTGCTGACGATTACACCACGAAGCCATGCTAAGAACGCGGGAGAAATACCTTATAGTATAATAATAACAAGCGTTTAGAAATGTATGTTTAGAATCCTTACCCTGATTGACCTTTAAAGTATTCTGCATTCCAATTTTTCTTGCACAGGTTTTATTAAGAATAATTGTATATTCATATTGACCTATATTATTTTCTGTAAAACTAAATTTCCCATCCCAGAGGCAGCGAAATATCCGAAAACCATTATGGCTGCATCCTCGTGCTTTAACAATAGGCAAGAATTTATTTTAATTCAGTTCTTCATTTGACTCTCACCACACAGCAATTCGTCATCGGTCACAAATATGGTAAATTTTTACTCATCTGCAAGTATAGCATTGCTTCAATTAAATAAATATTTTATTACTATGGATTTTTCTGGAATGCCAGTCATATTTCTCTTGTTTTCTTCTTAATTAAGAATTTTTCTAAACTATTTTTCTAAACCCCCTGCAAGTTTTACAGCACTCATTTTTAGATTTTGTTTCATTTTTCGCAAGATAAATCTCCGATTCCGTGGTGTTAGCTTTGGATGTTGTCCAAATTTCAGTGCATTTTCAAGAGTTCCACACAATTCCTGTGGTTTTAATATATCAAAGTTAGCTGAACTCTTTCAATGAAGGATTTTTTGAATATTTTTACCATCTTTAAAATGGTGGCTAGTTAAACTTTTAACAGAACTTGTCCGTAGTTTGTAGAGTCGTACCATAGTGACTTTAGATATGGAAATGTTAACATATTTTGCTAAACAAATGACCCACATAACACAAAAACATTCTTGGGATATCCTGAGGATGTTGCTCGCAAGATATGAGCACATCCTCAGGACATCCTGGAATATCCCTCGAACCTCCTAAACACATCCTGCCGAGTTCTTAATGTCACATCCCAGTATATCCTCAGGACATCATAACCAAGTCCTATGGAAAGCGTACGGGATGTTATTAGGATCTAAACTCCTACTTACTGCCTCTTTAGGACATCCCGGGATATCCCACTAACCTCCTAAACACATCCTATTATATTTTAATTATAAAAATTTATGGCAAGAATCATCCCTGCCAAAATATCCCAACGAAATGCTTGAGTGTTAAAATTATTATGTGAGTTACTGATTAACATTTTTTGAATAAATTATTTTATTGCAAAAATATTTTAATGATAATTATTTTGTAAAACGAAAGGTTTAAAAATTGTAAAAAAAAAGAATATATTAGGATACTTCTGTAATCTTCGTTTCAATATTTAGTACAGGATCTACACAAATTAATTTAAAATATAAAAATGTCCGAAAACAAATATGAGACACTGTATATCAATCACATTAGTCAACGCAACGTACCTTAATATTCAAATTCTTTACGTAGTATTGTGTCGTTTTAGAGTTAGGTTACAGAATCATCTCGTTTCTGATTTCTCCTAGCTTCGTATGCATTTTAACTAATCGTTCATAAGGCGTTCCTAAAAGACAACAAACATATATTGAAAGATAAAATGTAGTCGTAACTTTTAACTCCTTATTAACATATCGAAACAGACGTTGTTTTTGTACCTCGCATATCTATACCTTTTAGGATGGCAGTAGAAGACAACTATAAGTAGCTGTTGCCATTTCATTGTATCCATAAATATACACGACCAACAACAGATTAAGGTTATTAATTGAAAGCCTGGCACTAAGATTTACTGGAAAAGCACTGGACTCTAAAAAAATTTTAAATAATGGTTGTGTCAGTTGTTATACACATATTTGAAATTACTGTGAAATGGGGCATCTTCAAATTTATTTAGTAAAATGATTTGTGTAATGTTTCAATTATTTTGTTCAAACTGCCAGGAGCGTGATTATATTGTTTCGGCATTTAATCGTAACCTCATTAAAGTTACTTGAACAAAAATTCTTCCTGAAGAAGAAAGAAAAACAGTAGTAACTGGCGCTAGATTTTACTTTAGCAGACGACCTTTCAGCTATTCAAGCACAAAAATCTCCTACAATTGGGATGGTTTACATTCCGCAACACAAGAAGAGGAAGACCTTGTTTGTTTACATTAGCTTTTGTACATAAGTCACGTGATCTCTGAGGTCATAGTTATGTATCTCATTAAATGGTAAGATAAGTACCAGAAACAGAAGGATAGAATGAAGACTTACGGGGCCTACCGGAAAAAAAAATAATGCTGAACACGGAAATTGCGATGTTTCTACCTCTGAAAAAAAAATGTTTGTGAAGCTTCATGGAACAATGGTTCATGGCCTCCTGGAGGACCACGAACCACCATGGTCTCATGGAGGACGAGACTATGTCTCTGAGGTGTGGCGATTCGGAAAAACGGGACAGGGGGAAAAGAAGAGAGATTGAAGAATTTTAGAGATCATAAATGTTGCTATCCACTGCGCTCTATAGTGAAGGGATAGAGAAAAACAGAGAAACAAAGCAAGTTGTGTCATTTAGGGACTAAAAATAAAATCAGAAACCATCTGTTTACAGATGGATGGAAAAGCGGTTTATAATGTTAAGTTATTATTAACGGGGAGAGATTTTTATGGATATGAAAAGCCTAAAGAGGAGCTAATTCATCAACTGAAGAAGATTTTGGACCAATTTTAACAGAAGGAAAACTGAATTTGTGTTTGCAGCCCACTACTATTGGCCAATACGTAATTTATTTACTTCTTTTTCGTATAACTGTTTAAAATACCTTTAATGTTAGATCCAGAGCTGCAAATATGCTCTGCAAAAGTTTCTGTTTGTGCACAGGTCTGCAGATTTTAATTTAGGAAGAACGAAATTTAAAAAATTGCTTCGGATAAGATTATATCTAAAGTGCTATTCTTTTGAAGAAAAAAAGAGTAACACTTCGGATATATTCTTATAAAGCTGTAAGTTAAAATGAAAGATAAAATTATAAAGACAACTGCAGTAACAACCAGAAATAATTCTACTTCTGATATTTACGTAGATGTTATTAAAACGATGTATGTGAAAAGCTGAAACCTTTTGTTATGCAGTCTGCTGAAAGAATATCAAAGGAGGAACTTTGTTAATTAAGTTTTTTCGCCAGATAATAGTTTATGAATTTTCAATGGAGAATGATTTAATAAATTTCTATACTGTTTGTTCAAACGTTGATGGAATTCTGAATAAGTGTAATAAAAAAAGAATAAAGCTGACCTCTAAGTAATATTCCTTTCCTGTTTAATTAAATTGCTTCTAAAGACGTATGAAAGTAACTTTCTATTGCAAATTATTTTAAAATCTCAAAGAAAAGCTATTGCCTGGCAGAAAATTATTTCCACAATACAAAATGCTTTTTCTCCGAGATTACTTTCTTTTTTTTTCGCTTTAGTGAAATTGTTCATTAAAAGATCAACTTTTGATTGAAAATAAAATGCTTAAAATTGCATTCAGAAGAGCTGCATAAATTAGATGCTTGGGGACAATAACTTCCTTTTAGCTTGATTAAAATGAATTAATTGGCCACGAATACTAATGAACTGACAAAAGGATATCAAAATGTCACTGAAAAAAAAAGATATATTTGATTTAAAGGTAAAAGTAAAATAATTTCGGTACACTCTAATTAATTTAACACCTTACTTAAGTTATTTTTGTTATATGTTGTTATATTTTTTTTAACTTCATGATAATAAGTGGGAAATTTAATTTATATGCAATAGGCTCAATAATCCGGAAAGCTCGAGAAACGCCGAATATCGGATACGTGAAAACTCCGGACATTTCAGCTTAGAAAAAATGCAGTACGCAATAAGGAAACCAAATGAATAAAAGGAGAAATATCCGTTAAAAATTGTAAAAATAGTCATCATATTTGCTATCAAATTGAATGCTGAAGCATACGTTTAAAATTTTGCAAGACTTCAAATAAATAAATAAGTAGATAAAAATTGCATTTTAAACATAAAAGCCGACTTACTTTGGTAGAACTTAATAAAACAACTTTGTCGTTTATCAAATTTCATCAGTTCTGAGAGTTGCAGGGGTTCGTCAAATTTGTGCCAGTCATTGTCGCAGGAGATTGAAGAACAGATCCCTCTATTTATTTAGGTCTTTGGTTCTCAACGGGAGCGGTACCACCACCTAGGAGCTGTGGGAGGATGCTGAGGTGCCCTGAAATTGTTTTGGGCTGTAGGGGCGGTGAGCATGTTTTGGGCTGTAGCGGCGATGAGCATGTTTTAGCATTCGAGCTTAATTTTACAACTCCATAAAAAATTTACCAAATTGATTATCCGGTTTTGCACTATTTGTACCAGCAATAAAACTACATAAGGCGATTTCTGCCCTGACGCAATTTATAATAATGGTGAAACGCGTTTGTATTCCAAGTAGGATTATAGTACATTATTCTTTTTGGCCACATAAACTGTACTACACCTAACAAAGGAACCTGGCGACTTCTCGCGCAGGCGCGAAATGGTACCAACACAGAAGACGGGTGAAAATAATCCTTTATTATTATCAGTTATGAACAGAAGATCACGGACTTCGTGTTTTCCAATAACACCGACAACTTGCATTGGAATTTAAGAGGTGTTACACAAATCAATTCAAGTAAAGAGTAGTGCTGGAGTACCAGTTTAAGTTAAAGCTAACTAGGTTGACTCGACAACCTACTCGACGTGATAATTATTTAAATGGCCAAAACGCGTATCAGCAGCTCCGCGTAATAATAAAGTCAGAATCGAAACGTACGCTAGCTAGAGAAAGCACATTCTGAATAAACTCTAAGCTTCACCCGTTTTAATACTCATTTCACTTAACTTTAAATTAGCTTCCTGGTGAGGAAATGGGAGGGGAAGTTGAGGAGTTCAGGAAAGATATAAAAAATTTGAATAATTGGTTAATTGAACTAAGGGAAACACTACAGTATGACCTTGACGATTTTGACACTACGGTTCTTCTCCGATTTCAACCAGCACAGCGCATGCGTCAGCTGTTTCGGTGCGGCATTAATCGCAGCGCATGCTAATTTGAATATTTGACTTACCCTTTCTTTCCTGTGTTGCTTTTCGTTCGCTTCCCCCCTTTTTTTTCCCATCACTTTCAATATAGGTTTATTGTAGAGTTGTATCAAGGGCTTTCAACGCCCAGGAACAACTAAGATTTCGTTCACCCTACTGCTTTCTAAGAATAGAAATCATTTAATTCTGAAATTTTGTAACATTAATTTGGGACCCCCTAGATGCTGCGCCCGGAGAAAAATGTTCCGTCTTGCCCCCATCTAGCTGCGCTATTGTTTCTTTGTTTATTTGGCTAGTCAGGCAGGTAATTGCGCTTATTACTTCCTTGTACGAAGTAACGGAAGTATTCTAACCGTGAAAGTTTTCGGGTATCATATTTCAAAGAAAATATCCATTTTGACCTCTATTGAATGCAATTTAATGGTGTTTTTGCGCGACATCTGTACGTAGGGACCGAATAAAAGACTCCTTTCCCCCCAAATTAAAAAACTGATTTAAAATGGATTCTGAAGAGTTTTTTTGCGTGGCGTCTGCGCGTACGTATGTATATATGTATGTCTCTCGCATAACTCAAAAACGAGCAGCCTCAGAACGTTGAACTTTGTATATAGGAGTGCTATAACATGTACATGTGTACCTTCTATTTTGGCTGCAAACAGCCGCACCTTGAAGTAAATATATGTATATATATATATATATGTATACACTCTATTACTCGGCTCAGTGAGCTGAGTTTCTTTATTCTTATATGCTTATAAATTGTGCATTTTTTGCTTTAAAAATGATTAAATTACGTTATTCTTATCTTCCGGTTGAGGTTTTTATGCCTTTAGTTAACCTGCATGCAATAACTGTAGAATTATCAACAATTTAAAAGTTCTTTAAGTGCGGCTAAGCCTAATTTTTGTTTACCATAGCAGCCATATTTGTTTGCATTTGAAACTTAGCAGAATAGTGGATTTTTTGCCAATCTAGAGAAACTAAGCTTCATAAAAACAAAGATAATGTCGTCTTTTATTATTGAAAATTAGATCATGCTTAATCCATTCTGAAATTACCATTTAAGTTATTAAATTATACCATATATTGACTCAGCATAGCGTCCACAACGAATTACGTCAGTTTCTGCGCCCTCAGTGTCTTTTTGTCGAGTGAAAGACGTGTTTGTGTCTAGTAAACTTTCAGTTTTGTGCACCGAAAAATCTGCCGAATTGCTTGTTTTTAAGCAAAAACTGTAATTTTAATCGTAAGAAAAGATAGTGAATTTGTTGCCAATCTAGAGAAACTAAGCTTCGCAACAAAGTACATACTTCTCATAAGTCTTCTTTTATTATAGCCAATTCAATCAAAGGGGAAATTTGTCCAAAAGACTATTGATTTCGTTTTGGCATTGTGCATTGGTTCACTATAGATGTCGGTTCATTTTCAAATTGTTGTTACCAAATATTAGAGTTCTGGATTATATTTAAAGAAATTAAATATTGAAGAATCTGCGTGAATGTATGTATGTTTCTCGCATTGTGCTAAAAACAACGGTACCTAGAGCCATCAAATTTTGAATAATGTAATCTTCCACTGAATATGGGCACTGGAAGCCCGAATTTGGAATTTAAATTTATTTTATTATCAATTTCATATTTTGTAACACTTTAAGGAAATTTTGATTAACAAACTCAACGATTTCAAAGCGAGCAATGGCAATACTGTTAGGCGAAAAAAAAAAAAACATTTTTATTTCCGGCGTGCGAATCCTCGTGTCAGAAATTCTAAAGATATGCTCATTTTAAAATTATTATAAAGGTAACACACAAAATGTTAGAAAAAAAGTCCCTCTGGACATAATGTAAAATCTGAAAGATTTCAGACTTTTTTTTTAACGCACTAGCACCATAAACTTATCATTGCGAATAAAATTATGCTCAATCCATTCCGAAATTATCATTTAAGTTATTAAATTATCCCATATAGTGAGTCAGCATAGAGTCCACAACAAATAAAATCAGTTTCTACGCCTTGAGGGTCTTTTTGTTCAGTGAGACCAAAAGTAAACTTTCAGTTTTGTGCATCGAAAAATCTGCCTTTTTTCCCGCTGGCCGAATTGCTTGTTTTTACGTAGACACTGTAATTCAATTGTAAAAAAAAAGTTTTTTAATTGTTTAAACTGTATTTGGTGTTTTATGTTTTTCTATATCGTTTAATTTTTAATATAGATATGTCGTGAAGTGAGAACTGAATTAATTGAATGAGAAATATATTTCTAATGAAATTCCAGTAAATAAGTTTAAATGTAATTCCGGAAAATATGCGTATAATTTAATATTTCGTACAAGGAAGTCATGTGGTCAGATTTTTCAATAAAGCAATCAATCCTTCTTTATTACCTCTGATGGAAGTTGCACCATCTGTGCAGACACTGACTAAATTACTAACATTTAATTGCAATCGATAGCATCTTCTCTGAAGTTTTCAAAAATGTGAGCTCCGCGAGTTCTTCTAGTTAGTGTACGTAGCGCAAGAAGCCCTTCGTAAAACTTCAAATCTTTAGTTACAGCACGAATAGAATATAAAACTTCCGCGGACTCAGTTTTATCAATGCTTTCATCTAATTTTTTTCAAAAATGTTTCCGATATTTCCTTTTTAGGCATCAAACTGTATTAGTGAAGAAAAGTTTTCTTATAGCACATAGATTATTTTTCTATTTTCAAAAAAGCAACAGGCTTTAAATAAATCTTGTTACGAATTTTGAATATATGTAAATAACTTTAGTGAAGTTTTCCAGCCAGTCTGTTCGCCAGGATTTTATTCTAGTGGAATTACCAGTGTTTGGCGATTTGACCATTCGGGTGGTGGTGAGCCTATTGCTGAAGTTAATGGTACGTTTTACAATCGATGCCATCTGAGGATAGAAAAAGAACAACTCTTTTTTTAATGGATGTTTATTGTAAGTGTAATAAGTAGAGGTGTTTTTTTTATGTAATTTATTACATGTGTACTTTTGCTGCTTATCTGAACAGTAAGTTGAATTTATTGCTCAAAATGACATTTTATGTCATTTACTTTTATAAAAAGAATAAAACTTTCATTAGAATTTCTCACGTCTTAGTATCAAATCATTTTGGGTAATTCTTTACTGTTACAACGTCCCGCCGTTATTGACGGCGCTAAAAACCTCTCTTTTAAAGGACTGCGCCAAAGTAACAATCCTACTCAGAGCTGTTCTGTGGCGACCAGACTGTAAGTGACCATGGTTAGGACTGTTCGCTGTTTAAAGACGGTTTGCGAAGAGCTCGAAGCTAGGTTATCACTTTGCCGTAGTTCATTATACGCCGTTTAAACAAGGCCAACCACCCAGAGAACAAAATGATTAATAATTCTGACTGCTTGTCGTACCAAAGGACCAGGATTCGAATCCCAAAGAAGTCGTGGATGTAATTTGTCCATCCCTTCATAGGAGGTGATGGTGGCCCACACATTAGGTGCCTATAGTAGAGACCACTGCTTTCAAACTTAGCATTGGCCATCACCTATAAGCAGCTAGCGCCCGCCATTGGGGAGAGACATTTTTAAAACTGTAATATATTTTCCTTTGTTGTAAGTATGACTTCCTGTCCAGGGATTTTACTACTCGGGACGTGCAGTCCTTGGGGAGGGGATCAAGTTCCAATAATCCAATTCCATGGAAAGGACTTACTCCTAAACTCAGTGACCTGGGGACGATTTTTCCACAGTCCTAACCAGGCTACAAGTTCGTAATTCGGATCCGTAAATCATCAAATTCTAAGCCTAAATTCATTCATTACGACAGGGTAGCCCTTTACTGTGGCCATAGTACGTAGTTACCATAGTGTACATAATGTAAATAGTATGCTAAGACCATGGACATATTTGTATATAAATTTTTAAATTTAGGCATTTTTTATTGGTTTCGCATTTTATATGTTCTATGTCATTCATTGAAACTATTGTTTTAATATGGCATTGATTTTTCTTAGGTGTTCGTATGGCTTCCTTTCCGGGGAATATACTACCCGAGACGTGCAGTCCTTGGGAAAGGGGCTATGTTATGAGTTTCGCACGTATATAAATAATTTTAGTGAAATTATAGTCTGAATATGAAAAGTCTGAAGAGAACAAAGTTTTGCCGGGAAAGTAAGATTACAGGGGCAAGTCTATTTTAAAATTGAGGTAAATGGCTATCTCGCTAAATTGGAGAGTTATCAGCAAGCTAACGATGTACTTGGCGACTAATTTTTATCCCCGAAGTCGGCTATAAGTCTACAATAGTCTCGAAACTTGGCTTCCATTTGGCGATATTTTGACCCGGTCCTTGTGTAATTGGAATTGCTATTGTAATTGATCTTTACATGTAAATTTAACCGTATGCGCTTTCCAGTAATTTCGAGAAATAGAAGGTACTAGAGATTTCTCAGCGGCTGGTGGGAAACTGCATAAGAGCGGATGTAACATTAGTTCCCAATTTTTAGTTCAGAGCAGACTTCGGAATACTGAAAGATCTCCGTGAGAGCTTTGCTATTTAGAAGTGCTTTGCATTGCCTTGTGTTTAACGGTATTAGTAGTTTGAACTAGTAACCACTGAATGCGCTCTGTCCCACTGAGAAGAAGGAGTCCACTGAGATGCTCTATCCCACTGCCTGTGCTCTATCCCACTCTTGCAAATACTCTTGTGGAAAGTTCGAAAACTGTAAAGTGTTTTCTTTAGGGAAATTAAATTTTATCATTAGTTCTGTGTGCATTCAATGTATTACAGAACCATAGGCAAGCAACAATATGCTGCATTTTATTAGCTTTTGCATTAACATCTGACAACAGTAAAATTTTCAATCATTTCACGGTATTACACTCATGTCCATAAATTAAGGATAATGCAAAATCAGGCAAAGGAAGAGTTAGAAGCAAAACAAATTTGAGTTATTTGTAAAGCTTATTTATTAAACAAAAGGTAAAGAGCACAAAACGATGCTATATGTTTGATATTATTAAAAAAGTAGCGATTTTTTCTCCCTGGAGCAAATTACAAAAAAACCCTATTTACAAAAAACCCTTATTACATGGTTGGTATGATTGTTAATACATTGTATGTCTCCCAGGCGATGCAATGCAGTCCGTACAACGCCTAGGCATGCTGAGTATCAAATTATCGATCTGATCTTGGGGGATATTACACCATTCAAAAAGCAATGCCCTCCGAAGTTCCGGTACATGTAGGA
>KK115210.1:854648-937893 GCA_000611955.2 Stegodyphus mimosarum | reverse complement strand
CAGGTCTACGAGCATATAGACCAATCTGCCCTAAGCGTCTGTACACGGTCTGCCTTGAAATTGTCGTACCAGTGGCTGAAGAGAGCTGACGAGACAGGTCTGAGGCTGTGCTCCGCCTGTTTCTTTTGGCAGTAACTGCCAAATACCGGTCCTCATTCAGCGTTGTAACTCTTTGCGACTTGTGCTGTAACGTCTACTCACATTACCATCATCTTGGAATCGTTGCCAAAGCCTGGAGATGACATTCTGGGCAGTTCCAAGTTCATCTGATACTTCCAGTTGGGTACGCCCACATTCCAGACTGCCGATAATTCTACCACGTAAAAAATCATCCAAATGCGTCCTTTGTGTCATAACCATTCGGTTATTGCACTGAAATGGTTATAAAGCGCCTGCGAATAATTTTACTTCTTTGCCTGTATTCCTTATATATCACTCTCTTACACTCTCATCATTGTGACGTACCGTAGGTGTCATCTGGTTACTTCCTGAAATTTGCATATGATTCTTGAAGATGTGTGTAGTGATTTTACAGGTGATATATTTATTTTAGAGTTCGATTTCCGCGTGACTCCCAATTATCCTTAATTTATGGACATGAGTGTATTTTCGCTAGCATAATGCATTTTTGGCTTGTGAGGTTTATCTATTTATTTTTAACTAATAGTTCATTTTAAATTTGACTGCCTTCCTATTACTCCCTTTTCACCCACGCATTTCATGCCAGAACGTAAATGGGATAGCCGAGTTTCGCAAGTTAGTTTTAGAGCGTGTCTGCCTATTCCAGGCCACGTTGTGGTGTAATTATTAACGACTTGAGTTAGCGGCGTTGAGTGTTTCTAGCCATTTGGCTTTGTCTCGCCAGTTTACTAGAAACCAGAGCCCTTCTGCGCGTTAAAGCATTCTGTGAGCCGTTAGGCTAATCTACCACACCTTTAAATTGTTATTTGTTACATATTTCTGTTAAGGCAGAAGTGCTTAGCTTATGTAAACCCAAGTTGGGTCATTTGTTAAGTCGTGTTCGAATAAAAGGATCTTATACACTCTTCTTATGATTTCTGTTTTGCTTCATAAGGTTAGAAGATAATTCTTCAATAGTCCTTTTAAAGACTATAGTTTATGTTCCCAAAGAGACATAGACTTTACAGGCTGTTGGTTATAAATCTCTAGCAGTTGTATATAGTGCTGCATTTATAATTAAGTCAGTGTAGTTTAATAGAAGATGGGTGTTTAGAAAATTTATTAGTAGCGGAATTAAATCTGACATTTTATGCAAATCTGCTTTTATGCATGCTATGTTATGTACTTAACGTAGCTTGTAAATTTATTTCCTTAAATACCTTCTTCTCTTTGTTACCACTGAACAAAACTGGCAAAATTTAACTGTACACTGATGTGGAAAATTCTATTCATTTTGATAAAGAAACTGGCTAGGGTTTTCGCGCATACCAGAAGAAGATGAAGGGTGAGAAAAATAATCTATAGTTGAACTTTGCCTAACTTTGAACTCTTCTTGATTTGATAAAAGAAAAAAAAATAGGTATTTTGAAATTATAAAATATCAAAACAACCATAAATTTTTAAATCTATAAAAATATAAAATTATTATAAAAAATGCACATTAAAAACTACACCACATCAAGTGACTTTTTAACATTTATGTATTCAATGATATCATACATTTTTCATTATTCATTTAAATACAAATAAATTATATAATACCCAAAATAGTAGTAATAGAAATGTATTGAAAGGTACAGACAAAATCTGCAGTGTAAGGGTTATAGATCTCACAGAGAATGGATTGTTTAATTAGATTACGGCACAGAACTCTAACTGTATAGCCTAAGAAAGGCATACCTTCATGGAACATCTAAGAAAAACGTACTCGTATTTACGCTACACATGGGGAAAAGCACATAAATCACATGGGGATTGTTTGTGAGCCGATATTTGAGTCGCGCTCGGTTTCTCTAACGGTTTCACCCACTGGGCTACTGTTGGATCTAATCGCTAAGAACTACTGTAGTGGAAAAAACTGTTAATAAATACTGGCACCTCTATTTAAATTCCGATGAGCGAAACCGTTGCTTTCTCGATGTCTGTCTTTTATGTGCGACAGTTTCCTTTCAAATGTCCTTTACGACGGCATCCTTCCGTTAAAGCTGTCTTTTCTTAAATTGGTTATCCTTAACCCTACAATCAGTCAACAATTTCGTTAAGAGACAGAAAATTTTCCAAAACTGCTATGAGAAGGAAGTATTTTTATTTCCTTGTAGGAAGTAAAAAAATAGTATTATAATCGCGAAAAGATTCGGATACCATATTTCAACGAAAAATCCATTTTGATTGATCTCGAATCCATTTATATGATTTTTTGCGTATATCGTTACATACGGGCAGAATAAAGGACTGCTTTCTGAAACGCATTGTAAAATGAATTCAGAAGGGATTTTGTTCGTGATATCTGTGCGTACGTATACGCATGTATCTCGCATAACTCAAAATTGATTAGCCGTAGAACGTTAAAATTTCGTATATGGGACTGCAATAACATCTACTTACGCATCTCCTTCTCTTATCCGGCTAGGTAAGCTCTGTTTTTTGAATTTTTATATCTTGGTAATTTATGCATTTTTTGATTAAAAATTGTTTGAATTATGTTGTTCTTATATTCCAGTTAAGGTTTTTATGCCTTTAGTTAAGCGTCATGCAACAGTTTTAAAATTATCAAAAATTTAAAAGTTTAATTGGCGCTAAGCCTAACGAGGACGCAATTTGTTTGCATTTGAAACTCTTAGTCGAATAGTGAATTAACTCAGTCGGTGCACAAACTTCGGCGTCTTTTTGCATAGTGGGACAGAAAGTTAACTTTAAATTTTGTCTTCCCGTCCGTTGGCCGAATGGCTTGTTTTTGCGTAGACACTCAAATTTCAATTGCAATACTTGTGTTTTAACTGCCTTTAACTGTATTCGGCGTTTTACGTTTTTTTTTTCGTTTTTCACAATTTTTAAAAAAATATGTTGAGTATTTATGCTATTTTTTTATTGCCTAGCCTCCGAGTGCGAACTGAATTGATTGAAGGACAAATGACTGAATTGATTGAAGACTCTAATGGAATTCGGGGAAATAAGTTTAAATGAAGAGCAGCGGGAAAAAAAAAAGCATACCATTTAATAAGCCTACAAGGAAGTCATATTTTACCCATATCAAATTATTTTTTAATGCTAGTGCATTCGGTATTTTATACCTGAAATTATGTACTTTTAATGTATTACCATAAATTTGGACACAATTATTTCTTGGACATATGTCAGGATGCATGTAAATATACTATCTTAAAATGTTCCAAAAACTATTCCAGGCTGTATATATTGTTGCGTTATACGGGTTCGTGGATTTGAGAGTATCCGATGAAAACACGATGCAGAACAATAAAAAGCACAATTTATTTACAAGAATCACTATTTACAGCACAGTTCCAAAATTACCTTTAAAAGCGTCGAAAATCTACAATAAATACGCTGAAACAATCAGCAACACAGCTTCAGACTGTAACTATAAAGGTAGCTTCACGGCAGCACTAAACTTATAATAAACACCGTGGAACAATCACCAATACACTGTCAAACTATACTGTAAAGGTAGCTTCACGGCAAAGCACTATCTCGATCGCTTTCCGTTCACAAAACTCTCGCGTAGCTTAGCACTCACATTAAGCAGCTATTCTCACAATGCCGGCTCTCAGAAACGCAGGGGTTTATATAGCTTTTCCTTAGGTTCCACACGTTTAGAGAAATATCTCGACAGGAAGTTATTCTAGAAGCTTCTCGATTGGACCATGGGATATCGCCGATTTGGTCGCCAAATGGGCGATAAAATCGCCAATCTGGCAACCCTCCCATACACTATTTTATGGCAACCCTAGTGCTATGCCGGAAAGCTTACATACAGGCGTAACCGCCGAATTTTTCGCAACAATATATATTCCTAGACGGTCAGAGGGTTTAACGAGTTAGGGAACTATCCGACCATCATGTTGGCGATAAAGGAATGTTTGTAAAACTTAAAATCAATTGTATGATAATTTTAGCATTTAAACATTGTTTTTTAGAGGGTGAACCTTACAGTCCATTTTTTTATAAAAACATAATTTTGCATTTCAGTTATTTCAACATTGGGAAGTTGACTCTCAGTACATTTTGCCTATGCATTTGTTTTCAGAGTAATTGTTTACACATTAACTTAAAAACATCACTCATCATAAAAAGTATGTACATTCATGCGTTTATTTATTTGTACCCATTTCAGGAAGATTTTCTATGTTATTTACTTTTGTAAAAGGTAAACAATCTAAAGTAGCAGAAAATCTGATGTTGCATTTCCTTTCGGTGAATAATGGATTTAAAGAAAAGCATTTGATGGTATTTTAAAATCTTTGTCAGAAATGTGAAGAGAAAATGTTTACTTCTAGGAAAGTAAATGCTTTTCTAGAACTTCCCATCTAAGATTTATTTTCCCATTACTCATTCGCAAGCATAAACTTTAAAAATCTCTTCGTCGAAATAAAATACTTTCCTTTAAAGCAGTGTCCTCTTTACTACTTTCTTTCGTGCTATTTGAAGAATGTAAAGCATATATTTTGGTTAAATATTTATTTACTGCTGACAAATTAAAGCAAAGATTTTAAGAAGAAAAGTATTATTTGCATAAAAACACTTGTACAGTAAAAAGATGTACAGTACCGAAATTGATTATAGCATTAGAAAATGAATTTCCTTTTGTTGTTGCTACTGCGATTAATCTCGCTTCTCTGATATGAGAACAAGCCCGCGAAATTTATCGTGGCAAGAAGGCAAGACTGCACCTGTCATTGGCCAGAGCTTTGGGCACCATACAAGTGACAGTATGACTTTGCTCAGTTAGGTCCCCAGTTTTGAAGCAGAGCATCCCGGGCGTCGGATCCGAGAGTCTCCTTTCTTTTCCCCTACCACCAACCTCTGGGGAGGGCTTTCAGCTTGTCGCACATTCAGAGTACTCGGACACCGCACAGGCACTATACATTTAATAATATCCATACTTTCTCCGGGATTCGAACTCGGGCCCTTCGGTACGGCAGGTACCGAAGGGCCCTAGTAATTGAGTTTTAGCATGTTGTTAGCCCAAAAGATTTATTAGTGTCGAAATGGGATTTTGGGTCGAATCACTATAAGTGCATCGTTTCACTTTTCATTCAAGTTTTTTTGCTATTCGGCAAAATGTAAGCTCCTTCAGATTGTATCTGTCTGTTGTGGATTAAGAAGCTAAGATTATCAGGACTGAGTGTTCTGTGCATACTTTTGGCGAACATTGTCGTAAGTGTCAAAGTCCTGGTCTCGAACAGGGAGCTGAATGCAGCTATGTTCTGTGTAAGTGGTAGAATAACTGCACATAAGAAGGGTTTAAAATTACCCTTTTATTAAACCACTATTTACAGCCACTTCCCAACTCGGGAGGGATAACAGAAAATAATGGCCGCACTTGGGTCTAAACTGAACAATCAAATAATTTAAAATAAAGTTGAGTAGAAAATTAAGTAGTCGTTGCTCTCAGAGCTTTAAACGCGAGGTTGGCCTCTATTCTAAACTACCAATGGTGCGTAGCAAGATTTGGCTAATACTAACGCACTTAGATTACTTCAATAAGTATTAGAATAACAGCGGCTTAGAACTTAAAAACTAGCTAGTCAGGCGAACGTCGAACAGAGCCGAAGCGATCTGAGACTAAAAGCTCTCTCACACCGAGAAGTTCCTTGCTAACCTTTAAATACAAAACTTGGCTCCACCTCAAATTAGCATAAAGCTGAATCGCGTGCTCATTCTAAAGGGAAGTTGAAACAAGAGTTCACAGGAAAGAGAAATTAACATAAAACTTTGTTAGTTTAACTAAAACCTTACAAGATACCTGAGATACTTTTAAATCGGATTGATTTAAATATTAAAAATGTATTTAATTCATGATCTATTTAATTAAAAATGATCAGTATTTTAATCGAATGACGATTGTGTCATATTTTGAAAAACTTTATGGTTTTTTGTTTAAGAAACTCAACGATTTCAAATCAAGCAGTGGTAACATTGTACGGAATTAAATATTTTTATCTGCAGCGTGCAAGACTATCTATGAGAAATTCTAAAAACATGCTGTTTTTAAACATTTTGTGATTTTGCTGTTGAATTGAATTTTATGTTGCGTAAGTGCGAAAAAAATGTGATTTTTAAGAAATAAAGTTACAAAACGTCAAAAATAATAAGACAACAAAGTTTTGTAAGCCATCTTACTAAGAAAACTGAACAATGATATAATGAACTGAGAAAAGACGGAAAAAATAGAAAAAAATTATACACTTAATACTCGATCAGGAATTCTAAACACATGCTGCTATACTGCTTTCCAAATTTTGTGATTTGCCTATTGAATTATATACGGCGTAAGTGCAAAGAAAACGATGCTTAATAATAAAAATAAAAAGAACCCCGCCCTTAAAAAAAATCGTTAGCAGAAGTGAATGAAACAGCAGACTATTAGAACGTGAGCTCAATGAGAGAGGGAAATACCTTAACAAACCCTTTTGGGAGATCGTTAAGATCTGAAAACTTTCAAATTTTTTTTTCTTAATTTTGTTTTCTGAAATGTAAAATCATGAGTATGTCTTTTAATTTAAAACAGTCTATACCATTTTGAATATTATTTATTTAACTGTAGTCAATAGACCCAAAAACATGAAAAACGGACGCGTGTTGCAATTTCTACAAATGCCATAACAAAACATGAGCAGGTCAGTTCTAGATATGTGCATTCATTTATCCGGAAAAATCTCTTATTCAATATCGGTAAAATCTTATTGCTGCAAGTTAAGAGATATTCTGCTGTAAATGCAAATTTTGTAATGAAACCAAAGGCTGGGAAATCGCACAGTGCAAATAAAATATCAGTGAACCCTCTCTAAAATGACCCCGCATGATTTCTAACGACTTTGGCCTTTTATGCAAATAGTTACGTAAGATTCTGGATAAACACTGCCGATTTCGAGGGCCGTCAATCATAAATTTTCTCGAATCCGAACCTTACAAAGTTTTTTGTAACTTTCGAATCCTTAAAATAACAACAAAAAAGCAGAAAGAAATTTTGGCTTAGTTAAAAATTAGGCAAAGCACGCAAACTTAGTATAGATTTTGAACAAAGCTTTACCGGCATAACTCATCTTTTATCACAATTAAAAAATTGTTAGTTTGATTCTGACAATGCATTCGCAAGGTATCTGGCTAAAGGATGCCTTTGTGCGGGACTTTCTGAAGGAAATTCATGCCTATACACGTTGCACACAGGGAAAACCACGAAATCGCCTCTATACAGCTTATTTAACGGAAATTAAATGCAGGCAGTGAAAAATGATTTTATTGCTCGGTCGCTAGTGTTTGTGAGGAAAACATTGCGTAACATTTCAAATTTGAATTAACAGTTCAAAATTAAATAATCATTGCTAAGTAATTCAAGTTTCACATAACCAGAACCATGAGCACTACGCAGCGTTTGTTAACGCATTTTTTGCCGGAAACATCGGGGAACTATCAATAGTAATTTATGAATCTCAAAATTGCATTTCTTTTGATGAAGAAGGACCTATGACTGATCACTTTCGAAATCGATTTAAGCAATCTAAGACACAAATATAAGGCTCTTTTTTCGCTAATTTTAATGTTAAATAACCGTTTTATTTTCTTATTCTTATGTGAACGCTTGGTGAGATTCGATATTCGAAACGTTCGAGATCCTTCTAGGGTAAAGTGACCACACGTCCCGATTTTTGAGGGGTACTCCAGCTTTTTGGAGGACTGTCCCGAGTCCAGCGAATTTTTAAAAATGTCCCGCTTTTTAGAAAATATATGCATTTCTTATTTTAAATGTACTGTAAAAATACGTTACCTATTATTTATTATTATAGTGAATATGAAGAAATAAAAAATACATAAATAAAAAAAACACATAAAATGCATGCAGAGCAAACTAAATTAAAATGTAGCGAGTTTGATTTACTCGGTGGTGTTCAATCATTGTTGTTACGTTTCGTCAAAGAACATGTATTGTTAAGAAGGAAAGCTTCGACAAAGCAGGAGTGGCTCCATCACACTGTAGAGGGAAGCAGCTGCGCATGCGCGAAATAGCTGTCGAAGCAAATTCAACCTTAATATCATTTTGCGCATGTGCAGAATAGTTGTCGAAGACCACGTTTGTGAAGAGTTCATTCTTCTGTGACACCATTTTTTTTTCTGTCTGTACCGACGTACTCTTTTTTAGCCTTTGTAGTAAACTATTTATTTATAGCATTTACCCATAAAATAAAAGATAAGTAAAAAAAAGTAAATGCAAATTTATTGAGGAGCTATTTCCATTTATTAAAGACTATATGGTACGGTGTGATAAATGCTTTCATAACTAAATTATAATTCTCATTTCATTGCATTTGTCCCGCTTTGTCTCAATGAAAATGTGGACACTTTATTATAGGGCAGTGGTTCTGAATCTGTTTACCCCATCCACCGTACATCATCTACATTCTTTTCCAAAGCTAAAACTGCATAATGAAAGATGTAAAATATCTACCGTACTAAATAATAAGCTAACACTAGCGCTTTAACTCCACACTCCCCTCTTCATTCTAAAAATAGCAAAGCAATAAATAACTTTCCTAATAAAATCCTTACAAAGAATATGTTGTTTGATCCTTACTTCCTGTAATTCTAAAAAGTGATCCGTGATTTGTACTCTACTGCGCAATTATTCCGCTATGCAACATTAATCCAGCGTCCGAATATTAATCTGATATGTATCTGAAATTTAATTCGATATAATGTAAACATTCTTGTAATCTCATCCGAAATGTGATCTGTTTAATGGTATGATGCCTTAGTATCAAAGATCTTCAGTCACTCTAGCTTTTTCCTCCTTGGACTTGTACTATATCTTCCATTTGTGTATCTTGCACGTCTTTTGTAGTATTTTGTACATTGTATCTTGATTGTACATTGTATCTCGATTTTTTTGTAGCTTGTATCTTGCACCTGTATTTCTACATCTGGGATTTTATATTGCTTCTTGTCCAGTTCTAAAGAAAGCTTCTCAGACTCTCTCTTGATGGCTTTTCGATCTTCTGGTCTTCCCCGCTTATTCTTTCCCTTCCCTTGCCTCCGATTTTTCCGTAGAACGTCCGGAACTTTTTATGTCATGTGCCTCTCGGCTTTAGTTGAAGGAACCGGCAAAATTACTTTTTGAAATAGTTCTGTAATAATAAAAAATCGTAGTTGTAGTCGTAGCTTTTTCTTTTTAAACTATTTTTATGTAATTTTTCTATTTCTGCTCGCTATCTCGTAGACATTGATGTGGAAGTAAGTGGTCTTTAACCATAGGTACTCCGTGAAACGTAATCCTTGGTCGCTAGTGTTATCAATCAGTTTGCTAAAGAGTCACATCTTTGACGTATCTTATCGGTCTTAGACGTATACTGTCTGTTAAAATGTTTCTCAGTATAAGATAGTAATTTTAATGAAAATGATTCTAGCATTGATGAAGCCTGTAACTATAAAATCTACTGTTTTACATGATATTTGAATACAAAATGTCTGGTAAGTATTTATATGTGAAATAAAAATAATAACAAAAACGAAAATCTGAAATGATTCAGATTTTAAATTACGTCCAAAGGGGCGTGTTTTTAACATTTCGTGTGTTACGTTTATTTATTAAATACCATGTTCTTCGCACTTAAACCATAAAATTCAGTTCAACAGCAATATCGCAAAATAATATTAAAATGAGCAAATCTTTAGAATTTCCGATACACAGTCGCGCGAGCTGCAGATAAAAATGTGTTTTTTTTTTTTTTCCGTACAGTGTTGCCACTGCTCGCTTTGAAATCGTTGAGTTTGTTAATCAAAAATTCGTTAGTTTTACAAAATATGAAATAGATAATAAAACAAATTCCAAATTTATGCTTCCAGATAGATGCCCATATTCGGAAGAAAACGTACGTTATTCAAAACTGGATGGCTCTAGGTACCGTTGTTTTATCACAATGCGAGAAACATACATACATTTATGCAGATTCTTCATTATTTAATTTCTTTAAAAATAATACAGGGCTCTAACATTTGGTGGCAACAATTTGAAAAGCGAACCGACATTTATAATGAACCAACGCAAAATGCCGAAATGAAATTAATAGTCCTTCAGGGTAAATTGCCCCTTTGGACTAAAAATTATAAAATACAAAAAATTATTAAAACCTGTAAATCAAAACTTCAAGAATAATCATTCTCGAACTATATGGTTCTCACTAACATTTTCCTTTTTAGATATTTTTATGTAGTTTTCCAACTTCTGCGCTCTGTCTAGTATATTGTGATGCGGAGGTAAACGGTTTTGAAACATACGTATTCCATATAACATAACCCTTGGTCTGGCTAGTTCTTTCCGGTTGCCATGCTTTTTCGTCTTCCCTTCCCTTCTCCTCGCTTACAAAAGTTGTATCGTCTGGTTGTTGCTTGGTTTCCTCTAATGTTTCAGAAATATTTATACGTCTTCAAGAATGTTCATGTTTTTCAAGAATGTTTAAAAATAAATTATGTGTTAACTCACGGCAAATTTGTCTGCAAATCATTCATCCTTCTCCTCGGCAGTTATGCTATCGCAACCCAATCATTACGCAAAGACGTCAAATGTGTGTTCTACTAAATTTTGTCTCAACTACAACAACGACTGTCAGAAATATCTTCTACGTCAAAATTTTCATTCCATCGCCACTAATCGCGCCTATTTTCATTACTTTTATGTACACTGAGAAACAAAAATGGGACAGTTCTATATCTTCCGTTCTACTGGGCCGATTGACGAAATTCTAAGAGCTTTTTTATGTTTCGAAAGCTTGACTTCGGCTATATATTAGATTTATATATAACATTGACACAAAATCGGACAAATTTTGAC
Source organism: Stegodyphus mimosarum (assembly GCA_000611955.2). Taxonomy (NCBI): domain Eukaryota; kingdom Metazoa; phylum Arthropoda; class Arachnida; order Araneae; family Eresidae; genus Stegodyphus; species Stegodyphus mimosarum. Next base: position 926,870 of record KK115210.1, on the reverse strand, counting down.
ACAAAATCGGACTTTTTCTGAAATGACATGCCAATGTTTTTCCACATTTCGATTCTACGACTTCAATTATGCAAAAATATTAAATTTTGTAAAATTTGGTTCAAAATTTACGGAGAAATTCAAAAATTTAGATTGGCGTATTTTTTTGGGTTTGCGCAAAGAATATTTCACTTGGCGAATTGCTTAATTTATAGCAACCTATCTTCCTTTCCTTTTTTTTCATTGTAGATGAGCGGAAAAAAGTCATCGTTCATGCCTTCAAATAATTGTAACAAAGTGCATAAACCACATTTGGCATTATTATCGCTTATAACAACTATGCCAAACTTTTAAACCGCGCCAATATGTAAATTCACGTATACCTTGGAAAATTTAAAATAAAAAGCCCTTAATTTTTTGCAGGTGTGCCTAAAAATACATCTACTTTAAGATGATCTTAAAAATTTTACAGGTTCTAATTCAAAATTGTTTTCGAAAAATTTATAAAAATTATTTAAAACTACAAATTTTAAAAATAAACCGTAAAAAAGTGGAAGAATTTTATTCGAAATGAACCTAAATTTCTAAACGTGAAAGGAAGAATCAAATAAGTTTACGAAAAAAACATATAAATACATATCAAATTCAACTGACATTAAGGAGCTAAAATTTTGAGAGCTAATGTTTTAAAAACTACTCGTGCGAATTTTACAAATCTTGGCACTTCGGCATGATTTGAGCCGTAGAATTGACACATGGAAAAAAATTGCCATGTTATTTCATAAAAAATTGGATTTTGTGTCAAAATACCTGTATTAAAACAATGCTATATATAAATCTAATGCATATCCTAAGTCGCGCTTTCGAGACATGAAAAACGCAAGTTGAATTTCGTCAATCGGCCCAGTAGAATGGAAGATATAGAACTGTCTCTTTTTTTTGTGCAGTGTACATTTATTAGCCCAAAAAGGTGTAAACCCAGAAGGGCTATTAGTCTCAAAACGGCATTTTGCTTTGAATCACTTTAAATGTCCGAATCAGTTTTCAGATTGTTGCCACTAAATATTATCGCCTTTTATTATATTTAAAGGAACTAAATAATGAAGAATCTACATGAATGTATGTATGTGAAACAACAACGGTACCTAGAGTCATCAGATTTTTGGATAACATATAGCCCTCCACCCGAACATGGGCACCTGGGAGCTTGTCTTTTTGTCTGTTTCATATATTGTAAAACTTTAACGAATTTTCCATTAAAAAGCTCAACATTTCAAAGCGAGCAGTGGCAATAAAACATTTTTATCTCTAGCGCGCCAGACTGTCTATCGGAAATTCTTAAGATAAGCTGTTTTTAAATGTTTTAACACAATGTGACGTTCGCTTAAATGCTGTCGAAACGTGTGTGTCTGCAAATGGAGGGGGAAAAAAAACCCGCCGGTTTTTGGCATGTAGTGGATTCCACGTTGAAAATTAAGTTGGATGATGAATAAAAATAAAAATAAAATATACCATACCAAATTTGAAATTTCAGATGCTTGAAAAGCAATAATGAGTTAAAAGCAACTCCCAAGTTAAAAAACATTTGTATTGAATTTAAGGATCCCCATAATTTTAAATACTCCGATATTACAGGAATTAGAAATAAGGCCAGTAACTGCGAAATTATTGTTAACCTTTTGTTTTACACGAAAGCTAGAGATGAAAGAAAAGACTCAATTAAGACAGGTTATATGGAATCTCTAAGTACATTTAATTAATTATATAACGCATCACTGACAGGACATCTTTGTAAAATTTGTACTTGAGCTGCCTTATTTTTGTGTAAAGGACGTTTTAAAAATTTTCACGTGTGTGTGTCTGTAAAATCTGAAACTTTTCATATTTTGTTTTTTAAATTTACATTATTTTTCAAAGTGTTCTATAAATTAAACAACAAAAAGAATACAAAACTTTGATAATTACTCATCTTTTTTATAAAAGTATTTTTTACATTCATGAATTAAAACTAAATACTTAACAGCGAAATAAAAGAGTAGACGTATCTTCCACCACCCCCGAAATTATGAAATTCCAGGTTGAAAAATCCCTGATTTAGAATTACAGAAACTTTACTATTCGTCTTATCTTCAATTTAAAATGAAAATTCTAAAAACAAAATAAAGCTTTCTCTGTTTATCGTCTGATCTAAGTTTATTTTCCTACATGTTACAGATAGAAAATATGCAGTAAAATCTTTATATTTTTAGTACATCTCCATCACTTCCATTCATTCTCAATTTCGCGTTCGTTTGCTTTTTAACTTTGTGTTCAACCGAAAATAAAAAGGCATTCAAATCTCGAGTGAGTTATTATCGTTAAGACCCGGTAGGAGTGCTGTATATACGGAGAAGTTGAAAATAAGCGTTGCGCAGCTGACCCTATCGCTTCAGACTTTTTTTTTAGTTTTAATTATGTGTTCTGCTTGTGAAAAAAGGAAAGGGTTCCTTTTAAGTTAGCAAATAAAGCTGAATAATATATTAATGTTTGAAATACTTTAAAGTCAGTGGTTTAGAATTTTATTTGGTTGGAAGATTTGTTAAATAAATATACTAGTCACTTATCAGTGTTAAAAAAAAATAGTTACTTGACAGGAAATGGAAGACGGAGGGGTGGAAGGAAATTCTTCGCTACTTTTGGGAAAAGATAGGAAAGAAATCGTGTAACTGTTTATGTGTAGAAAACAGTTGAAATATCCTGAATTCGCTTCGTATCTGTATTCTTTCTGTTTTCTGCTGTCCTCTGCTACCTACATGATAATCCTGCATTTATCATATAATGTTAGTAATTTTTTGCTATATTGTTGTCACAATCGAGAATTAATTCTGAGCTGTTGAACAATGTATTCCAAAACAACATCTATAGGCTTTATGGCGTTAAATATTGGTCTTAGACGTATACTGTCCGTTAAAACGTTTCTCAATATAAGATAGTAATTTTAATGAAAACGATTCTAGCATTGATGAAGCCTGTAACTATAAAATCTACTGTTTTACATGATATTTGAATACAAAATTGAATACAAATACTGGTAAATCTATATATTTATATGTGAAATAAAAAAAATAACAAAAAAGAAAATCTGAAATGTTTCAGATTTTAAATTACGTCCAAAGGGGCGTGTTTTTAACATTTCGTGTGTTACGTTTATTTATTAAATACCATGTTCTTCGCACTTAAACCATAAAATTCAGTTCAAGAACAATATCACAAAATAATTTTAAACTGAGCATATCTTTAGAATTTCCTATACACAGTTTTTTCCTGTACAATGCTGGAGATAAAAATGTTTTTTTCTATACAATTTTGCCATTGCTCGCTTTGAAATCCTTGAGTTTGTTAATCAAAAATTCGTTAAAGGTTTAAAAAATATGAAATCGATAATAACACAAATTCCAAATTTCAAATTTGGGCTTCCAGATGCCCCTGTTTGCAGCAGGATGACGTCATTCAAAATTCGATGGCTCTAGGTACCGTCGTTTTATCACAATGCGAGAAACATGCATACATTCATGCACATTCTTCATTATTTAATTTTTTTAAATATAATACAGGGCTGCAATGTGTGGTGGCAACAGTTTGAAAAGTGAACGTTCATTTAATGTTTCCGACCCAAAATCGCAAAACGAAAATAATAGTCCTTCATTGACCAAGTCCCTTTTGACTAATAATGGTACAAAATATTAAATATAATGTTCATTATATTTTAATGGAAAATATGCAAACGGTTCTTATGTCTTTATCTTAGCTTGAGAAAGCTCGTGGTGAAAATATATGTTTAGGATCTATGTTTTAGAAAGAAAGCTTGTAACTGCCTCTTTCGAACATCACATATAAACATATATATAAATCATTTACTTAAATGTTTAAATGTGATGTACATATTATCACATATATTATATGTGATGTATATATTTATTTGTTTATCACATATATTATGTGATGTATATATTTATATGTGCTGTAAATATTATCTCATATATTATACGTGATGTATATATTTATATGTGATGCATATATTATCACACATAAACATTTATATAAACATTTATCACGTTTCAAAACCGTAAATATCACCAACTCTAGCACTATATGCTCGCCTTAAGGAAAAACATACTTATAAATAAATTTAATACGCCGAACTCTCTTATAACGAACGCTTCTGAAGGTGACAAGCATTTCTAAGAGAATAAGTAAACACCGGGTTGAACATCTTGTTTCTTAAACGACTATTTCCACAGAAGATCCAAATCATCTGATACATAGATGATCTCGCATGGTTCACTATATAAACTTTTGTCCGTGAGACTGAAATCCGTTTTATGAGTCTGTACATTATTATACAGAGTCTGTATATTATTATACATGATGCATAAGAGGAGTTAAAACAATAACGTTATAGAATTTAAATTATATAATTTTTCTTCAATAGTGTATGTATTCTTTTAATTGAGTATTGACTAACATTTTAGCCATATACAGGGTGTTTATAATGTCCCGGAACCATTTTGATGTTTAATAACTCATAAAATAATGAAGATATAAACAAACTTATCGCATTTATTGATGGAATAAGTTATGTATTTTCTTTTTCAGGTTTGAATATCTTTACTTTTGTAAATATCGTCTGCACGTCTGGTTAATTTCAGATCAATTTCATTTTCCAGTCTAAATATCTGTACTTTCTAAATATCGTCTGCTTTTTCAGATAATTTCATTTTCCAGTCTAAATATCTGTACTTTTCTAAATATCGTCTGCTTATTAATCCTTTCATATTTTTGGAATTGTTAATCGCCATAATGTGTGCATATGGGGATCTGAAAACACCCATGAATACCGTGAGGCACAAAGGGATTCACCAAAGGTTAATGTGTGGTGCGGACTAATGCACGACCGAGTCACTGGGCCTTTCTTTTTTACAGAAAAGACGGTCTCATCAGTGGTATGCTTAGACATGTTGGAAAACTTCGGATTTCCACAACTAGAAGAGCTTCAGCCACATGTCGTCTTGCAACAAGATGGTGCACCACCTCACTGGGGTACCATCGTTCGTAGTTCTTTGAATGACCATTTTACAGGAAGATGGAATGGGGGAGGAGATCCAATTCCTTGGCCACACAAATCACCTGATATAACGCCGCTGGACTTTTTCCTTTGGGGATTTGTAAAGGACAACGTTTACAGGAGGAGAGTGTCGAACATTGATGACCTAAAAGCCAGAATGACAACCGCAATAGCCTCTGTGGATGCCGACATGCTTGCCGGTACCTGGCGTGAAATTGAATATCTACTTGATATTCTCCGTGCGACGAAGGGGACACATGTGGAAGTTCATTGACAAGGGTCATGAAACTTTTTGAGTCTATCTAACCACTTATGTTATTAATTTGAATCTATCTTTATTATTTTATGAGTTATTAAACATCAAAATGGGTCCGGGACTTTATAAACACCCTGTATTACAAGTGAATGAAAATTTTCCAGTTCTTCTACTTCAATGTATGCTTATGTTTAGTGTGCATAACATAAAGTCAAAACTATGTTTCTGTCATCATTATTTTCTTGCCAGTGATGGTTGATTTTTTTAAAAATTTAAATTTCGATCTAAAATTTTCAATTTTTTGCATAAATTTCACAAAATAATGATCTATTCTTTTACCCTTTTGTAGTGATATATATTTAATTGTGAGTGCTATCCAATCAAAATTCTCATAAGTATAGCAATATAACAAACGTTTTGAAAAAGCTCTTCGAAGGAAGTCGGTTACCTTAAAAACAATCTGATGACATAGAATGTAAAATAGCCAGTTTTAAATGCTAGATGTCGTATTTTTAATATAGCAACTGAGTGGGTTCTGCTGCAAGGCGCCTTTCCATACGGAAAAAGTATGTGATATAAATTTTAATTCGATCTTATAAATGTAAGCTCCCAAATTGATACACAGTCTAGGTTTTTATTTGATCTGGTTTACTTAGCCATGGCAAAGCATTAAAGGGCTATCTGCGTAAGGGGAGGGATACCTTCGTGGAACACCTTCTAAGGAAACCTTACTCGTACCCAAGTTGCACAAGAAGATATAAGGTATTTTCTCCCTCTTTCCCGCAAGCCTTCGTTGTGTAATTGGAAGCATACTCGTCTGGTATTCGAGATGTCCAGACTTCGAGTCCTGGCGAGGGCATTGCACATTTCTCTTGTCTCCTGCTTCAAAATAACCTAATTACTCTACAAGTTGCGACCGAACTAAAAGCTGATGGACGATAATTAAATTTGGCAACTGGGCCTCTCTTACCCCCAGTCACCACTTAAAGGGAGGAGTATATAAGGTATTTTGTCCATCCTTTTCGCATGTCGTTTTGGTGTAATTGGAAGCATACTCGACGCATATTCGAGAAGTCTCGGCAAGGACACTGAACATTTTTCACATCTCGTGCTTCAATATGACCTAATGACTGTGCAAAGAAAACTAACGCGCCCGTTCGCTGGAATTCAAAACCCAAACGAACTACCATGTTCAGTGCCTTTAATGCTCCTTTACTGGTGGGTTCGATATTTAGGCACTGATAACAGTAATAATGACACTTAGCTTCTGTGAAAAAGGATAAATCACAGATGATGTTAACAAAGATGAGAATATCAGTGACCGCAAATAAACACACTTACTTTGTATATTTCAAAATAAACTATTTGAAGCGTTTCCATGTTATATGGCATTAAACGAAATTTATTGGACAACGATTTCATGACTAAAGTAACTGAAATAGAAAAGAGTCAAGCACAGAAACTTAGACAAAATCAAAAATGAATAAAGCTTTAAATGTCTGGTGAATAACACTAATTTAAGTAGACAGAAATGCTGAACGTGGAAGTAATGCAGACTTCAGAAAATCAGGAGAGCAAGAAATAAGAAAATAATTGGATTACTCTAAGAAAAGCTGAAAGCAAATAGTACAAATGGATTGTGAAGCTACTGAAGAGCAGAAAGTTATTCAATCATTGTCTTAGGAAACGACTGAACAATCTCAAAGAGAAGAAATAACAAAAAACGTAAGAAGCTAAGAGTTAAAAGGAAAGGAAAAATCACACACACACACGAAAAAAAAAACACAGAATTATAAGGCCTTTAGTTATTCCGAAATAAACTAAGTAAAATTTGAGAAAGCTGATGAAAAATTTATCAGCATTCAAAGAGAAGAGAAAAGTTATACAATATTTACGCATTTAAAATTTGATAATTAGAAGATAATTTGTGATAAATCATTAAGTATCTGCAAAAGAATATGCTGTTTCTCATTTATTTGCTGAAAGAAGTAAATAGAAGTTGGACAACATAAAAAAATAATTACCACTAAATATCACGAGACACCGAAACCATGAAGATAGTCAGGGTTGTGTTCTCTGAGATTGCTTAGCTTATTTTCCAGAACAAAGATAAACATTGGAAAGAACAGAAATTTTTAAGCTTCCAAATTTGAAATTTCAGCTCGAAAAGTGCAGACTGGGAAAACTGCTGGCTACATTTGTGAGTAAATCGGTCATAATTCCCTACGATTTGAGCATTTCTATACTTAACACTTTTTCCTACACTACTACAAAAGTAAGGCGTACACTTATCCGACAAGACGTTTAGGTGTGGCATGTTTGACAACAGAATGTTTAGCCTGCAATAGGTTAGTCAACACATGTTATCGGAAGCATATGGAATTTATATTTAGCACAGGGTACATCAGACGGGGACATAAGAAATATTTTTAATAAAAATTGTTGCAACTTAGCAGAGCAAATGCCACGCAACGAAATGATTTACGGGCAAGCACTACAGTTTTGTTTTTGTTTATTGCGAGATATAGTACAAATAACTCATGATATAGTTTTAATGTAATAAATCAATGAATGTAATAAACGACATGGAATGAATAAAAATATTTAGCTGACTTGTACACTGCGCAAAAAAGAAAAAAAAAGTGGGACAATTCTATAACCTCCCGTTCTACTGGGCCGATTGACGAACTTGCGTTTCTCATGTCTCGAACGCGCGACTTAGTTTATGTAGTAGATTTATATACAGTTTACGAAATGTCCAGCTGCAGAAAGATAGCAAAGCAGCTTTAGGGTTGTCAGAAAATGCCAAGAGAAGGCAGTGGCGAGAAATCGCCCGTTTGGCGACAATTGTCGTCAAAATTGGCTATATCCCATAGATGGATTTAGAATCTTCTGGAACAATTTCTTACTGGTTTAGACCAGAATGTTCTCGAACACAAGCCGAGAGCTATATAAACTCTGTTGGCACGCGGAGAGTCAGTCAGTGCAGAGTCTATCCAGTTGCTAGTAAGTCAGTGAGTGCCTAGTCGAGTCAGCGAGCGAGTGTCTCGAAACCTAGTGCTGAGTTGGCCGTCGAGTGCATTCGAGAGATTCTGTTAGTGTATCGCGAGTTAGCCCATCGTCGAGTTTCATCTTCGAGTGTGTTGAGCTCCGAGAACGACCGAACTCAGTCGGGATCTGTATTTCAGTGTATCGTCGAGTGCATCGAGTTGTAGCGTGGAGAGTCTCGAGAGTACGTAGAGTTCCGAGAGCGACACAGCAGAGTCGGGAGCTATACTCTGGTGCTTTGCCGTGAAGATGTCTCCACCGTTATATCTTGATATCCTGAAGGCTGTGTCGCTGACTGTCTCAGCGTGTTTATAGTAGTTCTTCGACGACTGTAAATGTGATTTTGGAGCTGCCCTGAGAAGAGCTGTCGCCGTTGCTCACTCCAAATCCACGAACTCCTTAATATACGTATGTAAAAAAGAAAAACGTAACAATAGCATTGATCCACTATAGGTATTTAGACACAAAATCGGACTTTTCCTGAAATAGCATACCATTTTTTTTCCCATAATTCGATTCTACGACTCGAATTATTCCAAGTTGCCAAGTTTTGTAAAAAACCGCACGATTAGCTTTTAAAAAATTAGCTCTGAAAAGCTCCTTAATTAGCTTGAAAAATTAGTTCGAATTAGCTCCTGAATGTTAATTGAATTTGATATAAAATTATTAATATCCCTTTTCATTAAACTTGCTTGATTCCTTCTTCCAGAATTCGAAATTTAGGCTTAATCCAAATATAATCCTCATATTTTTTGACTTATTTTTAAAATTTATATTTTTAAATCATTTTTATAAATTTTTCGAGAAACCTTTTTAATTGTAACCTTAAAATTTTTGCCATCATTTTAAAGTAGATGTAATTCTATGCATATACCTGCAAAAAATTAGAGTTTTTATTGAAACTTTCGTAGGCTATAAATGAATTTACATATTGGCGCGTTCTGAAATTTGGCATATTCGTAATAAGCAATCATAACGCCAAACATGGTTTACGCACTTTGTTAAAATTATTTGAAAGTACGAACGATGTCCTTTTCTCCGCTCGTGTACAACGGAAAAAAGGAAAGGAAAATAGGTTGTTAAATAGGTTGCTATAAATTAAAGTTTGCTAAGTGAATTATTCTTGGCGTAAACTAAGAAATGCGCCAAGATAAATTTTAAAATTTCTTCTTAAATTTCGCATCAAATTTTACAAAACTTAATATCTAAGCATAATTTGAATCGTAGAATCGAAATAGGGAAAAAAATTGGCATGTCGTTTCAGAAAAAGTCCGATTTTGTGTCAAAATACCTACATTAGAACAATGTTATACATAAATCTAATTATGTAAGACGCAATTTGAATTTCGTTAACCGGCCGAGTAGATCAGGAGATATAGAACTGCCCCCCTTTTTTTTCTTTTGCGTAGTGTACATTTAACTGATGTTTACATTTATGGATATTTCAGCCACATTTAAAATGTTTTCAACATATATGAATAATAATTTTAATATCGCATTTTTTAGTATAATTTAGCGATTGAAACAAGAGATGGCGCTAAACTGACACCATTGCTAAGTACAATAACCAATCACATTCCTTATTTATATCTATATATATACAGGTATATCCTGCTATATATTACGTTTCTTATTAAAATATCGTATTATAAGTATACCTTATGCTGTACAACACTTCTTAATGCGTTAATCATTAAGGACAGGTGGCGTACAGGTATTATTTTTTCTAGTAATAAATAAATGCAAAAATGAGACAGTTGTCCGTGAACCTGCATCCCCTCCATGGGGACTCTGGAAACAGTCTTTGCTCTGCTAAATGTAACTTTTTTTATTACAGCAATTTCGCGCATACGTGTAGACTAACGGACATGCTGATTATGTGCATCGCCTAAATGACCGGTCGGCTAAGTGTCACCAAATCAGGAAAAAAAAAACGCAATGGCTAAAGAAATATGAAAGAAAAAGATATTTTCTTTCGAATATATTGCCTAGAGGGCCATATAATAGCCCATTGAAGAAATTCCATTCCGTGTTCCTAGAGAAAAGGCAGAGAAATTATGTGATATACACTTATGTCCATAAATTAAGGATAATGCAAAATCAGGCAAAAGAAAAGTTAGAAGCAAAACAAATTTGACTTATTTGTAAAGCTTATTTGTTAAACAAAAGGTAAAGAGCAAAAAAAGATGCTATATGTTTGATATTATTAAAAAAATTAGCGATTTTTTCTCCCTGGAGCAAATTACAAAAAAAAAATTTACAGAAAACCAATATTACATGGTTGGTATGATTGTTAACACATTGTATGTCTCCCAGACGATGCAATACTGTCCGTACAACGCCTAGGCATGCTGAGTATCAAATTACCGATCGGATCTTGGGGGATATTACACCACTCAAAAAGCAATGCTCTCCAAAGTTCCGGTAGACATGTAGGAGGAGGTTGACGGGCTGCAACTCGTCGGCCAAGCATGTCCAACACGTGCTCTACTGGATTCAAGTCCGGTGAGAATGCTGGCCAGTCCATACGGGTGATATCCTCCGATTGAAGGCATTCGCTTACGATGTTTGCACGGTGAGGACGGGCGTTGTCATCCCTAAACACAAATTGTGCGCCCATGGCGCTCCGAAACAAACGTACATGTTGTTCCAGAATGACGTCCTGATAGATTTGGCCTGTCATGGTTCCAATTTGAACATGCAGGCCAGTTCTGGAACCCAGAATAATTCCACCCCAAACGAGCACTCCTGCACCACCGTAAAGGTGTCGTTCAATGATGTTTTCTTGGTGGTAACGGGTACCTGGAACTCTCCATATGAAAGTCCGGCGAGAATCAGACTGCAAGCCAAACCTGGACTCGTCAGAAAACATCACACAAGCTCACTGTTGTGGTGTCCACAATGCATTCTCTCTACTCCAGGCTAACCTCTGGCGACAGTGAGTTGCAGTAAGTGGAACGCATCTGACAGATCTACGAGCATATAGACCAATCTGCCCTAAGCGTCTGTACACGGTCTGCCTTGAAATTGTCGAACCAGTGGCTGAAGAGAGCTGACGAGACAGGTCTGAGGCTGTGTTCCGCCTGTTTCTTTTCGCAGAAACTGCCAAATACCGGTCCTCATTCGGCGTTGTAACTCTGGGGCGACCTGTGCTGTAACGTTTACTCACATTACCATCATCTTGGAATCGTTGCCAAAGCCTGGAGTTGACACTCTAGGCAGTTCCAAGTTCGTCTGATACTTCCAGTTGGGTACGCCCACATTCCAGACGTCCGATAATTCTACCACGTAAAAAATCATCCAAATGCGTCCTTTGTGTCACAACTATTTGGTTATTGCACTGAAATGCTTATAAAGCGCCTGCGAACAATTTTACTTCTTTGCCTGTTTTCCTTATATATCACTCTTTTACACTCTCGTCATTGTGACGTACCATCGGTGTCATCTGGTTACTTCCTGAAATTTGCATATGATTCTTGAAGATGTGTGTAGTGATTTTACAGGTGATATATTTATTTTAGAGTTGGATTTCCGCGTGACTCCGAATTATCCTTAATTTATGGACATGAGTGTATTATCACTGACATATCTGCAGACATTTTTCATGACTCGATTGTTGTGGCATTTTGTATTTATTAGACTGAGCATCTTTCACAGCTGTAATTATTCTCGTATTTTCTAAATTTTTGCTCCTGTTATTTGCATATTTTACTATAGTGCCAATTCCTGAAACCACTTTAAATTAAATAAAACTTTAAATCGCTTAAGCAAGTTAAGTAGTGAGTAGCAATTGCTTACATGAAAAGTTTTTAATATAATTGTGCACAAAAAAGTATTCAAAAGTCCTCTTCTTTTCTGAGATGCAGTGTTAAGAACTCAGCTTTTTTTCTCCCCTCCTAAGGTTTTATTGGAAATTGGATGAAACGACTGAAGATATATTAAAAAGTGTTTAAAAAATGGATTGAAGACATAGTTTGAAATTTGCAGGAGCTTTGGTCTCTATATGTTCCCGACAAAGTATGAAACTCTGACATGCTATAGAATACATAAGCATTTCATAGAATGCCTGGAGTTTTTAGGCAAAGTATGATATATGATAATTATTATATATTTTACCTAGGCATTGCATATAATATATAGGCATTCTATAGAATAACAAATGCTCTTTAGGCAAAGTATGAGAAAAAGGTTATGATAAGGATATTATTTAAAAGACGTGTAGAATCATTAGGTTTTTCTAAAGCAGGATAGGCAAAAAATGTGGACTGCCCGTCGCCGGACTCGATCCTGGACCTCTCGAATGCACGCCGAGTGTCCTACCGTTACACCACGAAGGCACGCTGGAAGGAGGGAGAAAAATACCTTATATACTCCCCCTTTTAAAGGGCGACTGGGGATTAGGGGACCCAATCGCCAAATCCTGGTGGTGTCGAATTATTATCACAACCGTTTTAAATTAGGGCAGCGCTTCAGGTTTATTAGGTTCTTTGGAAGCAGAAATGCCCTCATCGGGACTTGAATCTGGATCTCTCGAATACGCGCCGAGTGTGCTACTCTTACACCACGAAGACATGTTGGAAGGAGGGAGAAAATACCTTATAGGTGTTCATTCCCCAAAGTACAAATGTAATTGGAAAAATAATGAAAGAAGGCCATTAGAAGTGTTTATTCAAAATACGTAAGGAAAAACGAAGTTGTAAGAAAAAAAAAACTTATGCATTTCTTCTTACAGAAAGCAAAATTTTCATATAAAAAATAAGAAATTAAAATTAACTATTTGTTGCGACATGGTAAGCTTGAATGACATTTTGAATTCACTTCATTACTCATTTCGCAGAAAGACATTTCATATTTCGGCACTTTGTTTTACACATACACTGGACGAATCTTTCGTGGCCAGGAATATCTTCAATTCTATAAGTTCTCAGAGCATAAAATGAACTGTGATTTCGTGTATAAGTTGCTTTAAAATTCCTTCAAAAGTTCCTAGTTAGTAGAAATTATCCTCTGTTACACTCATTATCATCCAGTATGTTTTACGAATTAGTATATACCTTTCCTAGGCATTGTATATAATATAGAGATGCATTTCATACTTTAGCGGTTTGTCGTTTGGCATTCTATAGAATGCCCAGGTAGTATTTGAAATGGTTAATCGTTTCATACACTGCCGGCCAGTTTTCGGCATTCTATAAAATGCCTAGGTGTTGTATAGAATGCTGGATTTCATACTTTGCCAAAAACATATATCCAATTTCCTCGAACGATTTTAGATCGCAATTATACGATATTCCTTTTTTTAAACAAAAGAAGAAGAACCTACACTTTTAAAATCGACTTTTGAGCAAAAAAAGAGCAGCTGAAATTTTGAATCTTTTGCAGAACTCCTTTACCTTTCAATAAAATCTCAAAGAAAATATTTTAGTTTTATATAATTCTCATATTAAAGCGTAAATACTGTTGAGCTTGGAAAAGAGAATTTTATGGTCGATAAAACAATAAAGAGGATTTCATAGTCGACATAGTCGTTTTTTTTAACATAGTCGTTTTCGTTAACATTTTACAAACATAGGTTTTCTTTATTTCCTTTGATAAGCTGTTTGTGAATTTGACGTATTTTCTTATTCAATTAAAAAAATATTTTCTTTTTTACGGGGTAGTGTTCCTTAAAAAGTTCTTCGTGAAGATATGGCTAAGAATAGTATACATTGCCATAATCGAATAATTCATTTCAATTACCGGCAAGCAATTCCAGTTCTGGTTCCATAACTTCTTTTGAAAATGGAGTACTATATATAGACGAAGTTTTTCTTTATTCGTTGGTTTATATTTTAGGCATATTATACTTGCTAAAGCAAGGGTTTATTTGCGAAAGAGTAGGATTTTTAGCTTTTACGCAAGGCATGCAAATGCATTTTAGATGTGTTATATTTTCCCAAAGGCTTTTCAAAATCATAAACAAAAAAGACATTTCAAATAATATTTTTTTCCTGGCGAAGAACACTTTTGCATCGAAATGCATTTTTCCGAGTATCAGCTTTATGGATTCTCACTCATATCTCTACAATACTCCTTTAGGAATTTATACAAAGCAAAGAAGCAAAACGTAGGGCAAGGCTGTTGAGTAGGAAAAACCGTTTACCAATTCATGTTATGCAAAAGCATTTTAACATCTTTTGAATGGATATGCAATAGATGTATCACTCCCTAAAGAGGGAAAAATATCACTCTTATCAGAATCTATTTCCTGAACATGCTGCAAGTGGTGCTAGTAACATTTATGTAAAATTTGCCGGCTTTCATATCTTAATGAATAAATGAATTGATTAGAAATTTTGTGACATTTGGAATAGTTTAATATTGTGGCTTGCGTAGGGGTTCGTAATCGATTGAATGCACACAGAATCGATGATAACTTGAAATTCTTTAAAGAACGACTGTTTATTAGGGGACCCATTAGCCAAATCCTTCCAGTGACGAATTACCTTTCACCACCATTTAGTTCGGGCGCCACTGTAGAGTCCTTATGGTTTTTTTAAGCAGGAGACGTGAAAAATGTCAATGCCCTGTCCAGTATTTGAACCTAGACCTCTCGAATACGCTCCGAGTGTGCTACCGTTACACCACGAAGGTATGCTGAAAGGATCGAGAAAACATCTTATAAACACCTGGAACGTCTCATACAAATGTACTCGTACAGCTCTTCTCAGTATGACAAAGCACAATCAGCAGATACATCTTCAAACTACTAAGAACGTTCAGCATAAGGCAATGCAAAAAGCCTCAAATGCTCCAATTACTCCAACTGATCTCTCAATGCTCTCAACTGACAATTGATGCTCCCTCCAGTCTTACGTAGTTCCCCCCCCCCAATCCTCCGAGAAATTTCCAGTACCTTCGATTTTTCAAAATTGCTGGAACTCATATACAGTTACGGTTACATAGAGCTTGGATACAGTTACAGTTACTTAGGGATTGGACCAGTTACAGTTACACGGGAATTGAGGCAAAATTTCGCAAACTTTGGTGACCTTTGGGGATTTATGGCTAAAACTGGCTAGGAAAATTAGTCGCTAAAATCCTTGCCAGGTTAGCGCTCATTTCCTCAATGTTAAATGGACTTACCTCTGTAATACTGCTTTTTCAGCGATGCTTCACCCTCTTGAGGCCTTTCGTGTTACGTTATACAAGACGTACTCTTACAATTCACATATAATTTCACTAAATTGTTTTACATAGCTTCAAAATTCTTAATAAAATTATACTGCGCAGTCTGAAAGCAAAACTTGTATGTTGTTTCAAACATTTAAAATTTCTCGCGTTTTCTATATAAGAACATACGGTATTCTAAAGTTCCAGAAAATAGCTCCTTCTGGTCCTTTGTAGGAATGACAGTCAGACGTAATAATTAACAATGAGATATTTGTGAAGAATATTTAAAGTTTTTCTTTCTTGAACATTTAATTGTGTGAAAGAAGGCAAAGTGGCATATTAAAATGATTTTAGTTGTTACAAAAAATAGAGTATAAACTGTGTATGCGCGCGTCTATCATTCTCATGGTTCTTGACTTTAAATTGATAAAGTGCTTTGATGAGGTTTAATATTGCAGTAAAAATTGTCAGCAGTTTTGGTAGTGGATTTTATGATGCTTGTAATTTTTAAATAGTATATAATGTGCTATTCTTTATAACCCAAGAAGCATTAGCAATTTCTCTAAGGGCTTTGCAGAATTAATACTTCATAGAGTATTGTTACATAGTATTTGCAACAGTTCCCCATATCGAGGAGGTGTAGAATAAGGTTGGAAGTGTTATGATTTTGCTCAGTAGTAGAGAAAAGCTGCTATATGTTCTTGTAAAAGGTTTTAAATTTGCTAAGAAAATATAAATTTCACTTCTGAATTTAACAAAATTTAGTTTCCTTCATCGTCTCGTGTTTCTTTAGCGAGAGCTACAATTAAGCTCGTTCAATGTTTTGCTTGAAAAGGTGATATGTTCATGAGAATTGTATTATTTTGAGAAATCTCTGTACCTAAATATGTATACGTTTGGCTTGATTATTTTAAATAGTTTAAACTTTTGTGTGAAAAGGATTCTTACTTGCGAATTAAAATGCGTTATTTAGAGTCGAAAAGATCTGAAAGAAAAGGTTAGTGCATGTTTTAAACAAATTGCTTCAAATCTTTATAAATTATACTTATTAATATTTTTACAGTTTGGTACTCGATATTTCAAATTTTTATTTAAAAACTATGATCTGTATTCAGTTTTAATATCTATTGCTTCCAGACAATAACAATCTAATTATTATCTAAAAACAACAACTGTTAAAAGAAAAGTCTTATAATACTATTCAGTGCCTGTGAATACGATCATTCTGTGAATGATGTCACAAGCTATGGTACCAAGTTTTAAGATGATGGTTAAAAAATGCAGATGTCTTTGATTCCTTTACTTTAGATTACTTTATTTTTTTAATTTTGTTTTAGATTACTTAACTTTAGATGCCTTTGATTACTCAACTTTAAATACCTTTGATTCTTTTACTAAGAGAGAGACATTAGTTACATAAAAAGAAGAAAACAAAATTGGAACTTCTTTATTAAAGTGATTTTTTTTTCAGTTACTTTTAGTTAACGTCTTTATCTTATTTTTCTTTCATCGCTTCCAGAAAACTGTTTCTTTCCCATAATCAATGTACATTTTTAGTTGCAGTTAACTCCCGATTAGCCAGACATGAATTAAGAGGTTGCAGACTGATCACATCTTTTCAGAAAAACGTTAGCTTGTTCATTGCAGAATGCAGGAAAAAAATGTCATCAATAACCTCAGAATAAAGTTAAATTTCTACGGGAAATGCAAAGACAGAAAAAAAAATAAGCGAGATTAAAATAGTGATAACAGACGAAGTACAAGTTAGCAATTTAGTTGTACATAATCTAGAGGGTATAAATACTGTTAAATCTTACAACAAAAATAAATTGGTAAATCAGAAAAATTAATTAAGTGTATAACACTTTCGTTTCACAACAAAGACAACTTGGTGATATAATTAAGATAATAAGGTATTGCGTACTGGAACGAAGATTCAAACAAACATTCATTTGTAGGGAGACTACACCCGCAAAGAATTATAATCTTGTTCGTACACTGTTCGAGCGAGATGCCCAACTGAATTTTACAACCCATCACGTGACCCATAGAAGATTGTCTAGTTCGGTTGGTGAGACACAGTTATCGAGACACAACATGTGTTGCACATTTCTACTCAAGCTGTGTAGGTTCTCTTCCGACACACCGCTTGCTCGTCTTGGCAGCTGCTTTCCGATAGGAAAGCACATCCATTAGATGGATTCACGGGCTTTTCTTGGACAACCTCTTCCTTGGATTGGGTGTAAGCGAGTAGTGTCCTAGCCTTTATATGGCTTCAGGACCAATACTTCTTAGTTACCTACGGGAGAAAAGGTATCATCAGCAAGAGCAAGATGATATAAGATGACATGAATTTAGAATTTGGGTTCTTATCAACATTACTAAGAGAATAAACTGTAACCTGTAATTTATCATATTGTTTGAAGAGGGCAGCTTTCTTAAATATCTTATCCGCATAGCACTTATGATTGTCTTGCCGTCCCTATATTTGATATTTCACCTGTTTGATAAAGCAAGCGAATTGCTTAAGATAAGGCTTCAATCTCGAGAACGAAATTATTACTTCAACTAACTTTGAAAATCATGGACAGTATCGTCAGTAGTACGCAGCTTTCTTCCGAACATAAGATATGCCAGATCTGACATTAGGAGTTTACATTTTGCTGTGATAAGGGCAAACCTAATTGTTGGTAGTTTCTCACTCCAGAATTATGATCGCATCCAACATGGCCAAACGAGACATAAACTGTTTGTTCTTCCTTTCCAAGGATTTGCATTCTTTCCGCAAGCTAAGATTTGCTTAAGTTTCAAGAGGAAACAAACTTACTGCAATATAGTAGCACTGGCAAACTGTCTTTCATTGTCAGTTATGATACGTCTAGGTAGACCATACCGCAAAAAAATATCTTCCATTCTTGTGACAGCACATACTTTAACTATTGCAATGGTTAGTGCCAATAGTTGCACCCACTTGGTGGCCCAATCTTCTACAATGTAGATTTATATTTTTCATTACTCTTAGGTAATGGTCCAAAGAGATCTACTGAAAGAGGTTTCAATCGTTGATTATAGATCGACGCTTGTAATATTTTATATGACTTCTGGTTACTAGGTTTGCAACAACTAAACTCCTGTTCGAAAAGTAAGCAACAAAGGCAAAACACGAAATAAAACAAAAACTATTTAATGGGCATGAGTTAAATTTATCCAGGAGATTGGTGTGGTGTTACTAGACCGCATCACAAACAATAAAGCAAAGCTATACAAAAACGCATATATCGCGATCGTCGCAATGGAAATAACGGGTATGATATCCTCTAGTTGAAATGCATGCTTGAAAACGGCGAGGCAAGCTGCCAATAGTGTTTTTCGTGGCTTTTTGTGGCAGTAGCGTACATTCCAGTAATAATGCATATTGAAGCTCGTAGAGGGTGCCTCGTGGCACACTGCGACCTGCTATCCATTGTCCAACATGCCCACATGTTCTATGGGATACAGATCCAGTGATCTAGGAGGCCACACCAGATGTGGAATGGTTTCATTCTCCAGATAACTTCGCACCATTCGAACTCTATGCCGGTGAGTGTTATTGTCCATAAATATCACGTCATTACCTACTGCAGGGACAAAAGGGCGCGCAAGAGGGCGTAGAATTTCGTCGCGATATCGAACTGCTGTGACGAAACCACTGGGAATCACGTAGAGTTCGGCGCGGTGATTCATTTCTATTCCAGCCCATACGAATAAGCCATCTCCTCTGAGATGCTCTCTTTATGAGATATTTGGAGCTCGACGGCGTGTCTCTGACTCTCGCCATATCATTCCACTTCAGGAATAGTTCTAGATGTTAAACCGAGACTCATCTGTAAATTGTACGTAATCCCACTAGTCTGGTATCCAACTGCGATGTTCACGGGCCCAATTCAACAGCGATGGGAATTTTGGTTGCCTATTTAAATTCAGCAATGCTACCTCTACCTCATATGTAAATTATTTGCTTGTAAAATCGTAACTTCTTAGCTAATATAAATTTAAAGTAATCATACGAGATAACCTGGCAGCGTTTCGCGCAGACATAAAAGAATTCCAGCATTGAAAGGTACAGTAACCTTTTAATTTTTCGCCAAACTCTTAACATAAAATGCACTTTTGCGCTTACATTACGACTTGCGCTGAAACTTAAGAATAGTTCACAATCAATTCAAAGATAAAGAGTAGTACTGGACTAACAATTTAATTTAGGGTTAACGAGGCTGATTCAACAACCTACACGGCGATGTACACTGCGGGGGAAAAAAGAAAGTTCTATATCTCCCGTTCTACTGGGTTGATTGACGAAGTTCTATATCTCCCGTTCTACTGGGTTGATTGACGAAGTTCAAATTTCGTTTTTCATGTCTCGAAAGTGCGACCTATGGTATATATTATATTTGTATATAGCATTGTTCAAATATAGGTATTTTGACACAAAATCAGACTTTTTCTGAAATGATATGCCAATTTTTTCCATATTCCGCTTTTACGAAACTTTCTCATAATACTGAGCATCACCAGAAAATTTCTTTGCGATTAATTTTGCATTATCGGTTGGCCGAAGACCTCCAAGACAGACTACCAATTTAGTCTAAAATTGTTTTCATCTTTCCGCATAAAAACCTTTGTCTTCACTTTTAATAATCCCTCTGAATCGGTAGTTGTTGACAGTGACCCTAGTGGTTTTTTTATCTTTGCCGAGTGAACAGTCTTCTTGGACAATCTTTAAAATAATCTATTCTGCATTTTCAGTTTCACCCACCATTAATGGCCCTTGGAATTTCTCGATAGGTCTTATAGTATTCTTGATGAATTTATAAATCCACGTTGTAATTCTAATTATCTTCTTGTAGGAAGTTATTCGATAGGAGAAATCTGTTTTCCCATTTATAGACGTTACTATAATCTCCTTTCTTTCTGAAGTTACAGCTTTTTCATTTGGCATCAGTTCGAAATTCGGCCATTCATCTTTTGAATATTGTCGCCAAATAGGATTTTCCCATCATTTGCGAGTTTTTTCTCCGAAGTGTTTGAAAGTAAGCTCTTCCAGTTCCTTTTTGTTTTCTTTCAATAGGATCAGTTTTTGCCAAAACATCTTAACTCTAGAGAACCGTTATCTGAGCATTGCTTACATGAAGAGAGGAAACTAACAAGGAAATGTCATTTTTGTTCTCGTTGTTATCCTTATCCAAAATCGTACAGCCTAAACTGGTACTCATGACTACTAAACCCTTAGTTATATTCTTTGTTTCCCACGTATATAATATTGCAGCCAAATCTGTTCCTATATGAACAAGTATTTTGTTTGAATTCTTCTTGAAAAGACATGGATTTCCATTCAAACCAATATCGCTCACAAAATATGCCAATTTCTTTTAAATCTTTTAAACAGTCGCTATCTCCATTTCGAAGAATATTCGAGGAAATTTTCTTTTGATCCATGGCCTCAGATTGTACCTGATGCGTTTGCCAACACTCGATAGCTTCGCGAAATGCTTTTTTTTTCTCAGCACCCCCAAACAAACTATGCGTCATGATTTCTTCTCCTAGGAATTTCAAACCCAATTTCCCCAGCCACAGATTTGCTTACGTAGTCTTTCTGACTTCCTGAATCTACAAGGGATGTTTTAAGTAAGGCACGCTTGAAAATAAAAACCAAACGGAAGAAAATTTTCAAAAACCAAATTTATTTTCAGATTCTACACACGTTTCTCTATTTTTCAACATAGTTGCCAAGTTTGCTTAAACACTTATCATACATTAGAACTAGGTTTTGAATATCCTCGTCATAGAAGCTTGCCGTCTGCTTCGATAACCAAGAGGTCAAGGCCGTTTTCGCATATTCTTCATCGTTGTAGTGGTTGCTGCCGAGATGATGTTTGAGATAGCGGAAAAAATGAAAATAACTCGCCGCAAGGTCTGGGCTGTAAGGAGGGTGGTCCAAAACTTCCCAGCTAAAAGAGTCCAAAAAAGCTTGGGTCTGAGCTGCGGTGTGAGGCCTTGCATTGTCATGGAGTAGCAAACTTCCCTCCGTTAGCACGCCACGCCTTTTGTTTTGAATCACTCTGCGCAGTTTTTGCAGCTTTGGCAGTAGGCTACCGCATTTATGATGGTTTCGCGTTGCCCGAAGTCGACCAACAAAATACCGTGCTTATCTCAAAACAGGAAAGCCATGATCTTCCGCTAGGACAGAGTCTACTTGGCCTTGACCCTTACAGGAGAGTGCGTGTGTCTCCACTCCATGCTCTGTCGTTTCCACTCGGGAGAGACATGTGGAACCCACGTTTCGTCTCCGTTACTATCCAACTCAACATAGCATCACCTTCTTCGTTATAACGAGTAAAAAAATTTAGCAAACACTCA
Organism: Stegodyphus mimosarum; assembly: GCA_000611955.2. Taxonomy (NCBI): domain Eukaryota; kingdom Metazoa; phylum Arthropoda; class Arachnida; order Araneae; family Eresidae; genus Stegodyphus; species Stegodyphus mimosarum. The sequence continues at coordinate 904,935 of KK115210.1, read as the reverse complement.
AATCTTTCGTTCTTGTGGTCCTCCGTTAGGAGTTCAGGGACCCAACGGGAGCACAGTTTCTTAAATCTTAACTTTTCGGAAACAATTTTGAACAGCACTGACGCAGACAGTTCAGGAAATTCGTTTGAAAAAGTGCTTATGGTTAACCGTCTGTTCTCAAAGCTTTTCATTTTAACTAAAGCCGTGATCACAGCTGGGCGACCGAAGAAAGTCTCATCCCGCACGTTGTCGCGGCCCGCTTTGAAGTCTTTAACCCACTTACGCACTTTGCCTTCCCTCATGGCAGTAGTTCCGTAAACTTCACAAATCTGCCAGCAAAATTTTGCAGCAGACATGTTTCTTGCCGACGAAAAACGTATCACTGAGCTTAGGGTTGCCAGAAAATGGCAAGGCTGCCATATTCGGCGCAAAACCGCACATTTGGCGACAAAATTGGCAATATGACGTAGACGCATGGAGAACATTCTAAAACGAATTCTTACCGGTTTGGCCCAGAATGTTCTCGAAGGCAGGCGGAAAGCTATATAATCTCTGCCTGTATGTGCAGTAGCAGTTTAGTTTAGTGTCGAGTTGGTCGTTGACGGTATCCCGAGTTGGTGCATCGCGAGTGCATCATTGAGGCTATTGAGTGCATTGAAGACTTGTAGCATATAGAGTCTCGAGAGCACGTAGAATTCCGAGAACGACCGAACCGATTCGGGAGCTGTACTCTAGTGCTTTGCCGTGAAGCTGTCTTCCCCGTTATAGCCTGATACCCTGAAGCCTGTGTTGCTGATTGTGTCAGCATGTTTGTCGTAGTTTTTCGATGACTGTAAACGTGATTTTGGACCTGTCCTGAATATTACTGGCGAATAAATTATGTTTTGATTCTTCATCAAGTGTTGTCATCAATCACTCCAAATCCACGAATCCGTAAGAACGCAACAGTATTAACAACTAATATTCTTAAGTACACTCTTTTTATGTTACAGTTTGACAAAAAAGGATGTTCATTTACTCCGTTTTCACATCTAGCTTCTGTCTTATTAAGGTTCCGAGTTGAAAGCACATAATATGGAAATATCTTCTATCACAAAACGAACAAATTGCTGTTATTTTGCACTATCTTGATAAATGTTTGTTTTGTTTCAAACATATGAAACAAACCCTTTTTTTTTGTTAAAATACATTTCCTTCCTTCAATACTAATATTACGTGCATAGAAATTCCAAGAGATTTCAAACTACGAATTTGCGTCTCAGAGTTATCTAGTCACTTTAGAAAGTTTTGAAATCGTTAGGAAAAATACTTATCCAAGTTACTCATGTGAACATTTGTCAGAATAGATTTTCTTCCATATCGGTCAGTTAATAATTTGACAGCCTTATCATAATTATCAGAGGTAATAGAGAAACTATTAACAGTAATTGATGCGAAACCACATAAATGAGCCTTTACATTTATCTGCTTTAATTATTCAACACATTTTCGTGTACCGCAGATTCATACGAGCTCCAAATGTGAACCACCGACTAGGATAGCTATCAAATTTATTGATCGTGACCTTAGGAAGTTTCACATCAACAGTTTCTTTCAACGCATGATCTTTGCAGAGGAATTTTTTCATTTTAATTTTGTAAAATTTTCAAATGCAAATTAATTCATGAATTTTAATTTTCAATCTCATTAATTTTCTTCTTGACTCTAAATTTGCACAAAATTATCTTATGTAGATATTTATCAACATTTTCTAAGAATGATTCAACTCCTTCCGGTTTTAAAACCAGTTTTAAGCCACTATCATTGACTTTAGAATATCGACCTAACAAGACAGCAGTCCTGAATTTTCTTCCAATTCATTTAAATTAATTTTCTCTTCAGAAAGATCAGACTCTTATTTAATTAAGAATTTTAGTAATTACTCATCTGGATGTACCGCCTTTCTTTTTCAATTTAGAAATAATTTCTTCACTCATTTTTTGACTGACCAAAATGTTTTAAAATATTCAGTACTTAATGACACAATTACTTAATTACAAAATACTTAATTACAAAATATTAAATGTATTCGATGAACACATTAGATTTTTCAAAAATAGCAAAATAATATTAACGGTCCCAGCAGGGATGCCATGTTCTCCAAGATGTTGAATAAAGGAACGGTGAATACTTACCTTGAAGTTTCTTCTTTTGTTTCGGTAAACGAGTTCGCTTATGGTGAATATTGTCTTTGCCTTCATCTAAAATCCATCAGAATTTACAACAGTGATCTAATATTTTGAAACATTTAATAGAGCATTAAAATTACCAGCCCATTTTACAGCGTTTTATAAAATAAGCTACGAAGTCAAAAAATTCTACGCAGCTACATTTCGACAGACAGATAGGCAAAGTAGACAGTAGATAGGCAAAGTAGTGTCTTGTTTTGCAGCTGCTAAGTCTTTCTGCACCGACGGGTGAAAAATCAAGGAAAGGTGCGAAGGAAGGGTATATAGAAAGGAGGCAATTTCGTACTTCAGAGGAAAGTAAAAAGGAACTTCATACCTTTAATGCGAATTCGGAAGACCAGGAAGAAAAAATGGGGCAAATTAAAATTAAAATAAATGGCCTAAAAGTAACAGAGTATGATAAAAAAAAGCCTATGCAGAGAAAAGGAAAAGGAGTAGCAAATGCCCTAAAGCACAATCGTGTCAATACGTGTACTCGAAAGGGGAGGAAGCTGTATTCATTTAATATAAATAGTGTCTTCCAAGTGTATGTGTTTCGTAAAGCTGAATAGATTTGATAATGATAAAGAAAAAAAAATGCGAAATGGATGTGTAAACGACAGACAGATAGTCAGAGTAAACATATGTTTTGTTTAAAAACAGCCCATTTTAAATTTCTTACAGACATAGGGAACAAATATTAAAAATAAATTAAAAAAAAAATTAAGGGCCTATTTGAAATTTAGACAGAAACAGAAAAGTAGAAAATGACCTGTCAATGAAGGTAATGAGTTGAGCGAATTCTGTGTGTCCTCACAGTGTATAATGTCTCCCAAGCGTGTGTAGCAAGAATGTGTTATATTTTATAATGTGTAGAAGATGCTGACTAATAGCGATAGTAAATAAGATTAAATTTGAGAAACCGAGGTTACTTTTTAAATGTGAGAGAACTTCTGAACAATTTTTACGATCAAAGGGGAAAAGCTGAAAAACCTCGGGACAGAGGGGTTTAAAATCTGATGTGATACTACGTAAATAAGTGCAACTGAGAAAGTTATAAGGGTCGGCAAGGCCAAAAATAAGGTAAAATAATGGAAGAAATAATAAATACATACATATAGATAGGTAAAGTTTGTAAAAATAATATAATAGGTAAATATATATACAAAATAAAACATATTAGACAAAATAAAACGACGCACCAAGAAGAAGTTATCCGAATGGGACGAAAATCCGTAGAAGTGATGTATATGTACAGAAAAACAAATGATTACAGTTTGAGAAAAATTGGATGATTTATTGAAGTGATAGAGCTTCACAAAGTGAAAAAGTCAGTAATGCGTTTGTCCACCTCTGGCCCTTATGCAAGCAGTTATTAGGTTTGGCATCGACTAATAGAGGTTGCGGATGTCCTTCTGAGGGATATAGTGCCAGATTCTGTCCAACTGGCGTGTTAGATCGTCAGCATCCCGAGCTGGTTGTAGGGCCCTGCCAATAATGCTCCAAACGTGCTCAATAGGAGAGAGATCCGGCTACTTTGTTGGCCAAGGTATTGTTCGGCAAGCACTACGGCAAGCAGATGAAACATCTGCAGTGTAGAGGCGGGCATTATCTTGCTGAAATGTAAGCCCATGGTGGCGTAACATGAAGGGTAACACAACGGGTCTTAGAACTTCGTCCACGTGTGCTGTAAGGTTGCGACGGATGACAACCTACTATGAAATGAAATGGCACCCCAGACCATCACTCCTGGCTATCAGCCTGTCTGCCGGAAGACAGTCAGGTTGGTATCACACCGCTGTCCGGGGCGTCTCCATACTCGCCTTTGCTGGTCATCGGGGCTTAGTTCAAAGCGGGACTCATCACTGAAGACTATTCTACTCCAGTGAGTGAGGTTCCAGTGCGAATGAGCCCGATATCACTGCAAACGGGCTTGACGTTGTACAGAGGTCAATGGTAGTCGGCGCAAGGGCCGCCGTGACCTCAGTCCCCTTTCTGTGAGCCGTCTATGAATGGTCCTTGCGGTCACTGAAGCACTAGTTGCACGTACAATCGATGATAATGATGCATCTGGGGCTGCGAGTGCCGCTCTGACGATTGCTCGGTCTTCACGTTCTGTCGTTTCTCTAGGCCTATCGCTTCCTTCTTGACGCTGTGTGCGGCCATGGTTCACCCATTCCTGCCAACATCGTCTAACAGTGGCATCGCTCCTGCTCAAATGCCGAGTTATTCGCCGATAAGGCCAACCGTCTTCTAAGCCCAATTACATTACCTCTCTCAAATTCTGACATCTTCGCATATGGTTTGCGCACTTGTATGCGAGGCATAGTTACTGTCTACCAGAGTACACGGAATGAAATTCGTGAAGAATTTATGACCTGGAATTGTAATTTCTCCTCTTTATCAAGCCAGTTGCGCAGATCAGATGCGCTGTAGCGACAACCGTTCATTCATTGGCAGCTAAAATGTAAAATTTTGCATTTTCCATCGAAACCTGTATGCATATCAATTTGTGTCCAATTTGCTTTATATCTTTTCGGTGCGTCGTTTTTTTTTTGTCTAAGAGTGTAGATATAATTAATTAATATAAACTTGAAATATATAGAAATCCTAGCATAATTATATATATTATATATATACGTATAAACACATTAAGGAAATTATATTTTCTAACAAGTAAAGTTCAATTTAAGAGGCTAGACTAATGATATAAAAGTAGCATAGTGTAAATACATATCTCAATTCATACACAAATAAATAACGTCACCATGGATAATAATACTATAATAAGGGAATTAAGTATAATTTTGAGCACTGCTGTAAATACAATGAATGCTAGTATAAAAGAAAACCTTACGGGTGCAGAGGAGTGTTACAAACTAATATTCATTTTGGGATCACCGTTCATCAGCTGAAGAACTCCAGGCTAAAATAAGTGACTGGCTACAGAATCGTTGCAGTTGTTTCAGCGCCTTGAGTCGCAGCACACAGGAACCGTCAATCAAATCTTAGAATCCGTTAATGCTAAGAGGGTTACAGGGGTAGTTACAGGGGTAGGAGAACTTTCGCGATACTGGGTATTCTACAGAATACAGGATTTTCACTTTGCCGCCATACATGTAATACGTATAAGTAATTTAAATATGTCAATTTTGTTATTTTATCTAGAAATTTTTGTAAGTTATATACGAGTAATATTGTTGCGATGTGCTGATTCGCTCATATCTCTTTAAGTAATCACTCCAGATAAGCACGAAGAGATTAACAACTTTGTTATAAAACCTCATGACATTCAGTAGAATAATTAGCTAGATATAGCTCAAGGAGAACGTGACTATTAAGCAATTCTTTCTCAACTAACAAGAGATATCGTCGTTTCTCAAAATCACTGGGGGAATTAATTCTAAATCGTAATTCAGCTAAGCGCTAAATCTCACAGCTGATTATGATACGTTTTCACAAATCCTCGAGAAATTGTAAAAGAAATATGCTTTCTAACCTTTTTGGATCCGTCTAGAACAATGGGCACATATCTCGCGTTCTATTTGAGCTATTCTTACAATTCAAATGTTGTTGCACCCCGAATGGAAAGGTCTAGAATTCTATATAAGAAATTAACGCTTAAATGCAAAATGCAGAGCCACAGATTTGATTAAAAGAAGACTGAAATTATCATCCTATAAGCAACAAACATGAAACTAAGTAAAACAATGCGCAACATTATAACAATGCAGAAAGACAACAAATAATTTACAATCAAAGTATTCTTTTAGTAGTTTAAAAGTTTCATTGCTTGTGAATTTTTTTCACGTTGTTTTTGCAGCATTCCGGGAGGAACCTTTTACAGAATGTGGCCATTTCTTGAGGCGAGAGAATCGTACGTGGGATACGAACATTTATGTGATGCTCTTTTGCAAATGGATGACGGATTTCTGCTTCCAGCCCATAAAACTGTTTTGGCTATGCATAGTGTTTACTTCCGTGAGATATTTTGCAACAATACTAACTCCTCAGTCATCAGAATTCCTCATATCCGAAGTTCCATAATGAAAAAAGTCCTTCAATACGTTAATACGGGAAAAGCCGAAATAAATGAAATGAATATTACAGAACTTCTGGTGACATCCTACAACTTACGCATTGATGGGCTAACTACAGAGTGCCACAAATTCGCTTCTCGCAAAATTTCCTGTGCTAACTGCATTCCTTTTCTTGGCTTGGCTTGGAAAGAGAAACAAAGCGATTTCCTCAAGTTGTGTACTCGTTTCATGCAGACAAACTTTGAAAGAATTGTTAAAGAATCACCTTTGTTGTTTGGAAATCTTCCTCTTGATGTCCTGAAATTTTTGATTCAAGATAATAATGTAAATATATCAAAAGAAGAAATAGTATGGGATGCTATCATATGCTGGGTCAAAAAGGCCTCTACAGAAAGAATGCCTTTTGTTACAGATCTCTTACTTTGCCTCCGCGCAGATCAGATTGATGAGGAACTCGCTTCTAAAATTATTAATCATCCAGTGGTGAAAGAAAATCCCCATTGCAGTCAAATCAAAGAATGTGTGTTGATGAACAACGATTCTGCATTGGATGGTTTACGCTCATACATCAAACTAAGTTTGGAAATTAACGGAATGGACATACCAGGTTCTCGATTTCCTAAAAGTTTAAAAATTTTCACTAAATTCTGCATATCGCTAAGAGACTTTTCAGAAGGCGTAGAAGTTTACATTACCTTTGATGAACACATCGATATCTGGACAAACATAAACAGGAAAGCTTTCTGTCCAGAAGTTTTATTTCACATATCTGGCAAAATTCTAATGTTTGACCCTTGGGAAAATGTTATGTTTGCGTTAGATTTGCTTGCGAATACTTGGATTTCCATCAGGCACATGAACATCACACGGACCGAATACAGTCTTGTTCAAGTCGGCAATTACATCTATGCACTTGGTGGAATGAATGTAGGTCTTGCTTTTGAATCGCCTTCAGCCGCTGTAGAGCGTTATAATATAATAAATGACCAATGGGAGATACTGAGCCCTATGCTACCACTTATTGGAGGAACGGCGGTGGTTCACAATGATAAAATTTATGTCATAGGTATTTTAACAGATCCAGCTGGAGACATCATGGCAGCACAGAGTTATGATCCAATTTCGGATTCTTGGAATAACATATCTCCTCCTAGTTACAAGGCGCAGTTTTGCGCAATTTCTTATCGTGGTCAAATATATGTTTTTGGTGGTCATGATAATTATTCATTCACGAAATCAGTTGAAATATATGATACAGAAAGTAACGCCTGGAAACCATTTGAAAAGTTGCCGTATCCATATTATTTGCCAAAAGCAGTAATACTTAACGGTTTTCTATTTGTATATGACAATCATTCGGATGAACGTCAATTTTTCAGGTATCCCCCTAGCTTATGGGATGAAATAAATCAAGAATGGCATGTAATTGAAGTTTCATCGCCTCTGAATGACTTCCATGTATATCAGTTCTGTACCATAGAAGACGCTGGTGTTATCCAAGCTCTGTGCGCAGGAAATAGAAATCCGCATGTAAACTGGAAAAGAAGTTCTTTCCATAAACGTTATAAAGGTTTTTAGATCCTAAAATATCAAATTTAGAAATTAAGCAAAATTTTATAAATCATAGACACAAATTGTAATTAGATTACACGAAAATAGACAACTTAATAAAATCAATTTAATGTTACAATGTGTTATCATTCTGAATATATTTTTTCAGAAGTGACTCAATAAATGTCTTTACTTCAACTGATTCATTTCCATATTTTCACCTTAAACATGTATGGCTTTAAACTACCTAAAAATACCAATATACTAGAACCACAAAGACAGTCAGACGGCTCAACGTTTCATCTACTTCTACTAGCTCCAGTGTTGACAAACTCAATATTTCAAATAAACCATTTATTAACATGCCAAACCTGATGGTTATACAAACGCAAAAATACAGTGCATTCCCCAATTTGAAATGTCTGTAATATAACATGTATTCGGTACATAAAGAGGATTCATACAACAACGGAGAAACAAATTTTAGAAGGTCCCCCCCCACACTGTTTGTGCCTGAATCTCACGAGTGATGCGGAGGATGTCTATTCGATATTCGATTTCTCTCCAGGTATCTTTTAGCATCTGAGATCCTTTAGCCTGAAAAATGTCTTCGGGTTTCACCTCATGTAACAATTGCAATTTGTATATAGGTAAGAAGCTTTAGGCGCTTGTGTAGCAAATCTGGTCGATTTTAGAACACCGAGCTCACGTGACGTCATACAAACGGATTTCTCAGGACTTCTTTCAAATGTATCTGAAACGCGATTAACAGTTTCCTGTGATGTTCTTTATGGTACACCACCATGCCCCTTAGCAACAGATCATGTCTCTAGAAACGCTGCTTTCCATGCTTTGATTCAACTGGCATCGAGAGGATTTCTGAAGTACTCTGCACGGAAACCGCTTCGAACTGCAGTGGACAGTAGTTCCGCATACCACCGCACAGTTTTGCCATTTTAAAACTTTTATTCATTTTCCAGTTTCTCCAAATTTATCAATTCTTTTGGTTTTCAGCGCATTTTGAATTAATGTCTTTGTTTCTAATTTGTATTTTCTTAATGTTACCTTCAACATTTAACAATATTTGATAAGAAAATCTTTCTTGCTTACCTTTCTGCTTACCTCTTCCTGCTTCCTGTCCTTGATGAAATCTACAGGACACGTAGGTTTTGCCATTTTAGCACAAGGAAAGCTTTATTTACATCTATTTACAATTCGTTTTCTTACAGAACATTCATCTTATTTTCTATCGTTGCCACTACATCTCAATCAAAAAATCCGCAAAGCGGTAATAAAAAAAATAATAAACATAAAATAAAAAAGCTGCGGCCTCTCGTGGCCAGCAGCATGAAATTGTAATAGAACATCTGAAAAAAAACGAAATAAAAATGAGCTTGGTAGAACATTATACAAATAATAAATTCCAGCAGCTAATCTTCCATCTCACACATAACAAAACTGTCTAGGTTGTTTATTGTATTCAGGATAAGCGTTCTAGATTAGGGAACTTCGTCTCGGACATCCTGCATAACTGAAACAATTTCCTCATTTTGCAGGGAATACAGAACTAATGTTCAAGTGAAATTAACTATGAAATATGATTTAAGACAAGTCTAACTAAATCTTGTTCCAGGGGTTAAGTATTTACGAAGCAACCACGGCTTGGAGAAGCTGATGAATTCCACTTAAGCAGCAGAGAAGCGTATTAAAGCAATAGTTGCTAAAGGCGCTTTCTCTCATAACTCAACAACATTGCTGTTATTTATGTTTTAACTAAAGTGAATTCTGGTGGGGCTTGACCTTTAAATATGAAATTATCAAAATATATACAAATTCACACGTATATTTCGAAAGTGTAGCTACAGGATTTATTTCATTAAATATTCATTCTTAACATATATTTATATGGTTTCGTTATTAAATTGAACCTACTACCTAACGAACCAGCAAGTGTAAAATACTTTCTTCTCATTTCAGGTATCAAAACCAAATAAAGTCCGAATACAAATATTTCTAAGCACGAGAATATAACGATTATAAAATTAAAATTAATATAAACTGAGGCTAACTTGCAAGAAATTTTCGATTTCCCATTGCATACGTTTGTGCTATTAGTCGTAGCATGTCTGGCTAGTATTCAGAAGTTCCAAGTTTTGAATCCAGACACAGCCAGAGTCGATTTTATCACATTTCTCGCACGTAAAAACTATTACCACTGCAAGTGAAGCCCAACTAAAATGTGTTGGAAGATAATTTGTCAGCATTTAGCTCTGGATCCCAAGACTCTTGTTGAAAATGGCCTCCAAAGAAAAATATAAACAAAAGGGATTGACAATCCTGTTTTCAACCGATGGCGCACGTCGTGAAAAGCTATGTTTTTTTATGTCATTAGCACTGGCAGCAAAAGTTTAGATTTCAAAAGAGATGTAAGACGTCGGCCATAATTCTTTTCCGATCGTCTGTATTTCTGTAGATATGCAATGTTTTCTAACTACGACTTTTAGTGTTCGACGTCTAAGAATTATTTGAAATAAAAATGTTCTCATGAAATTTCGAGTATAGTTATTTGAAATTTTGTTTAGGCAAGCTTGGCCAGAATTACAACTTCTGGAAGAAACAATGTAAGCGAAACAAACTTGAGCTTAAGTCGAATTTATATTTGAATTGATTGACATAGATAAAGTGAACTGTGTTGTGTACACTTTCGAACAAATTTATTCAAAATTTTTATAACCTGAACTTAGCTTGATCTTTACTGAAAAGTTTTAAATTTTGAACTTAGTTTGATGTTTATTGAAAACGGCCCATAGTTCATATATGTTATTAAAAGGAAAACGTAAATCGTTGAGAATAGCTATTACGAAGGTTAATAATTTAGAAGTTACTAATTTAGAAGCTGAATTATCAAACACAGATTTAAATGTTGGAAGGCTAGATGATCTTACAAAAATTCTTTCCATTAAAATTTGAACCTCTAGCCTTAGTTGATCAACAGCCTGATCCACTTTTGAAGCCCGAGGAATTGGATATCGAAATTAAGAAGAAAATGGAAGAATTTTCGAAAGCTGAAGTCGTGACAACCTATGGGCCTTCAACAGCTCTTCGATTAGAACATAGTTCGAACTCTGAGAACCTCCGCTTTAAAATCACAAAATATCATACTCTCCGATTCTATGAAGATGACGGCTCTAAATGGTTCACCTTTTGGAATAGTTTCGAAACAGCTGTGCATAATAATGAGTCCATAAACAAAGTAGATAAATTTAATTATTCAAAGGCCCATTTTGGGGATCTGCTTTCAACGTTGTAGAGGAGTTTCCTATTTCGGCAGAAGTTCACAATAAAGCTAAGCAATTATTAAAGGAAAGATTTTCGAATCTCGAGATATTGATTCAAGCACACATGAACATGATTCTAACTACGCAGCTACTAAAAATATCTAATAAAATTAAATCGTTCAGAAAATTTGTCGATAATTGTTAGGCTCGCCGATAGCTCAGTTATACTCATAATTAAAATAAATCACATTATACAAGAACTCAATATGGACTGTATTTCGAAAATTTATTAATTACTCAAAAAGCCGCATAATTCACATTTCTCAGCAGCGTCTCAAAATACACTAAAAAACTCAATACAATGGCCGAAAGGTGGCGTTAAATACAAACATCGGCATCCTTTCTTTAGAATATAAAAGTTACACATTTTTTTCACAGATGGCGCCTCTCCGTCAACATTCTGCACGGCCTTGAATGTTGCAAACATTCTATAATAAATTTACAAACACAACTTATATCAAATATAATGCCACAACACTAAATTATATCAATTGCAAACATAACACTCGCAGATAATAACAACAATAATGATGGTTATACAATAATACAGTAATATTCAAAACTTGATAATAAACTACGAATGCAACTATTAAGTAACTGAACATCTTTCATTAACAAAAGGCAAAGGTACTGTCTTTGTTATTGGCCTTTTATAGGCTTCACTTTTATCTTTAAGTGTCACAATTCGAATAATAATATCTTGAGCGGGATGGGTTTTAATAATTGGTACTAAATGCCACTTTAAAGGAATAGTTATCCGAATCGCTTACTAAAATTAAATCTCCTTCCTTTATTTCTACCTTCCTTTATACCATTTAGGTCTATTTAAAAGTTATATTTCACACAATGCTATAACATAAAATTATATCAATTACAAACATAACACTCGAAGGTAATAATTACAATAATGATGGTTGTACAATAATACAGTAATAATCAAAACTTGATAATTGTCTACGAATAAAAGTATTAAGTAACTGAAAATCTTTCATTAACAAAAGGCAAAGGTACAGTCTTTGTTATTGGCCTTTTACAGGTTCCACTTTTGTCTTTAAGTGTCAAATCTCGAATAATATAATCTCGAAAAAAATATAATTTAAATAACTCGTACTAAATGCCACTTTAAAGGAAAATAGTTATCCGAATTGTTTACTAAAACTAAATCTCCTTCGTTTTCTTCTACCTTTCCTTTACACCATTTAGGTCTATTTAAAAGTTATATTAAATATAATGCTATAACACTAAATTATAACGCTAAATTTTAAATAAATAATACTCAAAACTTGATAATTAACTACGAATAAAAGTATTAAGTAAGTGAAAATATTTTATTAACAAAAGGCAAAGGTGCAGTCTTTGTTATTGATCTTTTATAGACTCCATTATTATCTTTAAGTGTCACAACTCGAATAATATTGTTGCGAAAATTCGGCGGTTGCGCCTGTATGTAAGCTTTCCGGCATAGCACTAGGGTTGCCATAAAATAGTGTATGGTAGGGTTGCCAGATTGGCGACTTTATCGCCCATTTGGCGACCAAATCGGCGATATCCCATGGTCCAATCAGGAAGCTTCTAGAATAACTTCCTGTCGAGATATTTCTCGAAACCTGTGGAACCTAAGGAAAAGCTATATAAACCCTTGCGTTTCTGAGAGCCGGCATTGTGAGAATAGCTGCTTACTGTGAGTGCTAAGCTACGCGAGAGTTTTGTGAACGGAAAGCGATCGAGATAGTGCTTTGCCGTGAAGCTACCTTTACAGTATAGCTTGACAGTGTATTGGTGATTGTGCCACGGTGTTTATTATAAGTTTAGTGTTGCCGTGAAGCTACCTTTAGAGTTACAGCCTGAAGCTGTGTTGCTGATTGTTTCAGCGTATTTATTGTAGATTTTCGACGCTTTTAAAGGTAATTTTGGAACTGTGCTGTAAATAGTGATTCTTGTAAATAAATTGTGCTTTTTATTGTTCTGCATCGTGTTTTCATCGGATACTCTCAAATCCACGAACCCGTATAACGCAACAATATTATCTTGACCTGGATGGGTTTTAATAATTCGTACTAAATGCCACTTTAAAGAAAAATAGTTAATTGTTTACTAAAACTAAATGTCCTTCCATTTTTTTACCTTCCCTTTATACCATTTAGGTCCACACTGACTACCAATAAGTATTTGGACACCTATGCAAATGACGATATCTGCGGTCCTAAGGTACGTCACGGACTCCGCCGGTATATATCGTGTAGGAAACAGCATCGGCTTTAGTCGCATGCAAGATGCCTTGCAGTTCCAAGCTCTCTGATTTCGAGAAAGGTATAATTATCGGGTATCACAAATGTGGCCGATCCTTAAGGGACATCTAGCGCTCTGAAGTACCCAAAATCGACAGTGGCCTATGATTAAGAAGTGGAAGGTGAGCGGTGATTGTCGAAATGTGCCCCGAGTCGGCAGACCAACGAAACTGGGAGATAGAGACCGACGAGTGCTGTCCAGAGAAATTCGGAAGAACCGCACCCAAGCGATGGCCCTCATCCGCGAGAAGTTTCAACAGGCATCTGGGAGTATTGTTTCAATAAATACCATCCGTAAGGAAGCACGTCTGCTTGGTTTTCATGGTCGTGCTGCTGCCCATAAGCCTTTGATCACAAAGTCCAACCGCGCTGCTCGGTTAATGTGGTGCAAAGCACATTAAAATTGGACCGTAGATCAGTGGAAATGGGTTCTTTGGAGTGACGAATTAAGGTTCACCCTTCACCATTCGGATGGCAGGGTCTGGGTCTGGCGTCTACCTGGAGAACGTCTCCTGCCAGAATACATTGTGCCAACAGTCAAGTTCAGCGGAGGTGGAATTATGGTCTGGGGGTGTTTCTGCTGGTATGGGCTGGGACCCTTGGTCCCCATTCATGGTAAGCTCAACTCCGATGCCTACTGCACTATTTTGGATGACAATGTGCTTCCTACGTTGTGGCAGTTTTACGGGTTGGATCCCTGTTACTTTCAGGACGACATTGCCAGTTGTCATGTTTCGACGTTAACCAAGGCTTGGTATGGTGCCAATGGAGTTCATCGAATGCACTGGCCTGCCCAGAGCCCAGACCTAAACCCTATCGAGAACCTCTGGGACGAGTTGCATCGCCGAATTCAGGGGTGCACTATCCGTGCAAAATCGGTGAAGGAACTTTTAAGTCTTTCTCCAAGCCGAGTGGAAGAAAATACCACTAGCTGTCATACAAAGACTTGTGGAAAGTATGCCCCGGAAGGTCTACGCTTAATTACCTCTCGTGGTGGCTCTACCAACTATTGATTTTGAATAAAGTTAGTTTTTCTTTTTTATCACAGGTGTCCAAATACTTATTGGTAGTCAGTGTATTTAAAAGTTATGTTAAATATAATGCTATAACACTAAATTTAATCAATTACAAACATAACACTCGAAGTTAATAATAATAATAATGATGGTTATACAATAATAGAGTAATGCTCAAATCTTGATAATTGACAACGAATAAAAGTATTAAGTAACTGAAAATTTTTAATTAAGAAAAGACAAAGGTACAGTCTTTGTTATTGGCCTTTTATAGGTTCCACATTTATCTTTAAGTGTCACAACTCGAATAACTTTATCTTGACCTGGCTGGGTTTTAATAACTCGTACTAAATGCCACTTTAAAGGAAAATAGTTATCCGAATCGTTTACTAAAACTAAATCTCCTTCCTTTATACCATTTAGGTTTATTTTAGTGTTTGTTTAAATACTCAGACGACCATTTTTTCTAAAGGTTTTGAGTTAGTTTCTGAACTATTTGCTATCTAGTCAAACAATTTATAGAAATATCTGTAAAATTAGGTTCAAGTAATGCAATTAAAGATGAGCCAATAAGAAAGTGAGCAGGTGGTGAATGCCTCAACATCATTAGGATCATTTGAAATGGGACATAGAGGGCGAGAATTAGGGTGAGAATTAAGTACAGATTCAATTTGAATGATTAGAGCCAAAAATGCTTCATAAGTTAAAATTGTTTTTCCCACCACACGCTTCAAGTGATATTTAAGGGATTTTACACTAGCTTCCCATAAACCTCCAAAGTGAGGAGTAGAGAGATATATTCAAATGCTAATTTTTGCTTTCAGTAGCTAAATAAATTTTGATTTTTTCCTCACTTTTATCCTTAAATGAGCACCTACAAAATTTCTGCCGTTATCTCAGGGAAAATATCTGAGGGTTTACCTCGTCCAGCAATAAAACGTTTAAGTGCTGCTATAAACGCTGCACTTGTTAAATCATTTACAAAGTGGAAGACCTTCCTAGTGAAACATACAAAAATACATTCAAATACCTTTCTTACCTGTTTACTTCTACATACAAAATTTTCTATCACAAATGGACCACAGAAATAAGTCCTGTTCTAGCAAAAAGTCTGGATATTGTCACTCTCGTAGCAGATAAATCAGCCATCTTTACTGCGCAGACTTAGAACTTAACCTTTTACAAATCATACAATTAAATATAGTATTTCTAATTTCATTTCTTGTAGAAACAATCCAAAATTTACTCCTTATAAGTGATGGTGTTGTTTCAGCACCTGCATGAAAAGAACATGAAAATGATTAATCACAATTACAGTAGAATTATACACTCATGTCCATAAATTAAGGATAATTCGGAGTCACGCGGAAATCGAACTCTAAAATAAATATGTCCCCTGTAAAAATCTCTACACACATCTTCAAGAATCATATGCAAATTTCAGGAAGTAACCAGAAGACACCGATGGTACGTCACAATGACGAGAGTGTAACAGAGTGATATATAAGAAATACAGGCAAAGAAGTAAAATTTCAGTGCAATAACCGAATAGCTATGACACAAAGGACGCATTTGGATGATTTTTTACGTGGTAGAATTATCGGCCGTCTGGAATGTGGGCGTACCCAACTGGAAGTATGAGACGAACTTGAAATTGCCCAGAGTGTCATCTTGAGGCTTTGGCAACGATTCCAAGATGATGGTAATGTGAGTAGACGTTACAGCACAGGTCGCCCCAGAGTTACTACGCCGAATGAGGACTGGTATTTGGCAGTTACTGCGAAAAGAAACAGGCGGAGCACAGCCTCAAACCTGTCTCTTCAGCTCTCTTCAGCCACTGGTACGACAATTTCAAGGCAGACCGTGTACAGACGCTTAGGGCAGATTGGTCTATATGCTCGTAGACCTGTCAGATGCGTTCCACATACTGCAACTCACTGTCGCCTGCGGTTAGCCTGGAGTAGAGAGCATGCATTGTGGACACCGCAACAGTGGGCTTGTGGGATGTTTTCCGACGAGTCCAGGATTAGTTTGCAGTCTGATTCTCGCCGGACTTCCATATGGAGAGCTCCAGATACCCATTACCACCAAGAAAACATCATTGAACGACACCGTTACGGTGGTGCAGGAGTGCTCGTTTGGGGTGGAATTATTCTGGGTTCCAGAACTGACCTGCCTGTTCAAATTGGAACCATGACAAGCCAAATCTATCGGGACGTCATTCTGGAACAACATGTACGTTTGTTTCGGGGCGCCATGGGCGCACAATTTGTGTTTATGGATAACACCGCTCGTCCTCACCTTTAAAACATCGTAAGCGAATGCCTTCAATCGGAGGATATCACCCGTATGGACTGGCCAGCTTTCTCACCGGACTTGAATCCAGTAGAGCAAGTATGGGACATGCTTGGCCGACGAGTGTGAAGCCCATCAACCTCTTCCTACATGTCTACCAGAACTTCGGAGAACATTGCTTTTTGAGTGGTGTAATATCCCCCAAGATCAGATCGATAATTTGATACTCGGCATGCCTAGGCATTGTACGTACTGTATTGCATCGTCTGGGAGACATACAATGTATTAACAATCATACAAACCATATAATATTGTATTTTGTAAATAGGTGTTTTTTGTAATTTGCTCCAGGGAGAAAAAAATCTCTAATTTTTTTAATAATATCAAACATATAACATCTGTTTTTGCACTTTACCTTTTGTTTAATAAATAAGCTTTACAAATAAGTCAAATTTGTTTTGCTTCTAAGTCTTCCTTTGCCTGATTTTGCATTATCCTTAATTTATGGACATGAGTATATTTAGTTGGTAGAACCATAGAATGTTTTCTCATTTCACTGAAGTCACTGTTTTTCAGTCTGCCACCGACTCTGAGTATTCCATCATGATTTAAAAATGGACACAAATTCGATAGTTTACTACTATTAGGAATAGGAGCACCCTTTTCTAAGCAATGGATTTCTGTCACAAATGAAGTTCTTTGAACGTTTTTCACAATACACAATTAAGCACCAGAAAGATCACTGGTTGTCAACGTTCTACGTGTAGCTTGCAGTCGATACCTGGTGTCAGGCAAGAATCTCTTGCACCAAGCCACTACTCTTAGAAATTTGTTGTGAGATGAAAAATCATTGACGACATCTAAAGGCTGAGATGTGTTAATAAATGCACATATTTCACTTACTACTAGTGGTTTTAATTCACAAAGATATAGTTCTTCAGTCTCCTCGGGGTATCATCTTGGCAGTTAGTTATCACAGGTTGTAGAAGAAATGGGGGACCACACCATGACAGTTCACACTACTGAAGTTTGACATTGAAGCACCTCTTGATATGAGATCCACAGGGCTCTCTTTAGATGGGACGTGATGCCACTGTTCAACTACAGATAAATGTTGGATGATCGATATTCGATTAGCAACAAAAGTTTTGAGATCTTTAACCTCCTTTCTTAACCATGCCATTAGAATGGCGCTATCTGTCTAGAAAAAGGTTTTAGAAACCTCTAATTTTAGTGCACTTTAGACTCTTCTCATCAATTTAACGAATAGTACAGCAGATCAGACTTCGAGACATGGTACAAATATACACTTTAGAGGCTCTACCCTGGATTTACTAATGAGAAGTTTAACTTCAGATTCATCATAAGAATTAATAGATTTTACATAGATGATAGCTCCATATGCTACTTCCGAAGAATCAGCAAATCCGTGTAACTCCACACTCACAGACTGTTCATTCAGAACCCATCTCGGGACCCTGATAAAGTTTGCAGCCTTTAAGGAATTAAGAAAGCTTTTCCACTTAACATTTTCTTTTAATGGAAGAATGTCACATCAATTGAATTTTAACAACCATAAATTTTCTTAAAACACTGTAGTCTTTGTAATGATTGGACTCATCAGACCTAAGGGATCAAATAGTCTTGATATTTGAGATAGCACAGCTCGCTTGGTATAAACTTCACTTTGGTCTATAATCAAATTAACCCAAAACAATCTGCTGGTGGTTTCCATAGTACACCTAAAATTTTATTATCGTTAGTGAATGAATAATTAGATTCTGTAATCTCATCACACGTAAGGAATTGATTATTCGCTGACCATTTGGGAAGCTCTATATCTTATCTACCTAACAAAGATATAAGCTGTGTTGAATGTCCTTACCTTTATCTAAACTATCAGCTCCTGTTAGGACGTCGTCCATGTAAACATCTTGTAACAACACAGAAGGTGCTACTGGAAAGTCATTTCCCTCATCTTTAGCTAACTGCTTCACTGATTTTGTTACTAAAAAAGGTGCCTTACGCTACATTACTAACTTTATACACTTTTACTGGATCATACATTTCCGCTTTGGCTAGAATCTTTTAGTACCAGCCGATACATTTTCTTTATGCTGCTACAAACTCATGTTTCCTAAATCTCAGGATAATGCTCAACAAATCATCCTGAATTGTACCTCCGTTAAACTGTAAACAATTTAATGGACTTGCGTTAAATACAACTCTCGAGGTTGTATTATTTGATTCAAGACGAAACACACAATGATGCGGAGTATAATATTCTTCTGGTTCTTCCAGTTCAATTACTTCATTCATATGACCCATACTTAAATCCTCTTTCATAAAACTTTTATGTACGTCACAAAATTAAAGCTTTTTATCTAAGTGATTCCACAAAGAATTTAAATATTGCACGCCATTTTTCTTCGATTCGACAAGATATGACGAGTCTTCCTATAATGGCATATTTACTATATAATTTCCGGTTTCACTCCTAGAATAGTTTATGAGAAAATGCTCTTTATAAATTTCTGCTTCTTTATTCTTAGAAATCTCACTCTCTCTTTCTCTCTCTACGTTTTCTATATTGCTGGCCACCCAAATTGCAACACCAAGAAAGACAAGTGATATCACAACAAAATTTATTTAGTAGATAAAATGTTGGCAAACTATCAAATGATTAAATTTATAGACTTCTGTGAAGTGTGGTTCCTTCCAGAATCAGTAGCCAGAGTAGCCGCCATCGTTGGAGATCACCGCTGCCACACGCCTCGGCATTGATTCAAAGAGACTTTGGATGTGTTCTTGGGGTATGCAAGACCAAGCAGCTTCCACACGTTGCCAAACTGTATGGGATGTAATCTGGGTCAATCGTTCAGCAACCGTGGACTATGCTATCAAATACTGTGTTCTCTATCGGCGAAAGATCCGGACAGCGAGCCGGCCAGGGAAGCAATTCAATCTGGTGATCGACGAAGAACCCTTGGACAATGCGTGGCATGTGTGGTCGCGCATTATTCTGTTGAAATATGGCTGTGCCCTAAAGGTATGGAAGGACAACTGGCTCTAATACCTCACAGATGTAGCGCTGGCTGTTTGAAGTACCGTCAATGCGTACTAGAGGAATGCGAGAGTGACATCCAATACCGCCCCATACCATAATACCCGGTGCAGGAGCAGTGTGGCGGTGCATAACGCAGCTGTTCAGCATCCTCTCTCCACGGTATCTCCAGACTCGAATCCGACCATCGTGGTGTTGCAGACAGAAGCGTGACTCGTCAGTAAAGACAATTTCATTCCATTCTGCCGTCCACATCCTTCTTTCATCGTACCATTGGCGGCGGAGACGTCTATGGTCACGAACCATAACGCAGACTGAATGTGCTGTGACTGAGCGATCCGTCAATGCCATGCGCACAGTATTCCTGTCATCACCTGAAGTGGTGCACTGAGGTGGATGCCATCGAACATGTTTGTCCGTCATACCCTCCTCCATCCAACGCTCACATATCCGCATTACAGTTGTTTGGTTTCGTCCAATACGACTATCGATTGCCCTGAAAGATAATCCACACTCTCGGTAAGCCACTATCCTTCCGCTGTCGAACTCGGATACTTGATCAAACGATGATCGCTGTTTACTTGTTTTTCTTTTTTTTTTTTTTTTTTTTTTTGAAAAAACGACTAGAAAAACACAATTGCCGAACTTGAAATCGTCGAAAACTCCAAGCCTTAAATAGCGCTTTGAAGTGGCGCCACAGGCGCGCGTGATGTGTTGACTGCGCTGAAATTCTAATCATTTGCATATCTCACCTCCGGTAATGCATGTTGTAAATTTCATGTTATTTGCATGCTTCCTTCAGGGTGATGCATTTACGGTGGCCAGCAATGTAGTATTTCCCAAAACTCCTTTACTGCCCTTTCACACTCAATTATCTGTAAGCGATGAATTTGCTGATTATCTCATATTTCTCTGCTCATAAGACCTAAAGTCTCTACACACTTCCAGATAGAATAGCAAGGTTTTTAGTTATAGTAAATGGAAGGCATTCACGACATAAGTGAAACCTGTTTGACAAATTAACCGAAGACAATCAATGTAAATAAAACTGCCGGCAAATTTGTGCAAACTGCAGAAATGGAAGTAGAATAATAGGTCAACTGAAGCTGTTTTCTTGATCTTGCTTATACTTTAAACTAACTTGCCTTCTGGTGAAAGTTGACAAAAAGTAAAAACTTGTAGAACACCATAATTGTGGGATAATAGTTTAATCAAAATAAAATATCATAACATTTCATTTAAAATGTTTTACAAAAGTAAGCAGAAACTTTATGTAAATTAGCTTCGATATCACGGGTTTTATAAGTTCTATAAATAAGAAAAATCGACATTTTATGTAGACCTCGCACAGTATAGATTTTAGTTGAAACACACAGTGGACAACTTCGTGGCAGCCACCTCTGGAAACGATCGGTAACAATCATCAGTCATTGAATATGACCTTTGCAAGACAGCAACTTCCACAAAAGACTAAAATTATTAGCAACCATGTGGGATTTTCTTAGAGAGGGTTTAATGTATTCGTAATATTTTAATCAGATAAATACACAAAAATCTTTACACCAATACATGCAAAATTAATGAGAAGTTACATCACAAACTTACTGACGTAGATAGCTTTTCAAAGCTTATTTTCAATCGAATTTAAGTATTAGCTAAAATTTTCATCCAATCTGACTGAAAAGCGTTAAAATTCATTCGTCTGTGAACATTCGCCAGGGCAAAATAACCTTAGATACTAAATAGATTTCGTATTATGGTATGTTTGTGAGATTTGCAGGTAAATGTTATTACAGTTTTACATTCAACTTAGAAAGCATGATAAATATTTTATTTATTGAGATATTTATTTTAAGAGGACAGTACAAACATTTCAATTAATATTGACACCCTCAGCATTGAAATTACGTTGTTAGCATTTGAGTTATGTTGTTTTTATGCTCCGGTTAAGGTTTTAATGATTTTAGTTAATATGCATTCAATAGTTGTAGAAATATCAACAATTTAAAGGTGCAAGCGACGAGTTAAACCACCTAAATGAACCACCATTTGTTTACATTTGAAACTCAGTAAAATAGTGACTTAGTCAGTTTCTGCACCTTCGATGTCTTTTTGCCGAGTGGGATCAAAAGTAAACTTTCAGTTTCGCGCACATCAAAATCTGCCTTCTTGCCCCCCTGGTAGGATCGCCTGTTCTTGCGTAAAAAACTCTAATTTTAATTATAAAAAATTTGAATCTTTAATTCTCTTAACTGTATCTGGCGTTTTATGTTTTTCTGTATTTCACAATTTTTAATGAGGATGTTTTGAGTTTTTTTATGAATTTTTGCTTTGCTGCGAAGTGAGAACTGAAATTAACTGAATGAGAGATATATCTCAAACTAAATTCGACAAAATAAGTTTAAATGAAATACAGCATAAATTTGCATAAATTAATAGGCCATACAAGGATGTCTACATCAGATTTCTTATACTAACTGCTCAAAACCAAAACCGTTTGTGTTTAAAAACCCAAAATACACATCTAATAATTACTTACAAGAGAGGTCTAATAAATGTCCTGTATCTTTGAGATAGCTAATGAAAATTTCAGTTAGCTGCAGCAACTGGCACAAATTGCCGAAATAATTTCAAAGGATGGCAATTAATTATGGTAACAGTGAATTATCAACTTTATTACTGAAATGCTTACATGGGAAAATGTAAGTTATATCTGTAAAAGGTGAATCCGAAAAGACATTTTTGTTGAGCAACATTCCCTAACTTTGTTTATAACGGCTGTTATACAGTTCAACACAAGATTGAAAAGATACTTGAAGCCTTGAAACTGTTGTTATTTATGCTAATACTTACTCACTGCAAGGACTCACTTATATCTTCAAAAGATTTTCCTTATAATTTCATTAATATCCCAATGCCTTCTGTTCCAGAACGTTCCGGATTTCACCGTTTTCATATTCGTCAAAAAATTCCTGCAAATTCGCACAATTTGTTTCCCATTTTCTCATGTTGAAACCAGCAGCTATGCAATATAATCTAAGCTATGCAACATAATCTAATGTCTTCAGCTTGATGAAAAACGAGCAAATATGGGGGACTTTTACTGCTTGAAATCACAACTGACAGAAAAAGCGGCTAAACGCGGAAACGTGGAGCGCGAGTTTTATATATATCTTAATCCACTTTTTTAGGATAGATTCAACAGATTGACCTTAAAATTAATTTTTCGGAAACCTGAATTTTACTCATAATTTCCTCACTTAGAAAATGATAGCTAAAGTTACTGTTCTTCCATTTTCATGAAACTCTGCTTTGTCTTTATATTATTGTCTAATGCATATACTAAAATTCGAATACGATTTAGATCAATCGAATATGGCAAAGTACGCAAAGGCTGCCTAAGACGAGGGATGCCTTCGTGGAGGAATTTCTAAAGGGAGCTGACTAGTGTTCACATTACACACGGGGAAATCCACGGCAACCAGTGACGCAGCCAGCTCTTTTGCACGCGATCGAAATATCGGCGTTCAGCAGTTTTAAGCACTCGGCCACCGGTGGCGATCCGTCTGTGTAAATAAAACCTCCGTTTTGTGTTATAGCTTGACAAAAAATGCCCAAAATTCTTGTAATTATTCTTGGATTATCCTTAAAATTTTCGTTTACTTATATTTTAAATCAAGAATTAGATGCAAATATATAGTTTAAAGTAATGCTACTGTGTCACAATCTCAATGCCTTTCATGTACCATTTTTTTAATTATAAAATTTTACTCTGATATTCTATACTTAATTAACACTTTTGTAAAATAAATAATAAGTTATTTCAAATACTGATGTTCTAGCTTTAATGTTTATGAAAAATAAAACTAAAATAAGTGTTAGTACAATATGACTTTTTGTAAAAAAAAAAACTCCGGACATTTTTCCTATACCGTTTTAATTAGAAAGTTGATCTTCCATATCATTCACTCTTAAAAAAGAGGCACAGTCTGCTAATGGCGTCCAAACACATCCCACACATGTTCGATTGGTGACAGGTCAGGAGCACGGTGGCCAGGGAAGCATCTGTATACCTTGCAAAGCATGTTTGCAGATGCGAGCACTGTGTAGTCGGGCGTTATCCTGCTGTAACATTACATTAAGCAGCCCCGGAAGGAAGGGGATTGCCACCGGCCGCAGTACATTATCCAAGTATCGTTGGGCCCTCATAGTGCCCTGAATACGAACTAGAGGTGACCTGGAATCGTAGGCAATAGCGCCCCAAATCATTATGCCACGTTGTCGCGCGGTAGGGCGTTCCACAGTTACTGCCGGATTAGATGTCTCCACGTCAACACCACACACGTATGCGGCGACTGTCACTGGATAAACAGAGGCCTGACTCATTTGAGAACACGACGTTTCGCCATTCTGTCATCCACATCGCTCCAATCCAGCACCATTCTAAACGTTGGCGTCTATGCTGTGGGATCAATGGCAGTCTTCTTAACGGAAGCCATGAGTGCAGGCCACGTTCAACCAATCGACAGGAAATGGTTCTCGTCGACACGAGAACATCGAGGGTATCTTGCGGAGAATCGCGGTACAAGTGACTTGATAGACCGCCACAGCTTGTCGGCGGATGCGACGTCACTCTGGCTGCACCTGCACCCCTCCTTCTTCCCAGATTCCCTTTTTCCAACCATGTTCGCCATAGCCGATGCACCATGCTCGCGTCCATGTGGGTATGAGCTGCGATTTGACGTAAGGACCAACCCGCCCTTCTCAGTCCGATCACCGTACCCCTCGTAAAATCGTCTATCTGCTGGAAGTGCCTTCGTTGACGGCGGCCTGGCATTCTCTTCTATTACATGTATCCTCCGGGACAAAGACCAACTTTCTTCAATAATTCGTCTAAGAGAAATAACGACACGAATATTGCCCATTCTGCACGTTCCTTCCCTTATATCTTACTTCACGTGCGTCGGAGAGCTGCGCATTTCACTTCATTCGTGTAACTCAGTGACGTGCGTCTACTCTAAAATTTGCAAATTTCTGACCACTCCTTCTTGGTGTTGCATTTTCAATGTCAAACAACGTATACTACGTTTCATCAAGACTTGAATTTGGGTCAAAATACAAACTGTTCCGTAATATTACCTCTCAGCAGCTGGTGGGCCCACTTAGCTTTTAAGCAGTTGATAACAAAGAATAATTTTGAGTTTAATAATTATTCGCCGATTGTCGACGTTCATAATGAAAAATTAAGTGAATCTTTTTAGTTGTAACAAAATTATTGCCATAATGACCTAACGTACAGTTGGAAAAGTTGCTTATGCATAATAATTATTTTAATTAGGATACATTTAAATCAATCATATATATATAATACACTAATAATAATAAAAATTTCAAGTTTTTTCCCCCAATATTTATCGATAAGCAGCGAGTCAATTGTTGCTACTGTGTTTCAAAATACAATGAAATCTCTCGTAGAGATAATTTCTGTAAGACGAACCTCTTAAAAGTGATCAGCATTTCAAAGGACATAAAGCAGCACTGATATTCAATACCTCGATTTCGCTGGAAACGAATTTTACAGAAAAAGAAATTCATCTGGGACACTTAGTGGTCGTCTTCGGGAGGAATCAGCGTTTATAAAAGTGATCTCCATTTATAAATAGCTGCCAACAGTGGAATATAAAAAACTGAACTTCATGAAAGTTTTGACCTAGATCAAATTGACCTAGATTTTTTTTCAATAATGCATGATTCAAATTATTCAACTATTTACGATTCTGGTGTAAAATATATTATTTTAAAAGTCCTACTTAACTTAAATTTTACGTTCTTTGAATAAGCTACGAATCTAAATGTTTATGTTCTTTGGATAGACTAGGCATCTAAATTTTACGTTCTTTGGCTAACTAGGAATCTAAACGTTTATGATCTTTGCCTACAGTTCTTAACTTTTATGTTCTTTGGCTAATGGCTAACTAGGAATCTAAGCGTTTATGATCTTTGGCTGAACTATGATTCTAAAATGTTTACTTTCTTTACTAAACTACAGTTCTTAACTTTTATGTTCTTTGGCTAATTTCATTTTGTAACTTTCTTGCATTTTATTACTGAAAAAAATCTAGAGTAGCGAAAGAAACGTTTTCATTTATAAAACTGCTCTCCATTTATAAGTAGCTGCCAACACTAGAATATAAAATATTGATAGCTTCCAGAAATTTTCCCACTGCGCAGCGATGTCATTTTAAAAGGAATACAAGAAAATGACCTAGTTTTTTTGTTTGGATATTGTTCAGATATTGCCTTGACGTCAAAAATGGATAAACAGTTTATTGTGGTATGGTAGGCAATGATTGTTATTCAATGACGTGCTTCCTCTAGGCAGACAGCCGTAATACTTTTTTCTCTTGCTAAGAGATTATCTGTAGTATTTATTATTGTAGTATAGTAATTAAAGGGAGAAACAGCTTATTGCGGTATGGCAGGCAATGGCTTCGATTCGATGACGTACTTCTCTAGGTAGACAGCCGTAATACTTTTTCCCTTGCTAAGGGATTATCTGTAGTATTTACTTTCGTTGGCGCCCATACCCCTTAAAGATGCCAAGTTGGCGCAACCAAGGCTGTTCTCCGAACAATATCAGTTTATTTTTATAATGCACGATTGAAATTATTGAACTACTTATGATTCTGGTGTAAAACATATTATTGTTGAACTCCTCCTTATTTACATTTTACGTTCTTTAAACTTCGAATATAAACGTTTACGTTCTTTGGCTAGACTAAGCATCTAAATTTTACGTTTTTTTGGCTGAACTAGGAATCTTAACGTTTACGTTCTTTGGCTAAACTACGATTCCAAAAGTTTACGATCTTTGGCTAATTTAATTTTTTCAACTTGCTTGCATTTTTATACTGAAACAAATACAGAGTAGTGAAAGAAATGTTTTTATTTCTCAAAGTATTTTTACATACGAGAAAAGAAACATTTATAATTAATATTCGTAACTGATTGAAACATTAATTGAATCTTTATATACGGTTCCACAAATGTCTACAACATATTAAAATAATTTACATAAAATTTTAATACTTAAAATTATGCTGAAACTCAGTACGAGTACTGGGAATAGAATAGACACTATTTAAGAAATTCAGTTAATTTCATTAGTTGCTAATTTTTTCAAAACAAAATCCAGGAAAGTCAGCAGCTATGCTTATATCATTTGATGCACTTTAATAACAAATTTAAGCATGAAGATTCATTAACCTATGCTAAATGCTGTTATGTAAATTATTATTCGATAAAAATTAATTGCATGTTGGGTTCCAAATTATTTTATTATACATACCTTTGAAGTTCTAAAAAAGATCAAACAGGGGTGGTCATATGAATTTTCATAATACTGAATAAATTACGACGAAGATAAATATTTAGATTAAATCGATGTTTAAAAGCTAAGATCTTTTTTTATTTCAAGTACAATTACAAATGATCATAAAATATATAAAAATATGTTTACAGCTGTCACAATATTATATAAAATTTAGAAACTCGAAAAATATAAAAAATATAAACACTTGAAAGTTTCATTTTTGCAAATACAATTAATTACAGGTTTATATATCTTTAAACAAATCATATAGGTGTCTGACGAAAGCATCGCGGAGGAAACACAAAGCGAACACGTCGCCGTACAAATAGCGGGAGAAAAGAAAGGAGAAAAGATCACAGTTCTAAAAACATCGTGGTACAAACCATCGTCATCGAAAATAGAGCAGTTCAAAAAATTCGTAATTTAAAAAATATCTTCGTAAAAAGTAAAGCACGTAGAATTAATTCATCGTATGACGATAACGTCGCAGACGTTCTTTTTCAGGGTTTGAAAATTCGTATAATCATTTTTCTGTGCAAGAAGGAATGAGGAATGTTATTACTTTTATATTTTCAATTTAAATAATAAATTTTCGATGAAACATATGAAGGAAATTAAGCATTCAAAGACTGAAAATGAGTAAAAAAAATAATTCTAGATATTGAAGTTAATAGAATTTTAATCTTTTATAGTTAAGTGAACTCTTAATGGTAATTTTTCATAAGAAACATAGTCTAAAAAGATTAGAAAAAGGAAGATGACCAGCTAGCTCCACGGGGTTGAATGCTTAAGTTTCTTGCTGAATCTTTGAGGAATATTTTTTAATTAATTAAAAATTTTAAAAGAAAAAATATTCCTCATTCCTTCTCGAGCTCACAAATCATTCTGCGAATATGCATTTACAACTTTCAAAGCCTGAAAAACACAAGTCTGCGATGTTATCGTCATGCGATGATTTGTAGGCGCTTCATTTTTTACCACGATATTTTCGATGATAGATGTTTTGCACTATGAAGTTTTAAAAGTTACGATGTTCTTTTCCTTGCTTTCTTTTCTCCCACGATGTTGTATAGCGACATTTTCGTCTCGCGTTGTTTAATCAGCGACGTTTACGACCGCGATGTTACGTTTTCGCCTGTAACCAATCATATGAACTAATTACATACCTTAGTATTCAGCAATTCCAGCATACCTTTCAATACTGTTGCAAACTGATGATGAGCTCAACCTATCATCAAATTTGCAATAGCGATTATTTAGCAAAAGACATTTTAAAAGTATTCTACATATTACAGCTAACTGAAACTCTACATAAAACACACGGCTTTTCTACAATAATTATGTGCAGTTATCACAAACTAAACAAGTTTAATAAATTTACTACAATTTTAAGCATACATATATCTGTAACATAAAAATAAATTATGCTTCGGGTATTTAAAATAAGGTGTACTAATGTAAGCTTAGCACGTTGAGTACAATCAATTACATAAAATAATGCACTGAAATGTGTTTCGAAATTACGCATTTCTTTATTAGCCCGAAATTGGTTTGAATCTTTTAAGTTATCAAACTAGAAAACTGAATAATGGTTTGAATCTTTTAAATTATCAAACTACAAAACTGAATAATCTTAAAAGAATATTATGAATAATGCTAAATATCAGAAAATTTTACAGTACGATTTTGACTTTCTTTGGAAGTGGTGATTGCTTTAGAGAAGTTAGGCTTAACAACGATGTCTTATTCGTGCTCTTCAGAAGAAGGGTTACGAAATGATGATCACTGTGATGATGGTTCACTGTATGCATAAATCTACTCAGAAACCTCTCGCAGCAACCATCACATCTAAAAGTGACGGATATTTCTGAGAATATAACATCGATATTAACACGTTCGTTACTTCGTTAACCACGAGTTATCTCGTAGGTCAAAGTTTGTGTTTACGCGCACTCCTAGTATTTTCATGTTCTTTGAAGGTATTGGGTTTTGGGGATTAGAAAAAAAAACAATTTGCCCCAATTCGAGATTTATTATAATTTATGTTAGTATAATTAATTATAAATTACACAGGAACTGTAAAAATATTCAAGCAATTCGTAATAACCTTTCTTCTAATAATTGTTGTAAACGTAATCAGTCTTTTTTATAAGCAGCCGCCAACTACGAATATACTCGCTGTTAATTAATAAAGGAATTAAAAATTATCTAAATTCAGTATTTTTCTCATAAATGCATGTTTTGTATTTTCATTTTACAATTAATTAATTAAAATTTGTTGGGGTAGAACAGTTTTGGGAAACATCGCTCGGCAGCGAACGTGTTAAAACATTATCTCACTTCTTTAAGGCAACAAATCTTAACAGAAGATCAAAATCATCTACAGCCGTACGCTTGTATCTCACAGAGAAATTACTGTATAAAAATTATATTATATGCTTAGCAATAGTTTTGTGAATTAAAAGTTTCTGAAGTTTTTTATTCACGAAGAGACATCAGTTTATCTGATGCTCTTTAACAAAGCATGCTGTAATACAAATAAATAACAGAAACTATAGCTACTGTTAAAAAAAGTAAACATTTTACTAAATTTCTGAAGACAGAACAGAAAGTTGAAAATCATGAACAGCCACGTCTTAGAAGTTTTAATACTGAAATTAAATGAAGTATAATACTTACTGAATAAATGCATTTATAAATAAAAATGTTCGATGTTTTTTCCTTTCTAGTCTGCAAATTTTTAACACGACATTCAATTCTATTTTCTGATGATTCTCTACAGAATCCAGTCCATTATTTTCATGACATAAGACAGAAGCTTCTGAAATTTTATGAAAATTAATAACAGAAGAACCCTGCAATTTGAATTTAGAAGAACCCTGCAATTTGAATTTAGAAGAACCCTGCAATTTTAATTTTCTTCCAGAAATGGTTGTTTGCGACTCGGAGATTTTTTGCGTGCTTTTGGCCTGTCATACCACAAACCAGACACTTGACTACAGGAACGGGGCACTCTGAAATACGGTGCACGAAGATTAAATGAAGGCGGAGAGTGCGTAAACATTTCAAAATTTGTATCACTGCTTTGTGTTAACATAGGAAGTCTCATATTGTAAGGATGGCAGTGATTTCCTTCTGCAGTTGATTCAAAATTTGTATCACTGCTTTGTGATAACATAGGAAGTCTCATATTGTAAGGATGGCAGTGATTTCCTTCTGCAGTTGATTCAAAATTTATATCATTACTTTGTGTTAACATAGGAAGTCTCACATTGTAAGGATGATAATGACTTCCTTCT
The DNA here is from genome assembly GCA_000611955.2 of Stegodyphus mimosarum. Lineage (NCBI taxonomy): Eukaryota > Metazoa > Arthropoda > Arachnida > Araneae > Eresidae > Stegodyphus > Stegodyphus mimosarum. The sequence goes on along the minus strand of KK115210.1, from coordinate 874,486 downwards.
GCAGTTAAATTTCCATATGTATATGGGCTTGCAGATGTATAGTAATTATAATGCTCTTGGTTGCGCATTAAAAACGCATCTGCCGTTTGATTATTATCATAAGGAAAATAGCTATTGTAAATAGCAGGTACACCTGGCATATTCATATTGTAAGGAGAATAATATGGCTGCACAGCATTCTGATAGTGAGGATTTAGTAAATGATTATGATGTATTAAATTGTTCCCAGGAACAGAATTAAAATATGATCTCGTTTTGAAACTACTATTAAAAGACGGCAGAGTAGAACCTGGAACATATGTAGTCCTAACAGGATTTGGTATCTGTCCTGGAATATTTATGCACATGTTACCTGCATGCATTACAGTTTCATCTGGAACATACGTAGTCCTAACACGATTTGGTATCTGTCCTGGAATATTTATACACATGTTACGTGCATGCATTAAAGTTTCATTTATACTATCTCTCATTAAAGAATTCCGATTAGATGACATATTTTTTGTGAAATGACTAGAATTCATTTCTCTTTCGATATTCCGAGAAATATCTTGCGGATTCAAATCATGCGAAAATGACGGAACTGTTTCCAGAAATCCTTGCAACATATTTACAGGGATGTCATTTAAGCACGTGGATGTTGGTAAAGATGAAGAAACCAAGCTTGGATTAGAACTTGGAGCACTTAAAAGATGTTCCGGAATTGACTGCTGTAGTGGAAAAAACTCTTCATTACTTCCTAAGTTATTATGCGTTTCGATCGGCGAAGTGCTTTGTCCTAAACCTTCAGTCGAGGAATTTAAACTTTCAGATGCAGAATGAAAGTCTTTTTCCAAATTCCGAGTTTCAGGCATAGATACATTGTCGAGATTCGTAGAATTGTTGAGTGGCACAGACATACGAACTTCACCACCTTGCGCATTGTAACTTAATGTGTTAATGCCAGCGCGTTTGTTATTGCGACAGGCAAATGTTTCGCTACGTAATTTGTGCGTACAAGTCATATTTTTTGTCCGTTCATGCTCCTCCTGATCATTATCATAAATTCGTACAGTGACGTATTCTCTTCTAAAGACTTTTTTTTTCTTAGGTTTTATGAGCGCTCGGGATACGTCAAGTTCTGCAACGTATGTCCAATGACCCGCTCTAGTCTGCCGTGTAGAAGGCGGTATGCGTTTGAAGCAAATATTTGCAGATAACGCTCCCGCCACACTTTTTTTCCAACTAACTCTTGTTGTGCATTCTGGAAAATACGCACCAACACAACTAGCTACTTCCCTGGCTAAAAGCTTTTTCTCTTTGGACCGTAAAAATACCTCTCTGATCATATCTTTATACGTAGGTGATTTCCTCTTTTTGGAAGACCTTGAATTAGGAACATTGTCTAGAGCCGCATTTGCTCCAGATTCCATGCCACTTTTGTTACACGATGTAAAGTACTGTGCAAGCCAAGTTTTCTTCGGCAGAGATGTTTTTATTTGCTTAGATGCTGATACGTAATCGCTTAAATCGTTGTTACTGCATACATCTGTAGTATATTCGTTAAAGTCCGTCGCATTCACGTCTGTGCGCCAGCACGTGCTTGCTGATGCATCTTCATTATTCGAAACTTGACTAGGTGAATGGTAATTCACTGTAGGCAATAAAAGATTAGATTTAACATGCCCAGAAGAAACTTTTCCTCTTGATTTTAACTCTTCGCGCAGAGCATTAACTTTTTCCTCCAGTTTTTCCCCAGATTTCACAGCTTTCCTTTTTTTGGTTGTTGGTCGGATGGAAAATGTTTTCTTTCCATTTGCATGATTACTGTCCTCAGACAACTGATCACGAATACTACCGTCAAATGGGCAACCTGTAATTTGTTTTGACAAACTGTTTTCAATATTTTGATTCTTTTTACTAGTAAGAGTTGCCACTGAAATTTCAGACATGGTGCTTTCACTTGCTGATTGGTTTGCAAGTCCTGGAAAGGCTGAAATACTTGGATTTCCTTCATCGTCAATATTCCTGCCGTTTATATGATTCTTATCAATGCTGAATGGATTTGTTGTATTTTGACTTGCTGTGAATGTAATTACGGATATTGTATCAGGACTGCATTCATCAGAAACTGAAATTTCATTTTCAGAACCATCTACTTCAGGATCACTGGAAAGCGATAGCTCAGAACAAGCTGAAATCTCGACCGTGGCTTCTTCCACACCATAAAATTGATCCAGTATCAAAAACTCATCATACTGAGTGTTAAATTCATTTGTTCGGTCCTCTATGAAAGAAAGTTTATCAAGCTGGATCTCTTCTCCGTTATTCTCATTAAATGCAATGGACATGCAGTCTTCCCTTGCAAAAGGTGATGCTACTACACAACTGGCTTGTCGAGTGTTACAGACATCTGTTTGGTCCTCGATGAAAGGAAGGTTATCAAGTTGCACCGCATCTCCGCGATTCTCATTCAATGCAACAGACATGGAATCTTCCCTTGCAAAAGGTGAGACTACTACAGAATTGACTTGAGTGCTGAAGACAGAGCCGGCTTGCTTGTTAAAGGCATCTGTTTGGTTCTCCATGAAAGGAATGTTATCCAGTTGTACCTCTTCTCGGTGAGTCTCAGCTAGTGCAATCGGCATGCAGTCTTTCCTTCCAGAAGGTGACATTAATACAGAACTGACTTCAGCCGGGGAAGTACAATAAACATTATGATCCGATGAAATAGGTACGTTGTCTACCCCTGCAGATGTTGATACTGCTCCGCAATTAATAACTCCTTGAACTGTTGGAAGAGCAGGAAAAACACGATTTGCTGCACTGGTTTGCTCTTCCTTGATATCCTCGCTCGATGAAATGGACGTGTTGTCTGTCCTTGAAGAAACTGACACTGCTGTAGAAGTATTTAATGTTGTTTGAGGTGAAGGACTTCGATGTGACTGTGCAGATTCATCATCAATCGGTTCTTTTTTAACTTTCCTTAACGGATTAAAAATGTCTTTCTCTGAGAATTCTAATACTTTAAATTTTCTCTTCGGTTTTTCAGAGTTGTCATCAGAGCAATCAGAATCATAAAATTCTTCTACATATTTACCATACTGAACTGTGTATTTCTCGTATACAATTTCGACTTCATTTGAAGTACGATGCAATATCAACGGTCTGAGACATTCCTCAATATCACGAGCAGTCGAAGAATCACTTTCAGACAAAGTATAATTTACTGTAGTAGTTTGAGAAAAGGAGAAATTATTTGCATATGAACTATCATTGCTTATATTTCTTTGAAATGAGTAAGAATTCAAACATGAAGGACTTGGTGAACGCGGCTCTTCTTTTATTTTTATATTGGCAAACGCTGCACATTCTGTTTCCACAGTATCTTCCGAATCACTGTCTAACCAAATAGGGTCATCAGCGTTCTTGCCTTCCATTCTACGGTCTATGTTGCTGGTGATCTGTATTTTCTATTAAAAAATAATAAAGATAAAATGAGATATATTCAGCTGTGCCTCATCTATAAATAGAACGACCCTTATGAAATAAAAAGTTTACTCAAACAAAAATCAAAGCAATGACAATATAAATTATTAACTGAATTATGTTAAAAAAATTATCACTCGGAGGTAAATGAAAACATTCCATTAAAGCAAATTTTGTCATTCGAAATGATCTTCATTTAATTTACCGTACTTAAATATGGCGAAGAAAAATGAAGGACGAACAGAAAAAGCAAATGTGGGGCGTAGACATGTAGCTGCAAGTGGCAGTATTCAGAAATAATTAAATACCTTTTTATTTAGTAAAAAGAAACACATGAAGAAAGAACTTCAATAATACATTTTATTTTAAAATTTTCGGTTCCTCTGTTTTATTTCTGTTCTCATTTTGAAATAGTAAAAAAAAAAATTGTAATCTCGACACCAGTTCAGATTACAAAAATCTATTACAAAATAAAAAAATACACTTAAAAATATTGTTGCGTTGTACGGGTTCGTGTATTTGAAGTAATTGATGACAGCATTTGATAAAGAATAAAAGCACAATTTATTCGTCACTATTACACAGGACAGTTCCAAGAACGCATTACGGTCGTCGAAAAACTACAGTAAACCCTCTGAAACAATGAGCAAGACAGCCTTCAAGGCTATCAGGCTCTAACGATCAAGACAGCTTCACGGCAAGATTCTAAAAGTACATCCCGACTCGGTCGATCGCTCTCAAGCTAACCAGCTAATTCTCTGAACTCAACACATTCAAGATGCTCTTCACGATAAACTCCTAATCCCAATAGTCTCTGGTATACTAATACACAATCACATTAGGATTTTAACCAGTTCGTTTTACATATTGCGTATGCAAGTAAATCCAGGTGCGAACGCACCCATCTCAGAGCGAAGATTCTACGACCGTGGAAAGGGGAATCAAGGTTTCTTGAAAACAATTAAGTTGCATTGAGGAGAATGGGCGAGCATAATATCTTACTAGTTGAAATTCAAAATTAAATAATATGAGTTGAACATAGAATGCAATATGGTACGTTGAGTGGTAATAATGTGAATGACATAAATCATTCAAATTTTTAAATAGTTAAAATTTATGGCAAAATTCTTGTAAATACTGATTATATTTGTAACTGAGAGAATTTCAGGTCGAGTCTTGAGCGTGGGGTGAATTGGAGAATTCCTACTGTGAAAAGCAGTGACATACACATATTTACAACAAGCATGATAAGAATAATATAAAAATTATTAGCAGAGTTACCCTGCTCTACCAGGCACAAATTCCATACTTTTGCAAATACTCGTATACATACGTATACATAAATATAACACATGTTTTTAAAAAGTTTTATGAATAAATTTTAAGCAGAGTGTATAATTGGCTCTACCAAGCCACATAGCTTTGTCCATAAGCTTTGTCAGTAAGTATTTAAAAGAATTATTGAATGAAATAATAGTAAAAATATAATACATATATACAATCACCAATTAATATTATGGTGAATAGACTTAGGTTGCTTTACTCTCAACACTCTCAACAGTAGGATCGTAATTAATTATTTCACGTATGTGAGGCAATAAGGAATTTTCCATTTAAAAAAAAATTCTGTAAATCCACAAGTATTTGCTCCGGAATTGGACGAATCTTTCAAGTCAGCGTGATTAACAGTACTGTGAGCGTACTAAGGCGCGTTTACCGTAAATGAAATTTGTATTCATTTTCAATTGCTATAAATATTTAAAAACATTGGATTCATTGCTACATTTCATTAACATTCTCTAATAATTCCAAACAGCTTTCTCGTATATTTTGGCAACTTTAATTTCAGGAAAACACCAGCATACGTTTCAATTTTTCTGTTTACTTTTTGAAGTAACGTAGTCGGAGATTACACAAAATGCTCTTACGTTGGCTGAAATATTGACTCTTCAGTCAGTCAGGCGGTTCTTCTGGCACGACTTTTGTACGCCAGCCCGTGCATTGGTCCAGTAGAAGCACTCTTGAACTCTGTGCAAAATCCTCATTATTCCGAGGTAGCATCCGGTTTGGATGAAGTTGTCTCCCGGTTGGACAGCTATGTAGTTCTTTAAAGCCCTCCGGGACCATTGATAATGGAAATATCAGCTGCCGTCAGAACATATACTCAGAACATAAACTACCTACAATGCTATGATGATATACTATACTATCTACTATCAATGCTTGACGGTTCCCCCCCTTCTCTTATTTGACAATTTCTTAACGGCGGATAAAACATTCCTAAATCAATAATTATTATACTATTTGAAGGCTAATATCACGAAGAAAATGCTGATAGTAATTTCAGGAAGGTGTGACTCATCTTTAATGAGCAACTAACAAAAATGATTACATCGTAGTTAACAACAATAGGTAAAAGATTACGTTAGTTCAGCATAGAACCCTGCCTTCCCTTGGCATTTTCTGGTAACCCTAAACCTGCTATGCGCGGAAGCTATCTTACCGCGCCTGGATATTTCGTAACACCCTCTACCCTCTTCCAAGGACTGCACGTCCAGGGCAGTACAACCACTGGTCAGAAGCATAATTCCATACAAACAAAAAGTAATAAAACAAACAAACAACACAGTCGGAAGATTCAGGCCTTTCAGACTTTTCATCCACAAGAAAATCTGAAACAATTTGTTCACCACTCTGAGGTTTGTTCGCATTATGTGTACAGCTCACCTCAATACTTTTAGCAGAAGACACGTGCTTATTTACCTCTATTTACTGAAAGCCAATTCCGATGTTTGCACCAGGGTCATGAATTCCGATTCTTTATAAACAGAAGTATCCTGGTTTAGAATCAAGTCCATGTCTACACAATCTTCATTATGAGACACACATATAGTTTGCGAAGTGGGTAAATTTTCTTGCAATACTGGAGCACTCTGCGTAAGTTGTACATCAGCTTCTTCCATCTCAGCGTCACATGGATTTTCAGATGGTTCAATACTTGCTAACTGCGACTTTATAACTTCACTATCAGTTTCTACGATCTTGCGAGTCGCATTTTCACTTTCTTTGGTCTCTACTTCAGGCACGTGAGAATCATTTCCTTTAATCCCGTTAAATGTTTCATACATCATTTCTGGATCTTCCTCAGACACTCGACCAGCTACTTCCTTTATCCCCTGATTCTGCAGATGCCACTTCGGTGATTTTCGCATCTACTTTTTGGCTCCAGTTTCTTCTGCAGGCTCCACTTTCATCTGTTGGAGTTGCTCTCGCATCTTTTCTCGACCGGTTTTCATCTCTTCTCTTCCGGCCTTATCTTTTTCGGTTCGGCTTTCATATCAGCTGTCATCTCCTCATATTCAGCTTTTATCTCATCATATGCAGCTCTTATCTCGGCTTTCATCTCTTCTTGGAATTCTGCAAAGGCAGTCACGAGCTGTCTTAATAGCTCTTCCATCGCTTTTGTCACGGGAATTCACTCGCAAATCCCAGTTCTGACACCAGTTGTTAAGTTTTTCTTCTTACGTAAGTTAAGAGTTCGTGGATTTGGAGAGAATAACAACGACACTTGATGAAGTAACAATTTATTGGCTAGTATTTTTCAAGACAGCTCCAAAATCACGTTTACAGTCGTTGAAGAGCTACTATAAACACGCTGAAACAATCAGCGACACGGCCTCCCAGGCTATCACGTTATAACGATGGGGACAGCTTCACGGCAAAGCACCAAAGTAGAGCTCCAGACTCAGTTCGGTCGTTCTCGGAGCTCTACGTACTCTCGAGACTCTCCACGCTACCCCTCGCGATGCACTAGACGATACACTAGATTACAGTTCGCGATTCGGTTCGGTCGTTCCCGGAGCTCAACACACTCTAAGGTGAAACTCGACGATGCCCTGCCTCGCGATAAACTCGACCAACTCAGCACTAGACTGCAAGACATTTGCTCTTAACTGACTCGACTAGGCCCTCTCATTGATTATCTCTCCGCGTACCAACAGGGTTTATATAGCTTTTGGCTTGCGTTCGAAAACATTGTGGGTTAAAGCAGTTCCAGAGGGTTCTCCATCCGCCTATGGCATTTGTAATTTTGACGCCAAATGGGCGATTTCTCGCCAAATGTCGCAACTCTGCCTTCCCTTTCTGGCAACCTTAAGCCTGCTTTGCGGAGAAGCTTTCTTACCGTGCCTGGGCATTTCGTAACAATATTTATTTTTTTACAATATCCCAACTTATCAATTATATAGGTGTTATTCTGTTAGAGCGGCCTCAGTTAAAAATGAGCAGCTTTTTTATGGGCACCAATTGCTGAAAGTTATGAAATAATAATAGAGTTAAAAAATTTTAAAAAAAAATTAGTTCCGTAAAAAGTAAATTTTTTAAAATTTCTTAATTTTGAACGAAAGTAAATTTTTCTTTTTAATTTTTTGATCTGCAATATTCTGCACATAAATAAAAATAACAAACAAAGCGAAATTTAATGTAAACAAATGGCATACATTACAAATATAATTTAATATTGCAGAAAATTTTCAGGTTTGAATATAAACAACGCCACATGAATTCTATCAAATAGGTGGCGAGCAGTGCATCAATTTCTCCATTTAATAATGCCCCGCAGTTTCGGTATGACATCCAGTTCCAGGATCTACAAAATTCATACGCAGTAAAATATTCATATGCAGCATTTCTTAATTCCTATCGAACATTACTATAATCAAGGACTAAATCTCTTAAAACGAAAAGAAGTTAAAAAATTGTCATTCCGCACATACTTGCAAAAAATTTCAGCTGAATTCTTATGAAAAGAATACTCAGTTGGACAAAAGAATACAAGTTAATACTCAGTTGGACAAAAGAATACAAGTTATCTCCAACTAAACTATCAAAACAGGATAAATCTCTTCATATTATTCCCGACTATAAAATTCAGGAACGGCAAATTGAAAGATTATCTTATACAGAAACTCCTATCTGTCAGTATCTAGATTCTGATGTAAACATCTGCCAACTTTTTCGTACCTGCCAATATCAAAATTCTAAATTAAATGATCTGCAAATTCTTCCTACATATAATATTTCGTGGATCATTCAACTCCATCTACTCATCACATTTCAAATTACAGCTATGCTACACATGATGACAAACTAATAAACAAAAAAATTACCAGCTTTTTTGCTATACTCCAAAGGTAATAACTACCAAACTTCTAGAGCAGCGATTCTCAAACTTTCTGTGTCGCGGCACACTTTTAACGATTTCAAAATTCGGCGGTACACAGAGAAAAGTTTGAAAGATGTTTACTTACAAATTTGGCAGTACACAGAGAAAAAGATAAGTTTAAAAGTTGTTTACTTACCTATAATAAGTATACTGTGTAAAATAGTTTATGATAATAATTTTGAATGTAAAATAAAATAATATGCTCTACAGATACAGAAGAACAGAAATACAGAAGGTCTACGAATGGCGGATGTCAAGGACTTAAAAAGCGCTCTGGTGTACGCCATGAAATTCAAGTCAGCCAGGAAGCAACTAGTAAAGACCGCAACCCAATCAGAACTGCTTAAGTCCACGAACCACTGGATCAAGTTATAGCTCGTTTAGATGATTTATCCAGACTAGTCAATGCTTTGATGCGGAATAGGAGTGAGAGCAAACTGACTGTACAGTGTTGGAAATGTGGGTGTTGAAAGACATGCAGAATACCCTGGGGCACGAAAAATAAGATAAGACGATTTAACCAGGCAACTCAATGCCTTGAGACGAAATATTAAAGACAAGAAACCGACCCTAAAGTGCTGGAACTGTAAAGCTGAAGGCCATGTACGAAGGAACAGAAGAAGACCCCAGGGCACGGAAAATAACACCATTTCCTGGCAACGACGCGAGAAACAAATTAATGACCATATCACGGAACGGAGATTGAACGATAGTGAAAAATCCCATTTTAAAGCGCTCAAGATTTCTGCAGTGTGAGTGGCAACACTAATGGACTAAATATTTAGCTGAACAATTTAAATCTAAACTCATTTGGACGCCATCCTGTGTTGCCCTCCTAACTGCAACTGGTGATCAAATCGACATAGATGGGCACTTAAACGTAAACATCAAGTTTGGAAGTTTCGCCTACTATCATCACACGGCATATGTGTCAGACATTACAGATACTTTTATATTAGGACTGGACCTTTTAAGGAAATACAATTTTCCCTTGGACTTGAAAAACAACTAACTGCTTTCAGCATCAGAGGACATAATTATCCACCTTCAGAAGAGATCCTCAGCTGTACACGCCGACGCCTTGTCTGAAAGCTTCCGAAATCATATTAGGGTCGAAGAGGAGGAACACAAGATTGTCGACTATTCTCCATCCCAGATGCTCATCGGTCGTGATCTTCGTCTGTCTTGTGATCTTTTGGTTGGTCGCCCTCCAGATGCGCTTTCACCGCCTGAGGAACACATTCAACAGCTCCAGATCCGGTTTTAAGTCATGCACAATTTTGGACGAGAGCGAGCCAAATTTGCGACGGAGACCCGATCCGACACGACAGCTTTGTGGTTCTGGAATCCAATTTGACGGAAAGGACTCTGTCCAAAACTACTGTCATCTTGGGATAGTCCGTACACAGTTCTAAACATGCTGCACAGATCCGTATCAGTCATCGAATTCTAAGCCTAAAGTCGTTCATTACAACAGGTTAGCTCCTTAGCATGGCCACAGTACGTAGTGTAATATAATGTATATTACGTAAGACCACGGTCCTTTTTTATTTCTAACACATTTGTGCACTCATTTATTGATTAGTATTTGATTTGTTTTACGTACTTACTACAATTATTGTTTATGTTATTTGTTATTGTATTATAATGTGTATTAGTGCATTAATGATTCAGTTGTAAGTATGGCTTCCTGTCCAGGGATTGTACTGCCCGGGACGTATAGTCTTTGGGAAGATGGCAGTTTTACGAATTTTGCATTTAGTTAAGCTATTGTTAGTAGACTTAATAAAAATTGTGTTTTATTTTCCCGTGCAATATAGCGCGTGACAAAATTTAAGAGAAAGCTACCTCAGATATATGAGCACGTGCATTAACGTTGAACAAAAATTTATTTCTGTACTTTATATTTAATTTTAATAAATGTAATTGAATACTAAACTATGTCGCGCGACCTATTTAAAAAGCTATAAAAAGCCGCACAGAAACATCTCAGCTGAGTTATTGTTTTTACTCAGCTGCTGTAATTTTGTTGATCAGATTAACTTTCTATGCGCTTTGGATTGCGTTCTATTTACCGTTTTAGTTGCTTAAAATATAGCTACTGATTACATTGCGTGATATTGTGATACTGTACGAATATCCTTGTGACAAGAATAAATTTTACTAACTTTTTATCCGACTTGTGCATTCAATCTGTTACGAACCCGTATGCACGCAACAATATCAGTCGGTTGGAATTCATCCGTATCACCGAAAACTATGAAATCGGACGCTGCACAAATTGTCAGGATTTTACCCACAACTACAAGTTCTGCTCAAACTGAACTCATTGCATGTTCTGTGGGAAATGGCACCATGCTACACAATACCAGGAATTAAACCAAAAATGCATTAATTGCCAAGTAAATAATAATCTTATCTCAATACAAATTTTGATATATTCCATAGCGCTAACGACTTCAGATGTCCTTCCTATCAACTAGAGGTTGAAAAGATTAAACCCAAAACCACTTGTTAATGGAATGCTTCAAGGACATAAAAATGCTATAAATAAATCTGGAAAGATAAAAAATCACACTCCCAATGCTCTGCAATATGTCACAGAAGAGAATATACAAATAAATTTCGATCAAAAGCCTTAAATCCTTCTAAAATTTATAAATTCCTACTGGCATATTCTCTTCCTTTCTTACTCCCATAAGTCCAGAATAATTTTTTACAATGGACCATTAAAGCCCAATTTACTGCGAATATTACTCTCTACACCGTAAGTCAAAATTGAAAAAAAATCAATTTCTACTTTACCTCTGTTTATGCTCCTTCATCTATTGTGAAGACAAGACATATTTCAAGAACTAGATCCAATTCATCTGCTCGCTCATTCTAATCAGATAATAGCAGGTGACTTCAATGCACAAAGTCTGGAGAGAACTAATGAAAACAATAAATGACTTCTTTTGGAATATATCCATATGACTTCTTTTAGAATATATCCATGAAAAACTATCTGGTAGTCCTTAAATAATTGCAATAGTCCTCCACCCATTTTCACACCTTTCGGACAAGGATGGATAGACCTCACATCTTCTAACATAGCAGCTTTAATTAACAACTGGACAGTTTCCAAGCAAAAATCATTAAACGACAACCGTTTCATTACGTTTAACCTACAAGCAAATATTACTTATATAATTAAAACATAGATTAATGACACAATATGGAGGCTATCGCCAATTTAAAGACATATTACGAAATCATTCTAAAAGTATCATCTCGACATTTAGTTCTGCTTCTTCAAAAGATGATGTCAACACTTCTGTTGAATACTTCATTAATATTGTTCAAAACATATGTCACTCCACTTATAAAAAAGATCAATTTCTAATAAACTTAAATTGGTGGAATACAAATTTAACTGCGTCGCAGTAAAGTAAAAAGCCTTAAGGTTTAAATCTTGTTCGGATAATGGAGAAAGAAGTTACTATAAAATTTAATTTAAAAAAAGCTAGAGCTCTTTATAGAAGATATATCAGACAAGCTAAAATGAGCCGCTGGAAAAATTTAATACGTCTAATGTTCATGGATCTGCCTTTAGAATAGCATTTAATAAATTAACTAATCCACATACAATATCAATGTACAGATTTCCTGGGACTATTTCCTGTGCAGATTTGCTTTCAAAATCAATTTCAGAAATATTTTCAAAAGATGATGATTCATATCATTCAAATACAGAAAATGATGCAATTTATAATTAAAACAATATTCCAAACTTGGATGAAATAGACTTAATGATGAAAACCTAATTAATAAAAAGGCTCCAGGTCCAGACGGAACAGACAGTATGATCTGAAAACAAATTATTTTACTCTAATAAAATTATCATCAAACCATTTATTACAACAACATGTTGGAAATTGAATACCTTTCGTACAATTCTAAAAAACGCAGAAATAGTTTTATTTTTCAAAACGAATAAAGACATGAACAATCCTTTATCTTATAAAACAATCTGCCTCCTTTGGAACATTAGTAGAAAAATCATATTATCAAGACTATCCTACCATTTACATAAAATAGAATTATCCACAAAACACAATTTGTATTCACCCCAAATAAATCGATCGATCACGTTTCTCAAAAACTCTTAGAGGTTATCCTAATTCAATAAAAATCAAAAAAGGCTCTCAGTAGTAATTTCATTGTATATTCAATCTGCTTTCGACTCAATGAAATGGAAAGATATAATCAACATCCTCAATTGACTGTTCTCAAGATATTTTACATTTAATAGAAGACTACCTACATAATAGAAATCTACAGTATACTTCAAATAGTGATATAATAAACTATAAAATTACTAAAGGCTGTCCCCAAGGTTCATGCCTGGGACAAACCTGTGGAACCTAATCACCAATACCGTATTATTCTCATATGATCACATTCCTCATACTCATGCATTGGTCTATGCCGATGACTTTCTTCTTACAGTCAGCGTTAATAGTAAAAAAATACTAGAAGAAAATTCTAATAATTCATTAGTTAGTTATCTTCAGCAATTGGGCGAAACAATATCAACTCAAAATTTCAGTAGAAAAATGCAGAGCTCCAAATATATCAAAAACAAAATCTTCAGCAAGAAATATAAGACACCCTATTATAAAATTATATCAAAACAAAATAAAATTTGAAAAAAGCTTAAGTTACCTTGGCATAGTCATAGACAATCATCTATCGTGGCATCAGTATATCAAATACTTAAAAAACAATACTTTTACACTCTCCAATTCACTACGCAGCACGTATGGAAGTCTTGGGGCATCAATCCACTATTCCAAAAATTATGGTATAGTTCGACCGCCTCATCCGCGACCATGAGCGCAAACACGCATGGGCCATTCGGACGGAATTATTCTCAAAACAGGGAGGAAGGATGGGGATTTTCATCTCTTTCCGGAGAAGAGAGGACTTTCACGTGACGTTTCACGTCGCAGCAACTAATAACGCCCCTTTTGGACGAATCCATGTGTTTTGGCAGAATGCCAGCCAGGGTTGCGTTTGAGACGGTCGAACTATAATTATACCAGTTATTGAAAACGTACTTCTTCATGGAGCATGTGCCTGGGGTAAAGTATTCATGCTCAAAGACCATTTCTATTACTACTATTGAAAGCATAGAAAACTACTCAAACAAATCCACCTCATGGTATGACATACCACCCATCAATCTTTCAATCAAGAAACAAGCCACAAAAGTCCAAGTCCCGGTTACGTATGACAAGCTCATTTAACAATAACTTACTCTTCAAATAATTATGAATTCCTAGAACACAATCTGTACATAAAACCTTCTCAATTTTTTTTTACAAAATACTTAATTGCAACTTCATCGATTTATAATTTCAATCTTCAAATTTGTACTGATGGATCCAAATCAGATTCAGGGGTTGGCAGTGCACATTGTGTATTCCAAAATAATAATATATTAAAAACAAAGGTACTTTATCAAAATAATATCTTTTTTTTTTATTGTGGATTGTTATATCCTAAACATGGATAATAAACTCTGAGTAAAAACTTTAAGGCCAGTAAACATTTTTGAGAAAATGTAAAATGAAATAAAAGGGATTTAAATAATATTAATTATTAAAGTTCATTGATAAGAAATAAATGCTATAAACATAATTTGTAAATACATAATTATGAGAAACATGTGGTTATTTACAAAGTTAGTATTTCTGCCTGAGTAAAAACTTTAAGGCCACCAGTCATTTTTTAAAAATAAATATAATATAATCGTGTAATTACCATTGCAACTACTAGCTTGTGACAACGCTGCAATTTTCATATTTGTCATACGTTTCTTCGGAGTATTGGTGATCTTTGTGAAGATGGCGAAGGGTAAGAAGTTAACTGATCCTGAAGAAGGAGAGATCGAAGCTTTGTCTTCAACAGGAATGAGTAGTCGTGCTGTTGCGATAAAGATAAGAAGACCAAAGACTGTATCAACATTTTTTTTTTAAATTGAAAGACAATTATGGTAAAAAGAATACTGGGGGAAGACCTAAAGCTTTGTCCTCGAGTGATGAAAGAAGAATTTTTCAACTTGTATCTACTGGAAAGTACTCAACCAGGAAACTGATTCCGACGACAGGTTTAAATGTTTGTCAAAAACGATTTATAACACAATTAGAAGGTCTGGAAGGTTCACTTACACAGCAAAATTGACTAAGCCTCAGTTACTGCAGAGACACAAAATAGAGCGTTTGAACTTTGGCCAGAAAGTCATGACCTGGGACAACCAATGGATAGAAATTATTTTTTCTGACGAAAAAAAATGGAATTTGGATGGACCAGATGGCTGGAATTTCTACTGGCATGATATAAGAAATGAAAAAGAAATATTCTCCAAGCGCCAATTAGGTGGAGGGTCTGTCATGACTTGGGACTGTTTTGCTTACAATGGTGTGGGCTCAATTCCATTCGTTTCAGGTAGAATGAATTCACAAGGATACCAAAATGTCCTAACAAATCATCTTTTGCCAAATACTGAATGTCTTGCTGGAGAAAATTGGAAATATCAGCAAGCCAATGCATCGATCCATTCGAGTAACAACACAAAAAATTGGTTCCAAGTCAACAATGTTGAAACTGTGAAATGGCCAGCTGGATCACCTGACCTCAACCCAATCGAGAACCTTTGGGGTGACTTAGCAAGAAGAGTTTATGCAAATGGGAGACATTTTACATCAACAACAGAACTGAAATCTACTATCGAAGATGAATGGTATAAAACCGACCCCACCCTTTGTCAAAAACTCGTTTCATCCATGAAAACAAGAATATTTGAAGTAATTCGAAGAAATGGCTCCTACACAACCTTCTAATAATTTGTACTTTTTTTCTTATATGTTATTTTCTATGTTGGCCTTAAAGTTTTTACTCAGGCTCAAATATTCATCTGTGTGTTCTGTAATATTTTCTAATAATAAAACATTTGCAAATTAATTTTTCTACTTTTTTACTTTTATTTAAGCTCAATAATTATCAATCAAATGGTATTTTAATTCCTCAGTTTAAATGTTTCCATTTTCTCAAAAATTTTTACTGGCCTTTAAATGTTTCCATTTTCTCAAAAATTTTTACTGGCCTTAAAGTTTTTACTCAGGCTGTATTAACAGTTAGTAATATTTACATTGATCCTTATAGAAATTTTGGAGAAAAGCATTCTGTTGAAGGTAACCATACAACTTATACAAATTGTTATATCTGATTTTCATACTCTTAGAGATTTGTATAACAGTAATAAAAATAACGTTAAGTGTATAAGAAACTGGATAGAACCAAAAGATTCGTCTGTTATTTTTGAGGTCGTCTTCTAAGCAGAACTTTTTGCATCAGAGCAGGCAAGTATACAAAAATAGCATTAAATTAAGTACACAAAGATGAAATTTCACTCAGGTTCACCAGGCAATGAAATGGCAGACCAACTGGCAAAATATGCAGCAAATAATTCATCGCTTCCTCAATAATTTCTACTAAATCCTCTACCATACTTTAAATAACCAACTAGAAGACGATCTCAAAATCCTTTGGAAAGAAAAATGGATCTCTGATACCGACGCCTCTTTTTATTTATTCCAACTCCTTCAAAGAAATCTGTAATATCTACTGAACGTGAAATCACAATTCTACTCGCACGTCTTGGGACCATTTCCTTAAATTCTACTCGCACGTCTTCGGACCATTTCCTTACTATCTCCATAGATTCGGGTTACATTCTTGAAGCCAATGCATTTGCGGACACGATGGAATAACAAACCATTGTCTGTTCCACTGTGAAACTACTAAAGAACTTCTTCTTAAGCCATATAATTCAACATCTGCTCCACTCAATGGTTCAAGCAAATCAAGAAAAGCAATATACTTTGTACGAAACTGCAGTCTATAACTTACGAAGCGTATTCGGAAACTAAGTACCGTTTGGGAGAAAAAAAAAAAACAATTTTTTCGAATCCAATTTTATTTTTACATGAAAATACATGTCTTAAACTATTTTTCAACATAGTTTCCGCCAATGATCAAACACTTTTCATAGCGGGTGAGCAGTTTTTGTATACCATCGTCAAAAAAACTTCCCGCCAGTTTCGATAAGCACGACTACACAGCATTTTTCGTGTCATCGTCAGATCCAAAGCGCTTGCCACCAAGCTAGCGCTTCATGTGCAGGAACAAGTGATAGTCGGACGGCGCCAAGTCCGGGCTGTACGGCGGGTGATCGAACTGCTCCCAATGAAACTGTCGAATTAACGATTGAGTGACACCAGCAGTATGGGGCCGAGCATTGTCATGGAGCAACACAATTCCTTTACTGAGCATTCCTCTTCGTTTGTTTTGAATGGCACGCCTTAGTTTTGTTAAAGTCTCACAATATCGTGCCGCATTAATGGTTTCACCTCTGGGAAGAAATTCAGTAAGCAAAACGCCTTTCCTATCCCAGAAGACAGTGCACATGATTTTTTGTGATGACATTGTCACTTTGAACTTTTGTTTTTTCGGAGAATGAGTGTGTCTCCACTCCATCGATTGTTGTTTCGATTCTGGTGTGAAATGACACACCCAAGTTTCATCACCTGTCACAATTTGGTTTAAAAAGTTTTCTCCCTCATCACTGTACCGCGTGAGAAATGTCAGGGCACTACCAAGTCGCTTTGTTTTGTGAACATCAGTGAGCATTTTTGGAACCCATCGGGAACACAGTTTGCGATAATTCAAGCGGTCAGACACAATTTCGAACAAAACAGTACGTGAAACTTGTGGAAATGCCTCTGAAAGAGTTGTCATTTTGAAGCGTCTGTTCTCATGAATTGCTTCATCAACTTTCCTTACCAAATCATCGGTGACAACAGAAGGCCGACCACTCCGAGCCTCGGCGTGGACATTTGTTCGACCTGCATTAAACATTCTTACCCACTTTCTCACCATTCCATCACTTATCGCGTATTCAGCGCAAACTTCTGTCACTTGACGATAAATTTCAGGCGGTTTAAGATTCCTCGCGTTCAAAAATTTAATCACGGCACGAATCTCACAGTCAGCGGGAGAACTAATTGTCTTAAACATTTTGAATGTGCACAGCAAACTGAAAACACAACATGGAGCAACCAAAATGGCGACAATTGAAAGTCAGTGAACAAGAAAGACTAGTGCGCATGCGCGGGACGCCTACCACAGCGCTCCGACGGCGCTAGAATGAAACGGTACTTATTTTCCGAATACGCTACGTATCTATCTTTAAATTGTGAAATTAAGTTCCGTAAAATATGGATTCATTCTTCTTCAAAATTTCATGTAATATCATATCATCATGTTTTTTTCTGAATTACTTAATATGGAAAATCTTATTATCGAAATTACGTCTTCTGAACTCTAATTGGCTTCATCATTTTAAATATTTATATGTCGATTATCTTGACTTAGAAGCACTTCTGCTTAAAAATTTTTAACCTCAAATCTACCAATTCAAGGAATGTTCTCTTCTCATATTCAGGACCTACTTAAATTCTGAAGGAAGGTTTACCTTCTACCTTTCACTTAATTCTACAGTTACAGACTACTCATTTATTTCTATTCATCAACTTTTAGACCTACTGTACTTGGACTTTGAAATTCTGCATATTTGAATTACTTTAAAAGATACCCGAGTCCATGATTTAACTATTATTATCTATTATTCCTTTGTACTGTAGATCACTACACAGCATTATTAACTTTATGCAAAGGTTTATATTTTATTTTTAACTATCTTACATTTATATATCTCATCCAACTTATTTGCATAACTATTTCGATGTTGTATATTATACTATTATCGTTCACTGAATGTGTTCTATCCTTATATTACTATACATTAATAATTATTGCTACTAATTTTGCATTAGATAGCTAATGTTAGTAGAATTGTAATTAAAATTGTTTTATATCCACGTGCAATGCAGCGCGGACGAGTTTTATGAGAGAGCTATGACGGAAAAATTATAGAAATAAAAATAAGGGACCACGTGTATTTAATAAATTGATATCTAGTAATTTATATTTAAATTGAATACATGTAACTGACTACTATATTAGCTGTAACCATAATTGTACTCTTTTGCTTTCCAGAAATCTCGAGAAAACAGAAGTTGCTAGAATTTTCTAGCGACCGATTAAAAAGCCGGAGTGAGACATCTCAGCTCAGTTGTTGTTGTTATTGTTGATCGGATTAGCTTTCTCTGCGCTTTGGATTATGTTCTATTTAATGTTTTAGTAGTTTAAAATATAGTTACTGATTACATTACATGATACTGTACGAATATCTTTGGAGGAAAAATCCAGCGTTTGTTACATTTCTTGTGATATGAATAAATTTTATTAACTTTTTATGCCACTTATGCATTCAATCTGTTACAATGTTTTTTAACACGTTGTGGTTTCCCACTAAACTTAATATCGGATAGTAATTTCACTCCTATTTAATACTAATACTATTACGGTTAAAATTTTCGTTATTATCACATTTACTGTTAGATATTTTGATAATAGCAATTCTGTTAATCATTATATCATTTACAATTAATTATTAATATTTTAATTTTGCACAATATGAATTTCTGGTATTATCATTTATTCTTTTCTTTTACTTATCAAGATTTATAGCTGTAGTTTCTCAACAACAGTGGTTCAATATTAATCATCTTTCCAGTCTTGGACTTTTCAATTTTCGATCTATTCACCTCCTTGTCTTTTAACACGTACCGTAAATACCTTCTCTTCAATAAATTTAAAATAATTATTTTCTTCTGTTACTTATAATACTTACTTAATACTTCTCTTAACTATTCCTCTATCACCGAATATTTATATAACAATACTACTACTAATCAATGCCATTACTTTTCTAGAATAATTAATATTGTTGCGTTTAACGTGTTCGTGGATTTGAGAGTATCCGATGAAAACACGATGCAGATCAATAAAAAGCACAATTTATTTACAAGAATCACTATTTACAGCACAGTTCCAAAATTACCTTTAAAAGCGTCGAAAATCTACAATAAATACGCTGAAACAATCAGCAACACAGCTTCAGGCTGTTGAAAAGGTA
>KK115210.1:824948-849606 GCA_000611955.2 Stegodyphus mimosarum | reverse complement strand
ACACCGTGGAACAATCACCAATACACTGTCAAGCTATACTGTAAAGTTAGCTTCACGGCAAAGCACTATCTCGATCGCTTTCCGTTCACCAAAACTCTCGCGTAGCAGCTATTCTCACAACTAATCACACTGCTCGCAACACTTCACAATTTCGCAACTGCCTGCTCTCAGAAACGCAAGGGTTTATATAGCTTTTCTTTAAGTTCCACACGTTTCGAGAAATATCTCGACAGGAAGTTATTCTAGAAGCTTCCCGATTGGACCATGGGATATCGCCAATTTGGTCGCCAAATGGGCGATAAAGTCGCCAATCTGGCAACCCTACCATACACTATTTTATGGCAACCCTAGTGCTATGCCGGAAAGCTTACATACAGGCGCAACCGCCGAACTTTTCGCAACAATATTATTAATTTAATCACTATTTTGCATATTACTATTTTGTCTATACTAACAATGAAGTAATTTTTCTTGTCACATCAATGTTAATGTAACAAATCTTACTTTGTTTAACTAACGTTTATTTTATATTAAAACTTTATTATCATCTCTTATTTTCCACTTCCGACAAGAATTAACGCGTGAATATGTTTATGCAAATTGTACTTACTAATGCTTAAGTATTTAAGTTGTGGCTTCTTGACAAGAGCGTAGTAGACGGAGAGAAGAGTGAGCCATCTTGCCACGAGTCTTCACACAAGCTTGCCATCGGTTACTGTCCGCCTTTAAGGCCAGAGGTTTTAATCCTCTTGAAAGCTAAAGACGTATTGTAGTTTTCTGCAGTTTGCGTCCTACAGACGTAGTAATTGAAAAGGCCAGTCTTAGTGTTGTTAGTCATCTGTGTAAAATATTAAAAGTTAGCTCCTATTTAAATTTTAGTTAGTTAGTAGTCTTATATTTTTACGTTCAGACCAAAATTGGTTGGGTCTGTATTCCGAAGTGCGGGAGCGGCTGTGAAAACGTGAAAAAATAAAGGGTAATTTTAACCCTCCGTATCTTGTCGTCTTTGCTACTCCACATGGACATAGTTTACAGTCAACTCACTGTCCAGTCAGGACACGTCATGTTCGCCAAACAGATAAAAAGAAATACGAGTCCTGGCAAATGTTTACATATATTTTACATCATTACTTATATGTATATCAAGTATAATATATCAATCATTATGCAATCCCACTGAACAATATTATTGCTACTGTTATTGCATTTACTTATACTTCTTTTATAATGCAATAATTTAGATATAATGCTGTATTAGTTACAATTTAACTTCTTTTATAATGCAATAATTTAGATATAATGCTGTATTAGTTACAATTTAACTTTACAAGATCATTAATCATTTTTCTATATCCTTTTTATATTCTTAATACCATTTGATCACTGTTGTCCTCTTTAAATTTAAGTAACTCTTCTTTTTCCAATTATTAATAAGGCTTACTATTTATTTATAACATACTCCTCTATTTATAGCTCCTTAAGAAGTATATTAACACATACTCCTCTAACTATATCTTATATTTCTTTGTCTTTATTTAACTCCTTCATAAATAGATAATTTTGACATTTTTTGAAGTATAACTAATATTTTATTTATATATTTATTATTATTATTTCACTTATTATTCATCTTTAGCATACCTGTGATATTATACGTAGTCTACATTTTACATTTCGTAAATTTATAACCTATATTCTATATTTAGCGTTTGACTTATTTTATTTCGATTTGGTTTTATTATTTATAAATTATAACTATATACATTTCTTTAAAATGAATAAGGATATTTTATATTATGTCATTTGGTTATTCTTCAAAATTACATATAAAAATCTGTAAACACAAATATTCAAGGTATGTAACAAATTTCTAAATACTACGTTATGAGCTTTATTGTAAACATTGCGATCTATGTAAATACCACAAGACCTGAAATCTGTTCCTCTATGTCATATGTATATTTGTACAACCACTATAACTGTCCAGAATTTTATTTCAAATAAATGCCACTGATAGCGGATGATAGATAGTTTCCATCAAAAGAGCATAAAAGCTGAAAGTCGAAATAATGGTGTAGTTGCTTTATTGATGGCCTGAAATCAGAATGCATTTCCATCATCCGACTAGAATTTTCGGTACAATAGGCCGTTTTGAAGCTGCAATTTGTCCTGCAACCGGATTTACCAGCTCGTGTTTTGCTTTGACTCTGGATCAATATCGGCAGCTTTTTGGACAAGGTGTTCGTTCGACAATTCCTTAATATGACGGATAGTTATGTCATATTCCTGGAATATCTGCATCAATTTACCTTTTTGACCTTCTTGAAATTTAATTGCAAGGTCAACGATGCATGAACTGTAAGGAGCAAGAAGTTTCTGCTCCTTAGAGGTAAAGGTGAAAAGGTGTAAAGGCTTTAATTATGGAGAGCAACTGTTTGCTGGTCACACAGTTGATTCCTCTTCGGTTTAAATACACATTTGCACCAGTATGCCAGTTTTTTATCATATATTTCTTGGAATAAAAGATCGCAGATACTTCTCAGTGACTAAATGATTTGCCGACCTCAGGATACAACGTTAGGATTGTAGCAGGGGTTAAAGCTTCCTTCAGTTTTAAATGCATCGTCACATTCATTTGTCCGCAAGAACTTTACTTACTAACCATCAGCTTGTAGTAAAGAGTATTTATTTTAGTATGGAAGAAAAGCCATTTACAAATCTCCTACAATAGGGGCAAAGCCCCAACAAACTTCTCAGCTGATGAGTGTTTTCATGTTATTTCTGATCTAACTTTCTGGATCCGTACAAACACGTTTAGCAGAGATGACATGTCCAAGGCAAGTCAATTCCTGTCGGAATAATTTACATTTGGAGGCACTTTTGATTGTCTTTTCAGTTTTTGAAGCACCATTCTAAGCTTTTGCAAATGCTCTTCGAAAGTTTCCGGACGATGATGTCATCTAGGTATATCAGACAGGCTTCGTAGAGAAAGAAAGACCTCTTAGCAGAGTCTTCATAAGGGGTTCATACGTTGTCAGCGTATTCCATAATTAATGCAAACAACATCATATCGAACTACCCCCTTGTGCGATAGTAAACGCCGTGTTTTCGTGGTCATTAAGAATGTCTCTCCACCGGCCAATATCCACTCTTTAAATCAAGCGTCGGAAACCTCTTGCCTCTACAAAAAGAGTTTCATAAATTTTAGTAAGTGGGTAGCTGTCTTTCTTCGTAACCTCGTTCAACCAGCGGTAGTAAATACAAAATCTAGTTCAACCGACTTTCTTTCTGACCAGGACGATGGCAGAGGCCCAAGGACTTGCTGAAGCCTCGATAACGTCGCTTTCTTGCATATCCTTCAGAAGTTTTCATAGTTCTTCCTGTTTAGCATTCGGTAGATGTCTTGCATTTTGCTTGATTAGTGGATATTCTCCAGTTGAATTATATGCTGAGCCAAACTCGTTCGATCTACTTTAGAAGAGGTACGGGAAAAATATATCATGTAATTCTTCAATGAGACACGTCCGGCAGCACTCCTTTGCTTAGTTGTGCGTTCTACAGTAACTTCAATATTAGGCTCACCGAAGACACAGATTAGCCGACTATTATGCCGCTTCACAGAGGTCACTGAAGTACATGCTGCAATCACTACGCCTTTCGATTTTCACTTTATCACAGATGTTGGCAACTCTCAACGAGGCGACAGTCGTCAATAAGTCGACGAGTGCCGAAGCTATTAGTACTTCTTTTGAGCATTACAGTTCTTAAAACATTTCATTACGCCGTACCGGAAATATGTTTTTCAGCTCTATGGACCCAGGTAGCAAAAATTCTGTTCTTATTGGTATTGCGGCATCATCTTCAGCTATTATGTGGTGGACCGATTTAACTCCTCCACTTTAATTCAGAACAGGTCTATTTCCTCAGAGGCAGAAGGCAGTTCGTTATTATTAAATTCCACGGAAAAATTACATTTTCTTAGGAAGTCTTGTCTGAGTATGCACGAACAGTACTATCTGCTACATATGCCGTGAAATGGGGTAAGGGGCACTCTAAAACAATCTTTTATAACTTTCCACCAATTTCGATTTTATCATTGGACAGACTGAAGAACAGGGCGGAATCCATGAGTTTACCTTCCAGTTGCTCAGCCAGTCCATTCGGATGACTGTAACACTGGCTCCTGTACAGATTGCCATATGTAGGGAATTCTATTGATATGTCCCACGATGAAGAGTCCCACTGCCGCCACGCATTGCAGACATCTGAAACGCTTTAAAATGGGGCTTCTCATTATTTGGTAACCTCCGCCCCACGAGATGGAACACTAATTAGTTTCCCTCCTTGTTGAGAGCCGTCTTATCTGCTTTAGCTTTCGTGACTTGGGGCGTTCTGCAGTTCAATCGTATGTGGCCTTCAACACCGCATTTTTAGCACCTTAAGAGTGAATTTATTGACACTCCTCTTCCGCATCAAGGCTTGGTTAAATCTTCAAGACGAGCAGAGATCCACTGCCTCCTGGAGATGAGCAGCTCGGACTGGTGGCGGTTTCCCCGAGTTCATTGTCATGTACTATATTGCTTTTTAAATCATTGACATCCGACATTTCCAGGACTTAACAGTGTCTCAGGATTCCAATGTCATCGTCGAATTTAGGGACAACATTTCCCTTATTCCTTACGGGTAGTTCGAAAAAGCGAGATGAGACAGCCTTTCAACATCCGTGGGGATCACCTGGAGTGTTACGGTGGGCTTCTGTTGACCAGATTTTGATTGAACCCTGCTACAGTCTTTCACACACTTCTTGCCAAATCTCGGACAGAGTTTCAAAAATCTAGCCTCTAGTTTTCAAGAAGAGTTTCTAAGGACATCCGCTGCATCTGCTCTCAGAGAAGCGACGAGACGGGAGGCTTTAGTTTCCGAATCCTATCCATTTATGTTTGCCACTATTTAGAACTGCGTCTTGTACACTTACCAGTTCTTTCCAGCGTATGCGGATAGTTTTAGAGAGGGTCGGGACGATATATATTCAAATTTAAATGTGTTAGCATCTGTCGTTATGGATTTCTTTAAACTGTTAAATTCGTTGGCTACAGCAGCAGAAAATCTATCATCGACAGCAGATTTTTCAACTGTGTATATTCTGCCTCGCATAGCCCGGGATTTGTTTTCTATTATGGAAGTAGTTTGTCTTTTTCATATACCTTTAACCTGCTTTTATTTCTTTTCTAACATCTTTTTCATTTTCTGTAACGGATTCATGGCCCACTTTCCCACCTTCTTTAAATGCAGCGAAGGCGTCAAACAGCTGTCTTTATTGCTCCTCCATCGCTCTTGTCATCGACATTTATCGCCACCTCCTGACAACAAAAATTGTTGCGTGCGCAAGGGGTTCGTAAAAGACACTGCAAACGGAACCGATGATAGCTTGAAAAATTGTATTTTCCACAAGCATACTTGTGCAGCTCTTCTCAGTATTAAGAGAGCATAATCAGTAGTTGCACTTCATAGTATTAAGAATGTTAAACACAACGCAATGCAGACTGCATCTGAAGAGCAAAGCTAACCCGGTGATATGTCCCGATGACTCGGCTTTCACACTGATTTACAAACAACTTCTACTCAGAAACTGATGCTCTTCCTAGTGTTATACAGTTTTCTCCCGGCCGCCGAAAAATCGCTAGTAATTTCTCTACTTTTCGAAATTACTGGAAGGCATATGAGGGCAAAATAGGGTTACAGTTACATATAAGATCAATTACACTTATCAGTACAATGTCTATTGCAATTAGAGAGGGACCAAACCAAAATGTCGCCACGTATTGCAATTTTGGGCGATTTCTCGCCAGATTTGGTGATAAAAATTAGTCACCGAAACCATCGCCAACTGATATCTCGCCAATTCTGCGAGATTGCCATTTAGTCAATGTTAGACTTGCTCCTCTAATCTTATTCTTCTGGTAAAATTTCGCCTCTTTAGACTACCACATTCAACGGAGGTGGTTTCTGTGCTCACCAGTGTGCCCCCCTCTCATATCAATGTGGGCGTTTTCTGTAACAAATTTTTAAAGAGAGATAAATATATTACGTTATTGGAAATCTAAAATATAGAATTAAAAAGTGATGCCTTTGAAGAATGCCTTGAGCTGATTCACTCTGCAGATAAATTTGGACTAAATTATGATCGATTATTATGTACTGTAAATGAATACATATTTATACTGATGGTTAAGGCCTGGGAGGAAATGTTGGTTGCGCATTTGTAGTGTATTATTACAGAACTGAGACTGACCACAAAAAATTCCTATTAAATTTCATGAATACAGTGTACCAGGCTGAATTACATGCAATACTAGGGGCTTTAAAACCTGGATCGAAAATAAATTATCTGGTAGGCAATGTGTCCATATATTTTCTGACGCACTATCGGCCTTACAACCACTTTCTGGACTTGGGTTTGATAATAAAGTTAATTGTAAATATTATTAAAATGAAATATAGAAATCTACGTACAAAATACAATATTAAGATACGCTGGATTAAGGCACATGTAAGTTTCCATGGCAATGAGAGAGCTGACGCACTCGCAAAAGAAGCCACATTCGACAACTGTAAAGAAATTAAACTGCAGGGCTCTAGAAGAAAGACTATTGGAATTTTATACAATAGTATATATGAAAAATGGAAAAACAGTTGGGAATCCTCAGAGAAAAAGAAAATTATATGGATACTATACAGAAAGGAAGAAAGTGCTATATTGATACAGATCTGAATCAGGTTTCGGCGGGACATGAGACGTTTTCCCATATACTTGAATAGATTTGCCTTGCAGGAAAATAAGTCTTTGTCGGCTATGCAGAGTAAGAGGTGATAATGTTCACTTCGTTGAAACCTGTGGCCTAACTGCAAGCATTAAAGATAAAACGAAAATCGAATTTCCAAGAGACCTTGAGGATTATAGAAAAAGGATGCTTTATTCCAGGGAAATAATGAATATTATCAACGCACAGAGACACTTGGCTTCCAAGTTCCACTTATGCCGAGATTATCAAGCATTCTGCTTGATGTGTTCCGGCTGAATGTGTGAATGATATATATCTGTTTTCGTTTTTTTATTTGCCGTTTTATTACATGCTCAACTGTGTTTTCTTGTTTTTTTCCAGTTTGCTTTTTGCTTTGTCGGGCTGGCCTCCAAAAACTTTGTGGCTGAACCATCGGCCGGTTAAGCTGGGGCTTCGCCTTTGTATTAACAATAGTAACCATATTACACAAGAGATACTACAATTTTACATACATTTTCACTAAAATTATTTAAATTTATACAAAATTCGTAACAATAAATTTGCACTACTGCTCACCTGCAAAGACGTTCAACGCCTAGAACCCAAGCAGCTTATACAATCAGTTTTGAGAGGAAGGGAAGTCTTATTTGTAATTAATCCACCAATATTTACAACACGTAGAAGTCTATGACACCTCAGACGTTATAGGTAGTGTATTTTATAGCGAACTTCATTATGTTAACTTCTTTGTAATTTTCTTCTCTAATAATTTTTGGACTGCGCTAGAACTGATAAGTTATTTTGATAATTTGTTAAATAATCTCAACTAGAATATGTGATTCTAGGATTTGCTTACATCTTCTCTTGCATTCTTTTGCTTTTCATTGCACCTGAGACAATTTTGATATCTGTTGGTATTTTGATTGCATTAAAGCGTTTGAAATGTTTTTGAATTCATTAATTTTATTTTTGTTATTTTCGTTTATTGCGAATAAACTCTTCAACAATTTAACATTCAACATCTTTTTCTCTGATTTACTGATCACACAGCCGTCATTTTTGGGCGTAACACAGTATTCAATATTGTCAGTATATGTTATTTCACCGTCCATCTCTTCGTCCAGGTTTATTACTGTGAAAATGCGTGCACTGTGCTAGCTTATGCAATCTGCAATCTTCACTCCACAAGATACGGGTTACGCTAAACATTTGGCAGTTTTTTAACACACTTTCGCCAGCATCAGTTTGATGAACGTTTGTTCTGGGTGACAGGACCAGCACCATAGTGGGCGGCAAAATTTATAAGACGACAGAAATTTAAAAAGAGGCAAAAATCTCAGCTCTGAAATACAAAATCCATGTATTTACATATTTGGTAAGCAAAAGGTAATAGTGATTGGTATATTATACCTTCTTGTCACTCAGATTGTTGTATAGTTACTACAACAGGACAGAATAATAAAAAGCTACATTTAAGAATCTTTCACTTGACTGATAAAATTTATACCAAAGAAAAACTTTTAGAGTCCGGAATTTTCCACCAAAATACTCGTGCAGCTCTTCTCAGTATCCCACAGCATAATCAGTACTTACACTTCAAACTTCTTACAAACGTTAAAAACAACGCAATGCAAAACGCATCTAATGAATCGAACTCATACGGAGAAATCTCAATGCTCCGGCGTAGTCGATTCAAAACGAGAAACAGAGCTGATATTCTCTCTGGTCTTACACAGCTTTCACCCCCGACACCGAGAAATCTTTAGTACCCCCCCATTTCTTGAAATTACTGAAAAGCATATACGGCTATTAAAGTTATATATAAGGGCCGGATACGGTTGCAATTACAGGGACCAACTAGAGTTATATAGGGAACGGAAGTAAAAATGTCGCGAAATTTGGCGACTTATGGCGATTTCTTGCCGAATTTTGTGAGAAAATTTAATCGATAAGTCGCCTAAACCTAATCTAAACTTTGATAAGTCGTTTAAACCATCGCCAGCATAGCGATTATCTCACCGATTTAGCGAAATGGTCATTCGCCTCCATACTTCCCACCATCATCTTATTTTTCCGTCAGAGCTTTGATGCTTCAGGCTTTTCTGTTACAAAAGTTACTACAACTTCAAACATAACTTCACTAAAATTACTTACATATAACACCGAAGAGCCATTACATTATGAGTACCCTCTCTATCTATAAAAATGCGCTCGCCCGGGGAGAAAACCCCTGCACGTGCGCGGGTGATGTTGAGTACAGACAGCGGCTCTGCATTGCTAATTTACTGCCTGCACTAAGCAAAATATTCGAAAGTATTATCCTTAGCCGTACGGAAACTTATCTTCAACTTTTAGCGCCGGAGCAGTTCGACTTTAGAGAAAAGCTCTCTACAATAAACAACTACTTCGTATTACGGATTCTCAGGAGCCGCTTTACATAACAAATTAAATATTTTAAATGTTGCTATTCTTATGCTGGACGTGGCGAAAGATTTCGACCGCGTCTGGCATAAGGGGCGCATTGCAAAATTAATCAACCTTAACTTCAAACGTTAAATACTACTGATTATCCTCTTGATCCTTGGCTTTTAAAGCGTACGTGTATTTTCTAGAAACGTAAAAATACAAGGTGGAGTACCTCAAGGGTCGTGCTTAGGCCCTCTTCTGTATTTTATATTGGAGACTTCCACAACAATTACGACTCCATTTTCGCAAGTTACGCACATGTTACATCCTTGGCAGTTATGTCTGCGAAAATTAATTTTGCTATTAAAAAACTACAGGCATTCATGCCAAGCATCCAGTCACGGTGTGAAAATTGGAAAGTGAGGATTAATGCTCAAAACTCTCAATTGCTGATCATTCGCAGAAGAAAAAGAATCGTGAAACTGAAGAATAATCTCATTCTCTTCAACGAAAGAGTACCATAGTGAAAATGGAATCCTGACCGACAGTCTCGCTGGAGGATTCACTTACTTTCATCGCTCTACAGCAATCATCTTCGACAGCCGGAACAAAACTTGCAACTTCTGCATGATAATCAGCGCTGTTATCAGCGGAACTTGGCCTTTCCAAACATAGCGCGATTAGCGACATAACGGGAAAAGAGCTCATTTATCAGATAAAGGTCAAATCGGTATGGCTCGGGGACTGGGAACATCAGTATCAGTGGGCTGTTCACGTGCAATTACTGTGAGCACATATCCAAAGTGGTTTATGGATGGTGAAACGACAAGTCGACGCCCAACAGTGTGTTGTCGACGGCGCATTGACTCAAAGGAGAGAGCGGAGAGTCTTACGCATTGTTCGCCGTGACCAAAGAGCTACAACAGCCGAAAAAAAAAGCTTGCTTTACTTGGTCGGCCACACAAAGCAAACACAACGTTCGAAAAACGTAAAATCGTATTAATACAAGGACCAGTTTTGAAATTTCCTGAAGTCAACGGAAACTCAGATTACCGCAGATGCTTCAGATATGCGGTTGGCGACATGCTGATGCAAAAAGGTAGCCTATAGATTTTTTCAGCAAGTCTCATAATCCAACTCAGAGGACTAAAGAAATGGATTTAGATAAACAACAAATTTTAAACTGATTAAAATCAATATGTATTGTCACGCTTGTTTACTAATAACTTAGCTCCAACGGCCGCCCTCTGGCGGAAGAGACAAAAAGTAGTTAGTAGAACAGGTGACGCGTCTAATATAAGTTGAATCGATAGACCGTCTCCGTATATATTTGAAATATAATGCTTGTAATGAGTGTAACCTGTAAATATTATGTAAATAGCTTTCACATGTTAATTAAAATTTCTAAAAAAATTCATAATAGTGTTCGGCAGTGATTAGAATTTCAGCATAAACTAACGGAGATAACGAAAGGAAGACAAGCAATTCCAGGGCAATCCTTTAGAAGGTATGTGAATTTTCACTTACCTTCTAAAGGGATAGGTAAGCGAATAAAATTTAGATCAATAAATTGGTAAAATTTTAGATCAACAAATAGGTAAGTGAATTTTTACCTACCTATTTATTTATTTCATTTATTGATCTAAAATTTTAATAATGAAAAGTTGATAAAATTTTAATATGGCGCCCGAACAGGGACTGCTTTTCCCTTAAATGAACTGTTGAAACTGTCGAAATTGATATAAGTGATATAGATAATATATATGAATAAATAATTACTGTGTAACGTTCTACTGTCTAACTCTTGTGTAGAAACTGGAGAATAGTAACCGCACTGAAGAAGGGTTAAAACTACTCTTTATTAAACACTTTAAATTATTTACAATGCGTCAACTTGACTCTTAACATACTACGCCTCTGCTTGGACGGTAGCAAATAGTAGAATCAAAACTCAAGAATTCAAGATATTAAACAAGTAGTGCAATTTAATCTACAGGGCTCATACAATCCTGTATCCTACAGCGTGTAGATGAGTCTAGTGGTAGCAAGGTAACGTCTAACCAGCAATAATGATAAGCTGAAGCTTGCGTTACAACCATGCACAGAGATTTCCTAAATTCTTTAACTTTTCTTACGAGAACATCGATATTTAAACCCTTTCTGCCGCTGGTAGAATTTGCATTACTTACGCGCGTTAGCAAATTTAAATACTCTGGCACTGACAATTAGGGGAATGAAGGCTTATAGGAAAGTAACTTAAAATTAAACTTAACTGGTTATTTAAAATAAATAAATAAATATAAATCCCTACAAGCGAACTGCTGATACTTGTTGAATTACTGAATACGAAACAATGACGGAATTCATCAATGCATTGAATAGGAAACGCGGCCACATAAGGGCTGCTGTTACTAAAGTAATTGGCCGAATTTCCTTAGAATTCTTAAACGATAAATCAAACGACTTAAAACAAATAGATGACGATACAGAAAAATTTATAAGCATAAATGATCTTGACCAGGAATTGAACGGTGTTGACGAGTTTCGTGAAAGAATAACCACATTTAAATAGAAAGCTAACAAAAAATTAAAAGAAATTAATACAGAACAACAAAAATTAAGTGTGTTAAAAGCCACTGAACAGCTTAGTGAAAATATGATAGAAAACATCAAAATCGAAAGTCAAAATGTAAAGCTTCCGAAACTTACCATTCCGAAGTTTTATGGAGAGAGTTGTGAATGGCTGATATTTTTGGAATACATTTTCATCAGCCATACACCAAAATAAAACGCTTGACGCTGTAAGTAAATTTAACTATCTGAAATCCTTTTCAGGCGGTACTGCTTATAGCACCATTGAAGGTTTCGATCTAACCGAAGAAAATTAGGAAACTTCAGAATTTCTGACAGAAAGATTTAGAAATAAAGATGTACTGATAAACGCCCGTATCGATATATTATTGAAAATAAGACCTTTAAAAGGATTCTAGTGACATTCAAAACTTCCGTAAGTTGTTCAGTTACATACAGAAACATATTCCATGTCTTGAATCATTAAACAGGACCTCAGAAACATATGGAGCTTTAATTAAAACCTTAAACATGACCCACAGATTTAAAACATTGCCCACAGATTTGGTTTTGAAATATGATAAAACAGTTCCAAAGACAAATTATGTTTTGAATCATCTAGTGGGATTTCTTTCTAATCAACGAATTGCGCGGGAACGTACTACATTCTCTATGGTACAGCCAAAGATCGCTTTGGCGCCACAAAACCATAACAAATCAAGTGAAGCTAGACATGTTGCAAAACCCACAGCTGCGGAATTAAAGAATACAAGTTTGCGGGGAGGAAAAATTCCATGTATTTTCTACGACTTTTCTGAACACGAGTCTATAATGTGTAAACAAGCATCTTTATGGTCTACTGAGGGAAAAAAAAGAGAAACGCAAAATGAAAGGAATATTGCTGTTTACATCCACGACATCTTAGCATTAACTGTACTTATTGAATCAGATGCGAATTATGTAAACAACGACATGCCACTATAATGTGTTTTAAAAAGGAAAAGGGGGGAAATTAAGGAAAAACAAATTGAAAATAAAGCTTTAACGAATAATTCCTCTTATGAAAATGTCATCTTGCAAACTTTAATTGTCAATGTTTACGGAAATGGTGAAAGGAATTTTATACGAATAATTCTAGATACCAGAAGTAGCAGATCATACATCAAAGCATTTCTTGCGGACAAATTGAAACTAAAATCCGTAGGTCAGGAAAGTGAGACCTCATGGGCTTTTTGTAAGTTATATAATACAGAACGGGATTCACATGTGAAATGGGATTTACGAGTCAAAAACCCAAATGTCCACAAATTCCAAAATTGGAGGATATGGACTACATAAAGAAACTGAAAGGTAATAAAATTTTTCCTAGTGATGTAACTATTAGTGAAAAATTCTTGCTTATTTTGAAAAAGAGAATAACGAAAAAATACACATGCTTATAGGAGCAGATTATGCCGGAAAACGTTTTACAGGGGAAATAAAAAAACAGAACGGAGAGTTTAGTAGCAATGAATACACACACCTTAGCTGGACAATATTACGGAGAACAAGCGTAAAGGGAAGGAATTTTAACGAAGTTCTTTTATCTCTATTATTGGTGAAACATTTGTGACTTGTGGTCTCTTGATTCTATCGGAATAACTGAACCAGCTCTTTCCCAAACAAAATAAGAAATTAAAAAAACTACAGAAAATTATTTTATCTGTACTTTAGAAAGAGATGACGCAGGAAGGTATCAGGTGACACTTCCATGGCTTCAAATTCATCCTGAGTTCCCAGATAATAGAATCCTTGCAGAAAAGCAGTCTGAAGTCTTGCGTAAGAACCCTTCAGACCAAGAATTCCTTAGAAGCTATGAAACTGCGTTAAAGGATTGGGTAGATGAGGGAATTATCCGCCGCATAGAGCAGTTTTTCGGGAAAATTCGACTACCAAAGTTCGACCAGTATTCGACACATCTGCAAAGCAGAAAGTTCGGTATCTCTGAACGACTGCCTGTAAAAGGGTCCTAATTATCTTAAATTAATCCCAAAACTTTTGACAAAATTTCGAGAGAGAAAGTATGGGGTAATTTTTGATACATAAAACGCCTTCTTGCAAAAAGGTATAAACCCAGCGGATAGAGATTTTATCCGGTTCCTATGGTGGGAGAAAGGACAGCCTGAAAACCTTACAATATAATGGTGTGCAAAAATTAAGGACGAAGTCGAAAAATTAGCTTATCAGCTGAACGAAGAGGCAGAGCTGACAGAAAGACCAATTAGGAGATTAAGTAAGGTGATTTACGATAGCACATGCGCAGATATGCAGGTAGACGTAATGGGGGAGTGTCCGAGTAGTATAAAGCATGTTGTCGGTGTAAGATCAGTATTTCTGGCAAAGAGATTGCACACCGTATAGCAGTTAAAATCACACCGAGTTGCTGCCTCAGCGAGAAATGGCGAATAATCAATCTGTTAGACGACATCTGGATGCTTTTAGCCGAGGTCGAATCATTGGGAAATTGGAGGAAGGCAGCAGTGTGACAAGTGTGGCTGCAGAGTTCGGAATTGCTCACAGCATCGTTTCACGACTTTGGAGACAATTTCAAACTACAGGAACAGCTATCCGGGGGTTTAGCAGTGGTCGTCCACGAGGAACCACACCCGCAGATGACCGGTATACTGCCTTACAGGCCAGAAGAAACAGGCGGCAGACAGCGGGAGAAATCGCTAGACACACGACACAGGCGACTGGACGACCGATATCGCGTTTTACCGTGGCCAGAAGACTACACGGCGGTGGTTTGTTTGCACGACGCCCTGTACGGTGTGTACCTCTAACGCCTGCCCATCGGAGAAGGCGTTCTATGTGGTGCAGGGAACACCGGAATTGGAGAGACAATGAATGGGGACGAGTACTCTTTACAGATGAGAGCAGATTCAGTCTGAGTAGCGACTCTCATCGCATACTCATCTGGAGAGAGCGGGGAAGCCGCAATCATCCCTCGAACATCACTGAAAGGGACAGGTATGGAGGTGGCGGTATTCTCGTTTGGGGAGGAATCATGCTTGGTAGTCGTACAGACCTTCACATCTTCGACGCAGGTTCAGTCAACGGGACCCGTTATTGTAACGAGATTCTTCTTCCATATGTGCGTCTTTTTAGAGGCGCTACGGGTCCGTAGTTCCTTTTCATGGACGACTATGCACCATGTCATCGCACAGTAGCTGCCGAACAGCTCTTAGAGAATGAGGATATTGAACGTATGGATTGGCCGGCACGATCTCCGGATCTTAATCCCATAGAGCATGTATGGGATTTTCTAGGCAGACGCTTGGCAGCTCGTGCCTTACCACCAGTAACGATTCCGGAGCTTCGATTGGCGCTGCAAGACGAATGGGCAGCAATGCCTCAACAACTCATTGACACCCTCATTCTCAGCACGGACAGACGCTGTGAAACCTGCCTAGCAGTCAGGGAAGATCATATCCCCTATTAAAGAGCGGATGTTTCTTGCTTGACACCCATCACAGGGATGTTTCGGCCTTCAGTCGCATTGCGCTCCATGCTACTTTTTCAACTTTTTCAATAAAGCTTCTTTTTATTCCTCTGATTTCTCTTTTATTAAGTGTTGCTTATATTACTCATGTCCTTACGTATTGGGGATCTTACGGTATTAAATGTGTTGATTTGGAAAGCTTTTGTACAACGTTATATTGAAAAAAACGTCTGGTCCTTAATTTTTGCACACCAGTGTACATCGACGCCGTAAGGTTGTATTCGGCGTAAATGCCAGCCCCTTTTAACTCACTCCCCCGATTAACTACCAGTTGGAAAATGTACCAGAACAGTACCCTGACATAGTTTCAAAGCTAAAGAACGCCATGTATGTGGATAACTATGTAGCGAGCGTAGAATCAATTGAAGAACTGAACTCATTTATCGAGGGATCTAGAGAAATAATGGCTACTGCAAAATTTTGACTTAAAAGGTTAGAAACATAAGATACTTAAAAATGAAACTTCAATTCTAAATTTTTGTTATGAAGATTATAAAGAAGTTGTACCAGTATTGGGACTGAAATGGGACATGTTTGACGATACCGTGTATTGTCACATGAAAGACGAAGAAAATCCTATATTTAGCAAAAGATCTGTTCTTTCCGAATTGAGTAAAATCTTGGATCCAATTGGCTTTACTAGTCCAGTTACTCTCATGCTTAAACAGATTCTTCAGGAGTGCTGGAAACAGAAAATTAACTGGTACACGAATCTGCCGAATCATCTAGCAAAAGAAAAAGTTTTTACATGGTCATCTCAGTTAAAATATTTGAAAGACGTCAAAATCCCTAGACTACTTCCCAAGATAGACGAAAGTGTGACTATGCAAGTATTTTTGGGCTCAAGCAAGGACGCTTATGCGACCTGCATTTTTCTTAGACACAACGGTGAGGGTAGAGTCACTTGTCAACTGATACAATCAAGAGCTAGAGTTTCTCCCTTAAAAGCACTCACCATACATAGACTAGAGACACTCGCTTGCACTATTGGAGGCAGACTTTCTCATACAATAAGAGAAGACCTGAAACAGTTTTCTATTGGACGGATTCTACAAATGCCCTCTTTTGGATATAACAGAAAGAAAATTGGTCCACTTTTGTAGCCATAATCCAGATCAATGGCATCACATTCCTGTAAAGTTCAACCCTGCGGGATTTGTCATCTCGCGGTTGCTGTGCTAAGGAATTGAGAAAATTCGAATGGTGGAAAGGATTAGATTGGATCTATCGACCTCCAGAACAGTGGCCCCTTGGCAAATGGAGAACGTCATGGCATAGTAGATGGAGAGAGAAAACGAACTGTGGTTTCAGCAAGCAATAACACGAATACAGATAAATTTAATCTTTTCGACAGAATTTCAAGTTTTGGAAAGGTTATAAAAGTCGTATCTTGGATCTTTAGGTTCATTAAAAATGCAACAGTTAAGAAAATTGAATGGAAATTTCCCCTCTTTCCTCGGCATGGTGTAGAGGACAGTGGAAAAGATTAATTGGAATACTAAAGAGAATTCTTCAAAAGGTACTTGGAAAATCTTCTCTGAATTACGAAGAGTTGTTGACAAACATTTGTGACTGCGAGAGCATTATGAACAACCGTCCTCTCACTTATTTGTCAGAAGACGTGAACAACTTCAGAGCTCTCACCCCAGCAATGTTTCTAATAGAAACTCCAGAGACTGGAATTCCTGAATTAGATCTTTTGGATTCCAAATCCATCAACAAGAGATACTTTCACAGAACCAGACTGAGAAATAAATTACGGAAAAGATTTCGAGCAGAATATTTAGGGCAACTAAAACAAAGCTCAAAATTCATCAGCGAACCATCGTCTGTGAAAGTTTGTGATCTTCTCATAGTGTGCAACAATGAAAAAAAGGTTGAACTGGCCCTTAGCTAGGCTCCTCGAAATTTTTCCACATTATACTAAAGAAACTGAAAACTGCACAGGGAAAGATTATAAGACCCACTAAGAGCCTCAGACCTCTTGAACTCAACTTTACACCTGAGTTGGATATGAAAGTGAAGTACAGAACTCGCCACACGATAATATCTCAAAAGACTTGAATTATAGGTTAGTTGAGGTCAATCGTCTGCTGAGACTGGACCTCAAGGTGGGAGTGTCACGTTTGTTTACTAATAACTTAGCTCCCACTGACCCTTCTGGCGGAAGAGACAAAAAGTGGTTAGGAGAACGGGTGTAATTATAAGTTGAATCGATAGACCGTCTCTGTATATATTTGAAATATAATGCTTGTAATGATTGTAACCTGTAAATATTAGGTAAATATCTTTCACACGTTAATTAAAATTTCTAAAAACATTCATAATAGTGTTCAGCAGTGATTAGAATTTCAGCATAGACTTAACGGAGATATCGAAAGTAAGAGAAGCAGCAGCCCTTTTTAGAAGATAAGCGAATTTTAACCTATCTATTTACTGATCTAAAATTTTTAATAACGAAAAATTGATAAAATTTTAACAAGAAATAAATATAGTGCATAGAAAAAAGCTTCTAACATAAAAAATGAAAAATTTGAAAAAGGATAAAAAAATGGAACTTAAGACTAAGGAATTCAAACAGTTCACAGTTTGAATTCACATTAGGTATCAGTTGAAACGAATGAAAGTTGAAACGTTGAAACGAAGTTATCAACGAACGAAATAAATTGTACCATTAAATACAAAAAATAATTAAAATATTTTTGAAAAACTGAAATACCAAAGTGGAAAAAAATGTGAAAATAGAAAAATTAAATGCATAAATTTTTATACATTTAAATAAATAATAATAATAATTAATAAATAATAATTAATTCTGAATACAAAAATTAATTAATTTTGAAGGCATAATTTGATTGTGAAAGTATGTTTAGTCTTCCTCTCTACAAGTCTCCTGTTTTGCTCCTTCTAACCTTGTTTTTTTATTTTTTTTTCGGGGGTAGTTCTTATTCGGTTTTATTTTTATACATGATTTTCTTCGAACTTACACCATATACAACTCAACAGCAAAATTACAACAATTTTAAAAGCAGCTTAGCAGTATACGTTTAGAATTCGTGACGCAGCGTTAAGTGTTGGCATACACTCATACTCCCTTTCAGTCTTTTCTCAGTTTATCATATCAATGTTCAGTTTTCTTACTAAAATTGCTTTAAGAAACGCTTTTTTATGTGTCTTTTTATTATTAAAGTTTTCTGTGTTTACTTTATTTATTAAATATATCACGTTCTTGATACTTTCGCCACATAAAACTCGATTAATAGAAAAATCACAAATTATTTAAAAACATCATACTTTTAGAATCTCCGACAGACAGTTTCGCGTGCTGAAGATAAAAAATGTTTTATTCAGTACAATGTTGCCATTGCTCACTCTGAAATCGTCGAGTTTTTTAATCAAAAATTCGTTACAATTTTACAAAATGTGAAATAAGACAATTAAAAGAAATTCGAAATGGACTACGTTATTCAGAATTTGATGGCTCTACGTACAGTTGCTTTTTCACAATGTGAGAAACATGCGTACATTACTGTAGATTCTTCATTATTTAATTTCTTTAAATTTAAAATATATAGATATAATATTTGGTCTCTTTCAGATGTCCGTACGTCTACGTAACACTCTACGGAATCAAAATCGTCAGACCCAACTTTCGATAAATCCACGAACTGCAAATAGCAGGCTAATTCATCGCTAGCTGAAAACTAATACAAATACAAAGTTCTAATATTTGTCGGTAACAATTTTTAAAAGTTATACTCTATTTTCAGATTCACAACCAAGGAGGTTAGAATAGATGGATTAAGCGTTACGTCACAGAAATGATGCCTGTCAACAACGTTACGTCAAGATTTATGGAGCCATACAGCCAATCATGGTCCATACAACATACGGGGAATATTACGAAATAAAATGTTTAATAGAATTACACTGATTTTGAAGGCAACGTCTGTAGTCTCGGAAAAGTTGTCTTTAGGCATTAGCTGCATAAAATGTCATTGAAACTTCCACTGATCTTCCAGGTTTTATATCATATAATAATACATTTGTGTTATAAGTTCCCTATTTACGCATTTGCATGTACCTATATTTTATTAAATTTGAAAGTTTTTTGCAATCCTTGTGAGTTTTCTATATATTAGTAGAAAAGCTTTTATTCTATGTTTTAAAATTAGAAGGCGAGACTTATATTCAATGATGAATAGCTAACATGCAGACAACGCTGATTACAATGTAAACAAAACCGAAGTCCGCTTATGGCAGCGGCCATGATGAGTTGCGACGTCATACCGTGACGTTTCATGGCTAGTGATGAGTCGGTACTACCGAACCGGGTATTTTGTAACGGGTACTTAGTTGTAACGGGTACTGAAAATCGGTACATCCAAGTACCCGTTACTTCAGGTACCGAAATCGGTACTTTTCGGTATTAGTTACTTCTGTCCCGAAACGGGTACTTTTCGGTATTCGTTACTTCTGTACCGAAACGGGTGTTTTTCGGTATTCGCTACTTTGTAGCGAAAATATGCGTCTCTTCTCGGTATTTCGGTATTCATTACTGGAGGATCAATGAGGGTTCAGCTCACTTCGGTTTTGGTGCGAGGACAGTAGTATCTGGTTGTATTTGCGAAATCTATAAGTGGGATAAAGGTTTGTGATCATTTTAATTTCTAGACCCTACGCACCCCTATGCCCTTTACTACCGAATTGAAGGTATTAAACGACTTCTGTGGTATGCTATTTATCCGTATAAATAAAAAATATCATGTTAAAACAGATTGATCATTAAATTTCTGATATTTACTTAGGAAACTGCATCCTATCGAGTTGCTACACAGCTAGTTATAGTTAATTTTCTATTTTAAATTTATTGCGACATTTTTACTCATAGTATAGTGTTGCATCAAAATTTCTATTTTCCGATTTTTTCCTTTGTTTCCCTCCAACAACACAACACAACACAGCCGAAAAAAACATAGTGTACTCTCCCTTCCTTCAATATCATACAAAGAAAATCTTCCGACGTTTTTCAAGTACGCAACTATGCTCATTTGGGGCTGTCCATAAATGATGTCACACTTTTCTGCAACATTTTGGACCCCCTACCCCTCTTTGTCACAAAGTGTCACACTTCAACATATCCCCTTTGCCACATGTCACGCAATATTACGTAAACTTATACTTGCAGTTCAAAAACGTAGCACTACATTATAGATCATATTTCAGACTTTATTTTTAAATTTAAACTATATGTTTTAATCACATCTGTAAATATAACAATAATAATGACTCGTGCACTTATTTTGTACGAAATAAGAGAAAAGTTTACAGCAAAAAACATAATTAATACACAATAGCAATAAAATTACAATTTCTGCCGCTACCCTACTCTCAAAACCTACTCTGAATGCCTTTTTTTTTGGAAAGAAAGGAATGTAAGTAAAAAAAAAATCACATGAAAGTTGCTTTCGCCCCAATTAAGGAAATACCTTCAAATTTTGGTAATTTTAAAATAACTTCAAAATTCAATCTGCTGATTTTAAACATTTTTATTTTAATCAAAATATGATGCCACACTTCTTGTTACCCCCTTCTCCGCCTTGTCACAAACTGTCCCAATTTCACTAACCCCCCCTCCAAGCTTGACATCATCTATGGACGACCCCTTTCACGAAATTAATAGAGCACCCATCGATTTTGCTGCACCTGCACACAAGACATTACCGAAAGGGAAAATGTTTCCATCCATCCACTTCCCGCGCCAATCCTCCCAACCCCCACTGGCCATCAAAGACAATCTACACAAACCCAACACCAGAAACAACCCGCCGCTCTCTCCTGCTCCTCAGACACTTCCGCAGTTGACATGTTTTCTGATATTCAAAATCTTACTCCGCACAGATAAAATCAAACACGTGGTGACGTGGCAGAATTCCTTCAGTGCGCAAAATCGTTAGCTGCGTATTTCGGTACTTCAAATCGTTACTAGGGCACTTCGGTACAGCAAACCTTTACTCCGGTATTTCGTTACTTCGGTACTCCAAATCGTTACTTGGGTACTCGGTACTCGAAATCGGTTTTCGGTACTTTTCAAAGTAACGGTTACTTGAGTAACGGGTATTTTGTACCGGGTACTTGTCTGTACCCGTTACTCTCGTACCGGGTACAAGAAAGTACCGAAGTTGCCCATCACTATTCATGGCTTCATTTTTATTGTACGGGACATAAGGCTTACTCCATCTGTTCTAACCTCAAAGGAAAACGTCGCTTGGAGACTAATAACCCATTTGGGACCAATGTCCCTTTTGCGCTAGTAAATAAAATCGCCAAACAGGGATGTTCGACAGTGGGAAGATGAGTTAATCTCTGTATACTTCTCCTCGATTCATGAATTAATACTTTAACTGTTTAGAAGAGTTTTTTTTGCATTTTACAAGCATGATTTAATCAATTTGGAGGATTTAATACAAAGAAATTTAATTTGGACGGGGGGTTAATCTTTTGGTTTTTCATCTTTGGAGTTTGTTTGGGTCAATGATTTTATTTTACAGTATGATTTGCTTTTAAGGAATAAACAAAATGCTGAACCCACATTTTCTCCTGCTTAGAGAAGGTTGAATAATAGATTTAGCTCTGGGTAACTTTGGGGTTATGCTCATCATCATATGAGGAGATCCTCAGATGACCACAAATATATATTTGTTATGCATGGCACAGGAATAAGGAGAAAATTACGATTAGTAACTGTAAAAGAAGGCTAGCACGTTTCGTCACAAGAATGGAAATCAAATCATTGAAATAGCCACTTGAATTATCTGCTCTACCGAACAAGTGAGGACCTCAGGGTAGAATACATGATATTATCAAAAATATAAACTGAAGGTTAGAATTCAAAATGATAATAAAAAAATTCGGCAGGTAGACTCTCCAAATGGGTGCCCTCAGAAGGAAAACTAAACGTTTCATGCAAATGTGCGCAAGTAAGGAATGTTGATAGGGAAGTTGAAATCGAACAAATGATGATTTACAAACGTTATTGGGCCCTATGTAAGTGTGGAAACTAAAAAAACGATAATGACGGCTTTTGGAAACTACTTATTCTTAGAAAGTAAGAACTATTATGATGAATTATATAAAATGAAAAAGAGAAAGATTTGTAAAGGTGAGTTTGAAAACGCAAGTTATGAGAAATTGTATTTTGGATATTAATATATTAAAAGTTATACAACGAGATACATAGAATATTTTAAAGATTATATCATTGAAATTTTCAGTGAGAAATTTGACATGAAAAGTACCACCCTAATGGATATTAAAAGATTTTATCATTGAAATTTTACATGAGAAGTACCAACCTAAGGGATACCGATTTTATCATTGAAATTTTCAGTGAGAATTTTACATGAAAAGTACCACCCTAAAGGATATACATTAAAACGTAACTCTAGCGAAAGTTAGTTACCTACGGCAAAGGAGTATGAGGCTGCGGACAAGGAGGGTTAAAAGGATGCGTATGAAACTGGATTCTTATGCACAAGACACGGTTCGTACGCGCTGCTGCACACGTGGAAAACCAAGTATTTTTAAGGACTTTTTATGGACCGTCAATGAAAAGATTTAAGGACCTAATCAAGCAAGTGGAAAGCACTTATCTACACCGGAACTTCACTTTTGTAATTTGCAGGAATAACAGAAATCTGCAAAGAAGATACGTTGTTTTAAACATATCCAATATTTCACTTAATTACAAAACAATTCAAGAATAAAATTAGCTTCACAGTTCTTTTCAAGTAATTAGCATTAAATCATAAAATTTCTGGAAACATTTACACTTTACATTTGTAATAGTTCCATACATTTTTAAAGAAGATTTGTGGCCTTTTTTTAGTTTCAGTGATAACGCCATGCCTCACTCTAAAAACATTTTAAACTAAGGCAACAACAAAAAAATCATATATAAGTTCTGAGCGAAATAAAATAACAGTTAGTAATCAAGCAGAGTCCACCTGGCGCTTAGCGACAAAGAAAACATGAACGAAGATGTCCCTACAGGGAGTTATCTGAAGCTTTTATGGAAGGAAACGTCGCATCCAAATAATACCTTCCTTATTATTTTCACTTACACCGTCTTCTTTATACAGTCGCCTACAAATGTAATTTGTAGTGTACTTCATTTGTTTGAAATTGCATTTGATCGTTATTATTATTATTTAATGATTTCCAATTGTTTTAAGTTACGAACCTTCGCACAAAATATCGTTGTAAAATTTAAATACGCGATCGTCAATGGTTCATGAACAAAATTAACTCATTTCACACTAATTTCTACGTAAACACCTCTTTCGGTTTATGAACATCTGGGTTGACAAACGGAATTCGAGAATGTATTTACGTTCGTAAGCCTAGATTTCACTATATTTTTATATCTCACAGTTGTGTTTCCTAACTTCTCCA
Organism: Stegodyphus mimosarum; assembly: GCA_000611955.2. Taxonomy (NCBI): domain Eukaryota; kingdom Metazoa; phylum Arthropoda; class Arachnida; order Araneae; family Eresidae; genus Stegodyphus; species Stegodyphus mimosarum. Next base: position 825,852 of record KK115210.1, on the reverse strand, counting down.
TAAAATATCCAAATTTTATCAACCGATGAAATTAATCTACAGCTGAGAAAAAATTTTCCGGTATCTTAGCTTCGTCAAGGAGCACTAGCCCGTGATAAATAAAACCACATTACTTTGAACAGTGACAACATATTATTTATAAATCGCCGAGTTTGATGATTAAATCTGAGAGAAAAAAACCTTATGTTTTGAAGAATGGTAACACTCTGGCAGGGGAAATATTTAAAAAAAAATATCACAGGCAATGGGAAAGCTTGACTTTTAAATCGCTGACTCAGTTAATCAAAATTCATAAATTCCCCCAAAATGTAAAATAAATAAATAATATTTAAAAATTCAAATTAAAACTCGAACTCAATGCTTATATACAAGTATAGTTCTACAAGTATTTAAAATCTAATGGCTCTAGGTGCCGCCGTCTTGACACAATGTGATCCAGCAACATATAGTTCTTCCATTATTTAATAATAAGGAAGAGATGAAAGACATTTTGTAACATCACATATTCTGTACATAGGGCAAAATCGTTTAAGTTTCCAGGGCTCGTACACATCTCTGCACATGGAAAGTACTTTTAAGGATATTTAAGGATCATTAACGAAAAAAATTAAGGACCCCATGAAATGGGAACTGAATAAATTCAATTAAAGATATTACTATTTGTCTGAACTTCACATTTCTGTTATCATTCCTAAGAATAAAATAGATCCACAAGCAGAATTCATTATTACTAAAACATAATTTAATAAACATACTTATAAAATAAATTTGAGAATAAAACCGACTTTATAAAATTTATCAGCTAGCATTATATATTTTACCGTTATAATTGGAAATATTTGAAAGATTAGTGGCATTTTATTTATGTTGTACTAACCAGTTGCCTTACAAGGTTCTTTCGCCT
>KK115210.1:801703-823832 GCA_000611955.2 Stegodyphus mimosarum | reverse complement strand
TATTAAGATTAACACATTAAAAGCTTAAAGCCTTCCCAGATATTCTGGCTAACTTATATAAATGTCCTTCTCTTTTATAAGAGAAAGAAATTTATATAAGTTAACTTATATAAATTTTCTTTCTTTTCAAACAATTACAAATTTGTTTCAATATGCAAACAAATATTCCCAGTATATTCTGCGTGTTTTACCTCTTATCTTGTTAATCTTCCGACCATGTACCTATAAGGTTTTATTTGATCTGATAAAAGTTAAATAGTCTAAAACCTCTGACAGACGTGAAGCAAATTATCGCTAGGCATGTTCTTATGCTAGCAAAATCAACCACAGCTTATGGTGATCCAATTAAATAGAAACCTTCAAATTCAAAATAAATAGTATGTGGCCTAGTAGTCAAAGACTACACAACTTAATTTTTATCTAAGCTGGCTCAGTAACCCGTCGTAACAACGTAGTTATCGCATAACAAATTCAAACATCGAGAAAGATAACGCAAAGCAGAATAGTTACAAATTACCAGAGCTGGTTAGGAGCTCATGCAGCGTGCAATCGGAGGCCAGAAACAAATTCTGTCTTACAACCCCAAAACTTAGATTAAAAACTATATTAAGTGATTTTCATTCTGGTTAGGAAACGGAAAGGGAAAATTATAGCAAAGGCTGAACTAATAAAACAACTGCTTAGTTTACATTGTAATAACTGTACATAACTTTGAAGAAAATGTTTTTTTAAGTATTTGGTTTCTTTCTTCAATACGTTTCCTCTTCATTTTAGAAATTTTGGATTTAATTAAAGATTTCTGTTATTCTAAAAAAACTAAATGCATTTCGAATAGTATAGGAAAAGGTGCTAACTTTATTTCTTTAGTAATATGAACATTCAGAATAAATGTTGTTGCGTTATACGGGTTCGTGGATTTGAGAGTATCCGATGAAAACAAGATGCAGAACAATAAAAAGCACAATTTATTTAGAAGAATCACTATTTACAGCACAGTTCCAAAATTACCTTTAAAAGCGTCGAAAATCTACAATAAATACGCTGAAGCAATCAGCAACACAGCTTCAGGCTGTAACTGTAAAGGTAGCTTCACGGCAACACTAAACTTATAATAAACACAGTGGAACAATCACCAATACACTGTCAAGCTATACTGTAAAGGTAGCTTCACGGCAAAGCACTATCCAGATCGCTTTCCGTTCACAGAACTCTCGCGTAGCTTAGCACTCACAGTAAGCAGCTATTCTCATAATTCTCACAACTCTCGCAACTCTTAATCACACTGCCGGCTCTCAGAAACGAAGGGGTTTATATAGCTTTTCTTTAGGTTCCACACGTTTCGAGAAATATCTCGACAGGACGTTATTCTAGAAGCTTCCCGATTGGACCATGGGATATCGTCTATTTGGTCGCCAAGTGGGCGATAAAGTCGCCAATCTGGCAACCCTACCATACACTATTTTATGGCAACCCTAGTGCTATGCCGGAAAGCTTACATACAGGCGCAACCGCCGAATTTTTCGCAACACTAAATATGAAATGCCATGTGGTATGGGACGGTAAAAGAGGCGGTGTAGTAGATTTTTTAGAATTTAATGACACAGCGTGCAACAAAACCAAATATTAAAATTTTGGATCTACAGAGATTGCATCAAGTGGGAAAATGCGCAGCGCCAGCCCGGTTTATGATGCGCAGAGTCGAAGCTAGTGTTTTAGCGCCTACGCAAATGAAGCAAATGAAGATTTTGCGGTCCCCTTTCGTGTGCCAAGAATGAAAAACATTTCATTCTAAAATTCTGTAACATCAATTTGGCACCTCATGGATGCTGCGCCCCGAGACAGATGTGCCCCTTTGATCCACACTCTAGCTACTCCACTGATGACGCATTTGAGACATATAAGAGGAATCTTTTAAATTGTCAGTTTTCAATTTCTTTATTAACAGAAAAATTTGTTTCTACAAAATACCTGTCCATGTGATAAAATTAGAAGCATTTTTGATATTTTCTATGCTTGTGTCAGTGAAAAGTACTGAAAACAAAGAGAAGATAAACATGTTAAGAAAAGGACTTCTAGAATCAGAAGTAAAACATTCAAATATTATGCTTTCATGTTCATCCGAAAATTCTCCAGAAAGAAAACGTTCATCACAGACTTTCTGTAAAATACATCCATTACGTCTTCATATTATGAAGACATTTTTCTGGAATCTTCTAGATTTGTGGGTCTAAAATTTTGCCTTCAAATCTTTCTAAACTTTCCAAGTTGCAATGCCTAAAATCCTAAAGAAAAATTACCCCTACCAATTCTGTAACAGATAAAATCAAGAAATATGTTGAAAAAAAATTAAGAATAAAAAAGAGTAAAATTAATTTTATAGAGAAAACTGATTGCATATTCAAACACAACTATATTGGAAGAACTCTCACATTGAAAAAATTAAAACGAACGTTTTTTTAATTAATTACATAGCTATTTTGCTTCTGCTAAGAATTATTTTGTAAATTGTGATAAACCACAATTTAATCATTTATTACCTGGTTTATATTTCAGATTCAAAATACTGTATAATAAGTCGTCAAAATCGAAAGTAACGTCACTTTATAATATGATATCGAAAATTAAAAATTTTTCATTTTAATGTTATTTCTTGACCAAAGTTTCATTATTTTAATGAAACAGATCAATGCTCTTAAAAAAGATATCATCGAAAAATTCCCAGATTTCCGAATTAAAAATTTTCTATTGAAACTGATCTTAAAATCACCAAAATGTTGATAAGTCGCCAAATTTAGAACCGCTTAATAAAGCATTCCATACTTCCAAAACCTAAAAGTTGTTTAAGAGCTCTTCATTAGAAAAAATTAAATAATTTCGAAATGCTTATGTTTCACATTTTGCTCAGACACTTGAGTATCCCACCGTTTGCACTGGAAATAGGAACAAATTATAATCCATGAACACCCATTCAAAAGAAAACTATATTTATCAATGAATCCGCCAAAAATATTTATCCAATTAGATAATTACGGTGCTATAGGAATGTGCATAAGTATAAAATGAACAATTCAGATACTCTAGTTTCGTATAGAAAAATTCAATATGGAGTAAGATCTCCCCTGAAAGCAATAAATGTAGCACGTACAGCGATGGGTGATGCTGCCAATTCTGAGATATATCAGTTCTGTATGAAGTAAAGTATTTATCCACGTGGGAAGGGTATGAAGAGAAGGACTGATAACAGCTATACGTCTTCCTAGAGCATCTTAAACATACTCGATAGGATTCATGTAAGCACTCATGACAATTTCTCAAAGCGAGAGCGTTTATACTACTAGAATTCCACTAATGACGACGAAATCATCCAAAGGTTTCTTCAGAGATTTCATGTGTGACAGAGAAATACGTAAATATTTGTAAACTTTATATTTGTAATATATTTGCGATTTTGTAATTTATTTGTCATATATCTGTAATTCTATATACTTGCAGGTACACTTCTGGAACTTTTCTCACAGAAGTATTCATACAGCTTTTCTCAGTATGACAGAGCATAATCACTAATCCACACTACTCAAAACATGGAACAAAAAGGAATACAAAAGGCCTCAGATCGCACAATGACGTAACGACACTCTTAAGAATCTGAGGCAAAGTCTAAACTAAATTGAAAACTGATGCTCTTTTCTGTAAAATAAACTGATGCTCTTTTCTGAGAATTCTCCCGTCTGCCGAGAAATTTCCAGTACCATGGGTTTCGCGAAATTGCTGGGAAGCACAAAGAAAATGTCGCCAAATGATGGCCTATATTTGGAAACTAGAACGACAACATTTGGTCATCACCATTGACCATTAACAGCTTGTCGCTATCTCGCCAACTATTTACATCAAGGTTCAATGGACTCACCCCTGCAACTCAGTTTTTCTGTCGCTGCTTCGACATTTTGAGGCCTTCCATGTTAAGTTATACAAGAGATACTACAATTCATTACATATTATTTACATATACAAAATTCGTAACAATGCCTCCAATTCGAAACAATGCCTCCTTTTTAAGGACTGCACGTTCAGGGCAGTACAATTTCTGTACAGGAAGTCATACTTACAACCAGGGAAAATCAATAACTGCTAAATGCAATACTAAAATAATAATTTCAATAAATAACATACAACAAATCAAATAATAAATCAATAGTTTATTATTGACATTATATACAATATGGGGTTCAGTACTACAGTCATAGCAAAAGGTTAGCCTATCGTAATGATTAACTTTAGGCTTCGAATTTGATGACTTAAGGATCCGAAATAGTCGTCGTTCAGCATGTTTAAGGACTGTAGAAGGATCATCCTAGCGCGATTCCAATTTAGGAGAAAGCCCTTTGTTGAACCGACTTCCATAACCACATCTTGTTACCTTCGTTAAATTTATGTCCTGTAACTCTCGCGCCGTATCGAGTCTTCATTTTCTTTGTCGGCAAATTGACTCGCGCTACTGCAATACTGCCCCTTCACGGAAGTGATAAAGGCACATCAAACACGAGGTCATACGGCAGATGACGTTCACGACTGAAGAACACATCCGGGATTGGGAATAGCCGGTAGTCTCATGAACAGTAGAGAGATATGTGAGAACAGAGGTGTAACCTCTGGTCCCTTCTCTGTTGGTTTATGGAAACCATCGCGAGACGTTCCAAGGAATTGTTCGATTAATCGTTTCTACCATGCCCTCTGACTGTGGATGTAAAGTTGTCAGTTGGATTTTATCTATTGCGAGTAGTTTACAGTGTTCTTACATTACAATCAAGGTAAAATTCATTTTCTTGATCGGAATGTAACTGAAGAGGAACTCCAAACCTGGAAATCCAGCGCTGTATCACTGATTACCTTTGATAATGTGAGAACTTCCACTTTGCAAAGTAATCAATGACAACCAGGATGTATTTGTTGCCACGTCCCAGGATATTGAAGGCGATGCGTTCAGAAGGCGCTCCTACAACGGAACTTTGCAGCCTCTCTCCGCTGCACGTCTTCAGTTCTTTTCGGCCCGCACAGGTATCGCACTTTTGGCACTTTTTCGCCAGGCCTTGATTAAAACTCCAAAACAGGCGCTCTCGAACTATGTGCAAAATCTTCCGAACTGGTATGTAATTCTTTAAGACTTCGGAGTCTAGGATCTTGGAAGTATCTGCTTCCACAGAAATGTCTGTCTATTATCCGATTCCAGTCTCCGGTACAACACGCCGTTTCGAAAACAGAGTAAGTCCCAGAGAGCCAATATTGTTTTGTAGTACGAATATACATCGAAATGTATTGCCAGATAGGTTTCCTATTTGAAGAATCCATAAAATCAATTACGGGTTTAACGTCCCCGAGGGTGAGTCAAACCATGTTGAACTTGTAATTTGACGTGCGACCGAGTTAACCAAATCGTACTCTTCTGGCCTAGAACAATAATCTAGCTTTCCAGCTTTAGGTATGGTGGAAATGTTCTACGGGTTTATATTTACAGCGACCAATCCTTTCCTGGTGTCACAGCACTTCCTCTCTGGTGTAGACAGACACTTACTCCACTATGCTACGACACGTTCGTTACCGTTTATTTCCGGGGACAAAACAGAACTGACATTCTCTTCGCTCTCATTCGTGTGAAGAACAAATGGTTTATCTTATTGTGTAATGGCACATTTTACTGCGACTTGCTTTAAATACAAAACTAATTTATCTTCACATATTATGGGTAATTTACCATATGAGAGGGTTAATAGTCACACAGGTTTAACATTTCAGGTTTAGATTTACGCGGTCCATTTTATGTGGCTTACAAGAACTAGACATAGATAGTACATAATAAAAATTACATTTTTGTGTATGCGCATATTTCGAGTGTTGTACCGTTACATCACGAATGCATGCTGGAAGGGGGGAGAGAAAAATACCTTAGGTAACTTTCAAGACGTGGCAAATGTGCGAAGTTATTTACGGATACTGCTGAAAATTTTGAAGAAGCTAATTCCCTGTTCGAGAAATTTTGCAATGTAATTCATTTTCCTGACAAAAGTTTAGCCTCATATTTCGCTTCCGATGGAATAGACTAAAACTTTAATCAAAGTCCCCTCATTTCGGAGAGCATTGCGAGGCGATGTAAAATCACATAAGCATCATTTAAAGAGAATGATTGGAAATTTACGTTTTACATGTGAAGAACTCGAGACCTCTTACATCCAATTCCAATGATTCTGGCGATTAAAATAGGTCATTTTTAATAAGCAAATCGATAAACGCGACTCCGAAGCCTATGATAATAGATATAAATGAGAATTATTTAAGTCGCTGGCTGAGAACAACAACGGTTGTTCAGATTATTTGGAGAACATGGCCGACTGATTATCTGGGAACTCCCCAAGTAGAGAAAAACAGTATTTCAACAGTTGGTACAGTGGCACTTGTCAAGGACGACCATCTATTAGTTTGTAAATGGATTGCAGGGTGTTTTGCTGTAGTCTATAATAGATCTAATGACAAGTTCTTGCTGTAGTCTATAATAGATCTAATGACAAAGTAATAACTATTAAAATCAAAACAAAATTAGGTGAATTTAAAATATCTCGTACATAGTTCTTTCGATAGAAAACTGAATTTCTATTACTGTCTATTAATAATTAAAAGAAATTTATTTTGCTTCCGGTATCGTAATAGCATAGTAGTAATTCATGTTGTTTTTTAAGTAATCACGTATATTAATTTTGTTACAAACATGATTGTTTTTGTACAGCTTGTTAAAATTTCGTATTTCCATCTGCGGGAGATTTAATTCCCTTTGCAATGAGATGGTGTAGCCATCGCTACTGTAAAAGAAAAAAAATGCTCACTTTGTTTTTGCAAAGCAAGCTGTGTGTGTGTGGACCACAGAGTGTTTGTCACAAATATGCGAATAAAATGATACCGTCTAATTAGTTAGGTAATCAGTTACAATCCACTGTCTAGTAATTAACCTGATGATTGGTCATTCTGATCTAAATAATGGTTCTGATTACGTTTCTAGAATTTAATCGCCTTAACCTTAAATTTCAGTTAAAAAAGGCGTATTTTAATTTTTATTTATTTGTCTATTAGTTATCTATATTTTTGCTTTGGCTTTAGTACATGTACCTTCGAGACGTTGAAGTAAATTAATGGACTTCAATATTGCGAGGTTACATACCCTGCTTAGTCTACGTTCAATGAAGCTACAATATCTTCATAGGTAACGTCAACCAGAAGTAACTAACTTCATCAAGAAAAGACCCGCGCTTCTCCAACTACAAATATTACGAAAGGTGTTTGTTTTAATAGAGTTTGTAACATCGTCCCCGAATTTTTTTATCATTTCTTAACAATACGATCTAAATTCATATTGGGTAATTATTGTTGTCCATAACAGAGTGATTTATTTTACATTGTCTCTTATGGAAATAAAATTTAAATGAGCAGTACCGTTTTGTAAAAGCAGCGCGTTTGATGATCGAAGGTTTACTTGGAAACCATTTATAACTCCTTCGGGTGGTACTACATCACGTAAATCTCCAAGCCACTAATTCTATTATTTTAGCGAGTCAAACAATATCCCTTTTACGTTGTGACTTCATACAGTAGTGTTTCAAGAACACTGCTCACATATTCATCTACATAAAATTATAATGAAAATGTTCTATGACCAAATTATTTTCATCGTAAAACCTACAAAACTGGATCGAAATTATTCATCCATCATGAAATAAATATTTTTAAATGAAAAGGTTAAAATTGAAACGTATTATGAAAGCCAAAAAAAATGAAAACAAAATCTAGTACTTACTTGTCAAAGAAACTTAAAAGATGGCAGTCAAGATCAGAATGAAATCTGGAAATCGATTGTACAGGATACTGTAATTAGAAACCCTAAAATTAAGAAATAATACTCGATCAATAATCTAAAAATAGAATGCATCAGATAAATGGTTAGAATAATTAAACAACTGATCATATACTCTCCTTCCTGAAGAAATTAATAAAAATAGCTGAAAAGGAAAACTGATAAGGATAAATTTATATGAAATAATTGATTAATGAGGAAAACGTATAAGGATAACTGATAAAGGTCAACAAAGGTATTTCCGTAAGAAATTTCTGGTGAACAAAGGTATTTCCGTAAGAAATTTCCAACTAATGGAATATGTCATTCCTTAAATACCCTCTCTCTTAAACGTTTTGACGAATCCTTGTCAAGCACTACACGCTCTTTTGCAAATCTCTCGACTACCAGCTCCACCTGTATGTGGTGGAGGAGAGGTCACGTGATTAAGTTCGTGGTTCATTTACTTGATTTTAGAAAAGTACGTTAGGGCAAATCAAAACTCAGGGCTTTTACTGACAATATCAAAGCTCAAAATACTCAATAAATAAATAAAAACCATAACTGGAATTTAAAAAAAAAGTCACTGGTTATGCGATCCTTACTGGTACAGAATGCATTAAATACCGCTTTGAAAACTGTACTACGGAAATTTAATTCAAAAACTAAGTAACAGACTTAAAAAGGTTAGTTTTATCTTCCTGTGACTCAGCCGACAAATCAGAAATCAACAGGCTAGACAGGAAAATTAAAAATTTTCATTCCAGAGCATCGAAATGCAATAACGAATAAACATTTGATGGTGGCGCTCGCGCAATAGTAACGGTGCAATCACATCACAGTAGTGCCTAATACGTTGACCTTAACCGAAAAAAGAGATGTGACTGTAAATTATTATTTGTGGTAAACGTGATGAGCTGCGTATTGAAAATTGATCGTTTGAACTCCATGGATGCAATTATTATGTAATTAAGAAGGCAGTAAGTCTATGAACAAGCCTCTCCAAACCAACTCCGGTTTTGTGCACACTGACCAGCACAAATTACAGGTATTCGCAGAGCACTTTGTAGTACAATTACTCCTAATGAGCAACCTCCAGACTTAAAAGCTCAACAACGGATTAACAATATAGGGTTAAAAACTGTTTACACCAATTCACTGCCACAAACTATTAGTCTTCCCGCCCCAGCCGAAGTCAAAAACATTATTCCAAAACTACATAACACAAAGTGGTCAAGCAACTATCAATCAACTTAATGCCTAAAATCTGTGGAATTTACAATGCTTGTTTAAAAGTAAGTTACTTCCCAACGGCATGAAAACAAGCAACAAGTGTCCCGATTCTGAACCCAGAGAAAATTAAAACCTGGAAACTTCAGACCCACTCAGCCTGCTCCCATCGTTGAGTTCTTCAACGTCTAAGCGAATGGAAGCAGCATTGAGCTCCTTTCCATATCGACAGTTTAGTTCCCCCAAGTGGTTAAGCACCATCATGCAACTAGTGTGGACTCTTAAAAATTGTGAGCTGTTACACACAAGCACCGAACCACTGTTTTTTTTTTCTTGCTACACGTGGCAAAAATCTTTGTGAGAGCATCTGGCATGAAGATCTAATTTACAAGCTGAAACGTAGCAGAGAGCTGGTGCTTATTAGTTGTGCATTTCTTAAATAGCACCTTCAGCATCGGATATGGTAAACATCATTCCGTTGTTACCAGACCAGTCGACCCAATCCTTTATTTCAGGGATGGGTTAACTTCTTTGCGAGCGGGAAATAAAACAGAAGAAAACAATTACGGGGCCAATATAATTTATTCTAAAACTTTACAAATAATACAATCCAAATATTAATGTGATGAACGAAACTGTAACTGCATTTGTGAGAGTTCCTTCTATTCAGTATCGAATTGCGATTATCTCATATTCAGAAGTGATGTTAAAAGCTTATCTGCCAGTTTACTTCCAATACATTTCTTCCTAAGCTTCATAGTATGAAACATTTGTTCACATATATAAGATGAAGGAAACATATCTCTAATTTTTTCAGCGTGAGATACGAGATTTGGGGGACTTGCTTTCCATGACGATTTGTAAATTTCTAATTTCAGAACACTGAGAAAAAACTGCTTAAGATGATTCTTAGATTACAACTATTAATTAAGCCTCTAATCTGCATGGCCATTTAATACGGGCCTTGCAGAGTTGAGGATATTTTTAATAGAATACTTTTTGTGATATGTATAATAACGTTTATATACATGCATATTAAAATATGTCAAAGAAATTAAAGCAATATATTAGAAGTACACAAATTCAGGTATTAGCCAGGTACCAGGAGAATTTTTACATTAAACCGAGAAAATATATTTTTCTCATAGTAGTTTTAGAAAATTTGTGCTTTCTTGGTGAAACCACCGGCCGGTCAAAGGGTTTTACATTAAACCGAGAAAATATATTTTTCTGATAGTAGTTTTAGAAAATTTGTGCTTTCTTGGTGAAACCACCGGCCGGTCAAAGAGGGTTTTAAAACTGCAAATCCGACCTCACTGCTTCAAAATTTACGTTAAAATGCATGGTGAAAATACTCAATTATGTTTGAATGGCATTGAAATCTTGTAATCTGCGTTCAAACTAAATATGTAGTTTTCTCAGTCTATCTTTGTAACTCTTAAGTTTGTCTTTATTTATTAACGGTATTGAATTTAACCTCGGGAAATGAGACAGGTTGTCCTACCTGCCCAGCAAATAGATCACATTTTGGTTTAAAGCTTTCAGATGGGCCCTGATTTCTTAAATACATAGATAATTTGTTAGATAAACAAATACTTTTTCTTGCATCTTGGCATTGAAGTTGTTCATATGACAAAGATCTGTGAACAACGTAAAGTCCGAAAACCGTGCTTTTTTTCAACATTTCACAAACTCCTGGAACATAGTTCCAAATGGAAGAATGACATAATATCGTCTTTCAATTGCAACAAACACATCCTGCACTAAACCACCTTACGTTTGTATAATACAGGAGATCAGAGTATTCAGATTGCATGGAGTAAAAAAAAAACTCGGAACTGACTGAAGTTTAACGAGATCGAAAGTGTTTATGAGCTTCACGATTACATTAAGCACAGGTTTCATATTCAACACAGATTTAAAAAGAACATCTTGATATAGAAAAAGACAGCCTTGTTCCCTAGATACTTTTATTAAAGTATCCTGGCATTCTACTGTACATTTGTTTCCTGTCATATTGGGTGCTCCATCGGTCGTAATGCTACAGATGTTTCTTATGGGGTAATTTCACAGTTGAAAGCCCTTCCAGAAATTCACAAAAAATATGATATTCCGTTGTCGTTCCTTTTAATGACCGCATGCATACCACTTCCTCGGTAATTTCAAAGTTCTCCTTAATACTTCTCATAAATAACGCTAGTTACGCAGCATCATTTATTTGAGTGCTTTAGTTCATAGCTACACAGCAGAATTTAAACTTACCAATGTAGAACTCTAACGTGACGTTACATTCTTTAACGAACTCCCCCACCACTTACTTTTAGTAATAACTTGTAGAGACATTAGGATTTATTTGGAAGCAAGTAATGTGAAAAATGAGTGATGTCCTCGCCGGGACTCGAACCACGGATTTCTGAAATACGCGCCGAGCGTGCTGACCACTACACCACAAAGGCATACGAAAAAGGCTGGAGAAATACCTTATATGTGGATGTCTGGGGTCTGGAGGTTTTTCTTCCAGTCGTAGTTACTATTTTGTTCTGTTTCAATTTTTCTTTTGGTTGCTCGGTGCCCGGACTTGGTCTTTCGGTTTTTTTAATTGCTAGTTTAAATTTTCTCTTGGGTTTAGTGTTAGTTCTGCTGTGATATAGCCGGGTTGCTGGGTGAATGTTTGTTGTGAAACGGACCGGTCCTGCTAGGTCATTATGGCCAGCGTATGCTGGGCTAGGTGGACTGGGGCTGCGCCCCTTTTCAATCAAACTTATATACTCCCCCCCTTTTAAAGAATGACCCATCGACTGGAGATTAGGAGATCCAATCGCCAAATCCTAGTGGTGGAGAATCGTCATCCACCACCTCTTTTAGTTCGGGGCCGACCAAAAGCATGTAGAAATCCTGCATAAGCATGTATGTAGTCGTAACAGATTACCAGCACAATGCCAGCTACATTACCCGATTTCCTGAACATTTTTTCATTTCTAAGAACACCCTTTAACATTCAGAGCATTTTCCCATCCGTATAAATATAGCCCTGGAATATATGCAGTCACTACGTTTCAGTTTTAATTAGTTTCATAAGCTGGGGTCTCTGGTAAAACAGCTAACCTACCAATTGAACAGTTGCACTGGTGAAGATCGAAAGTAAATCAAAACCACATTTAACCGAACATGATTTCCTTTTGAAACTGTCTCAATCTGACCGCAAGGACTCTCTTTCTTTCAAAAAATTTGAATGTGTCTCCACGTGATTTTAGCCTACGAGAAGGGAAAGGAGAAAGGGAGAACTAGTGAAGATCGAAAGTAAATCAAAACCACATTTAATCGAACATGATTTCCTTTTGAAACTGTCTCAATCTGATCGCAAGGACTTTCTTTCAAAAAATTTGAATGTGTCTCCACGTGATTTTAGCCTACGAGAAGGGAAAGGAGAAAGGGAGAACTATCTACGAAAAATATGCAAATGGTTACTTCTATAAATACTGACACATGATAACTTCTAATAATCAGACATAAATGAGTGAAAATTATGGCACTTACCCATTACAACGAGAAATTGCAAAATTAAATTCTTCTGATTTCCACAACAGGGCCTGCAAAATGGCAGAAAATTATTTATCCTATATCACACATTCTAAAATGAAGCAATTAAACCGAAGCTGAAATGGGAAAAATGAAAAACAGATGAACAAATATAGTACTTACTTATCAAAAAATTCTAAACGATGGCAGCGACCATCAGAACGAAATAGGGAAATCGATTATAGAGTTTACTCTAGCTGGAGAAACCTTAAAATAAAGAAATAATAATCGATCAAGATTTTTTTAAATAGGAGTGAAGTGCAAAATATTATTAAAGACGCCTTAGTGGCACTTTTCCTATGCCTCGGATAGCACTTTCAACAGTATGATATGCATCAAATAGTTCACACTAGATAAAATAATAGTTATGCACATATTCACTCTAGATAAAATAATAGTTATGCTCCACTTGCATGATAACAAACACTGATACAAAATCGCCCATGATCATCACATGTACGAAGAGCGAAATTGCACTGCCCCTGAATATTGTGAACTGCAATTCTATTGAGTAGCCGTATGTTTAAATCACGTATCAGGAAAGCAACGGTAACCCAATGCAAAAAATACCGAACCGAAAACAGTTTGACAGTTCACATTGGTTTAGCGATTCGGCTATGGGCAGATAGACACCTCTTTAACATTCCTTTCCCCAAAATATCGTTTGCGCAATAAATGCAAGAAAATGCAAGAGCAAGTTTATGAATATTTAATTCTATGTTTCTCATACCAAAACAATTATGACATTAACGTATTTTCATCTGCATTTTCTTAAGGACCAAATATCAGTAGCAATATTTACTACTGATATTTGTTATGAAAAATATTGAAAGCGAACCGAAAACAGTTTTGACAGTTCACACTGGTTTAGTCCCTCGGCTATGGACAGATAGACACTGCCTTTAACGTTCAATAGCCTTTCCCCCATTTCACCTAAAATATCGTTTGGGCAATAAACTGCTTCGCCTAAAATATCGTTTGGGCAATAAACTGCAGGTAAACTCTCGTTTCCCAGCAATTCATATAATGCAAACGAGGCGAGTTTATGACTCTGTAATTCTACATTCCTCATACCAAAATAATTATGACATTTACGTATTTTCATCTGCATTTTCTTAAAGACCATATATCAGTAGTAATATTTATTTTTCACTTGTTGCACTATTCTTTCCTGCTTACAATAATAGGATTTTCTAAAGAGGCCTTACAACATCATGGACTGCACTGAAATCCAAAGGTTCTTCCACATCCTTATTTATGATGGCGGCTGCAATTTATATCATCTTCCGATACCGTACTACACTATACACAACTAACGTACTACACTATACACAACTAACGTACTACACTATACACAACTAACGTACTACACTATACACGACTAAGTATTTGGACACCTGTGATAGGAAAGAAAAACAAAATTTTTTATAGCTTTCAGAGGTTCACCGAGCTGGTACTACAGCCTTAATCTTCCAGTACATGATCTCAACAAGTCCTTGCATGACTGGTGAGTGGCTGTTGCACCCCTTGATTTAGCGACAAAACTCGTCTCAGATGTTCTCCATCGCGTTTACATCTGGGCTCCGGGCAGGGTAGTTCATTCAGTTAACCCCATTGTCACTAAACAAATACACTGTGGACCTCGCAACATGGCAGCTAACGTTGTCATCCTGAGAGTAAACATGTGTCCAATCCGTAAAACTGTCACAACATAGGAAGTACTGTCATCCAAAATACTGCGGTAGGCATCGGCTTCAGGCTTATCATGGATCTGGGCTAAGGATCTCAGTCCGTATCAGGAGAAACACCCCCAGACTATAAATTCCACACCTCCGCCGAACGTTATAGGCACAATGCATTCTGGAAGGATGGGTTCTCCAGGCAGACGCCAGACCCAGAACCCTGTCATCATAAAAGCAGACAGTGAACCTTTATTCTTCGCTCCAGAGAACCCGCTTCCATTGGTCTAGGTTCCATTATCGACCTGCTTTACTCCACATTAACAGAACACCACAGTTGGACTTCTATGATCAAAGGATTATGGGCGACAGCACGACCATGAAAAACAAGCAGATGTGCTAAAATTTACGGATAATATTCATCATAAGAACATTCTCGAATGCCTGGTGAAACTCTTGGATTATACACTCACGTTTGTGAAAATTGCAACACCAAGAAGGAATCGTCATAATTGAATGCAATTTAATACACAGTTGAGTGGTAGTGGTACAAATAAATGATTAAATGTTCAAAGCAAACAAACAAGAACAAGAGATCAGAATCAGTATTTTGTGTGGCCACCGCGCCGCAATATAAGTGCTGCTACACGACGTGGCATGGAGTCAAACAAAGTTTGAATGTCTGACTGAGGAAGAGCATTCCATATCGTTTGTACGCGTACCCAAAGTTCGTCTGCAGACGCAACAGGACGAGGATCACGAGCAAGACGCCGACCAATGACATCCCACACATGTTCAATTGGCGACATATCCGGGGAACACGCAGGCCAAGGAAGATGCTGTACCTGCTGCGCTGCAAAGAAGGATTTAACAATCCGAGCAGTATGAGGGCGGGCATTGTCCTGTTGAAATACAGCGCCTGGCAAGCTTTGAAGGAAGGGAACAGCTTCGGGCTGTAGAACTTCACGGATATACCGGTTGCTGTTCAGATTGCCCACAATTCGTAGCAATTGAGATCGTCTATGATATGCTATGGCGCCCCAGACCATAACTCCGGGTGTTCGTCCACTGTGGCGTTCGATAATGCACTCCGGAAGGTGGCGTTCACCGGCATAGCGTCTGACACGAATGCGGCCATCATGGTACCACAAATTAAAGCGGGATTCGTCAGAAAACACGACATGCTGCCAATCAGCACGCCAGTCTCTATGCTGATTGGCCCATTGTAGCCGCAGGCGGCGATGGTCGTGCGTTAGGGGGATCCTGTATAAAGGAGTCCGTGCGCGCAGTCCACACTGCAGCAGACGTCTACGAATTGATGAAGCACACAATGAAACACCTGTAGCTATTGACCACAGTGCTGCCAATTGTCTAGAGGAAGCTGTACGGTCCGTCCGCGCCATGCGGACCAGGTGTCTATCATCGCGAGCTGACGTCACATTTCGGGGTCCACTCCCGGATTTCCGAGTTGTCCGACACTCGTCCGTCCACTGCTTCCAAACGCGCATCACTGTGCTGCTGTTACGCTGCACACGAGAGGCTACTGCACGATACGACAATCCAGCTTCACGAAGGCCGATGATTCTCCCTCGTTCAAACTCTGTAAGTTGTTCAAATCTCGCTCTCTTTCGTCG
Source organism: Stegodyphus mimosarum (assembly GCA_000611955.2). Lineage (NCBI taxonomy): Eukaryota > Metazoa > Arthropoda > Arachnida > Araneae > Eresidae > Stegodyphus > Stegodyphus mimosarum. The sequence goes on along the minus strand of KK115210.1, from coordinate 807,837 downwards.
ACGAGGCATAAGTACAGATTGAGTTAACGTTTACCACTAGCAGATAACCACCGATAACCATACACGCCTCGCTACAGCCGTCTATTTATTCGGATCCATCAGCCGTTCAGAGGGCGCTGCTCAGCATACGCATGCGCTACGGATTTGCAATTCTAATCATTTGCATATCATGCGCTACTTTGCATTTCCTGAAAATTTCAGCTCACTCGCCTAAGTCCTTCATGGTGTTGCAATTTTCACAAACGTGAGTGTATATGTCGACTAGCGGTTGGCTGCGGTTCTTCCGAATTTATATGGATAGAACTTGTAGGTCTCGTATCTTCTAGTTTTTTGGGTCTGCGCCGTCTCGAGGCACATTCCGACAATCAATGCTGATCTTCCACTTTCGTATGGCACACGCCACTTTCGATTTTGGGCAATTCTGCTCAATATGTATGACCCTTAAAGATCGGACATTTATGTGATACCCGACGATTACACCTTTTTCGAAATCAGATAACTCTGCACTTTGTATCATCTTGCATACGACTAATGCGAACGTTGTTTCCTACATAATATTTAACGGCAGACTGCGTGACATCTATCAGGACCGCAGATATCCTCGTTTGCTTGGGTGTCCGAATACTCATTGATAGTGTGTGTATAAACACAGGAACACAAATAAACGTACATGCAATGCAGCTGCAAATTTCTGTTAATCTAACAGGTCAAAACGGATTTTCAGTCATACTGCTTGCTGCCTTGTATGCTTGCTTACAGAGTACTTATTAGTTTATTGTGTTTGGCGCAATATAACCCTTATGGGTTAAAATCCCCAACCAACCTTATTAATTTATTAAAGACATTTATATTTCATGAAAAATATTGAAACGGCAGGCCACAAATGATCCGCAATATCTCACTCAAACTTGAAAGAACACACGCAACATGGCGTCTTAAGTACACATTCGCTCAATTCAATAAGAGGTAACAAAAGCTCTGTATCATAACGAACTATAAATGCCAAGGTTAATATATACGTATTTTCAGAAAATTAAAGGACTAAAAATCTTGCACACTTTAAAAGTCATACCAAACAGACACATTATAAGAATTTTGATGTTGCAAGCGATTGCACTTGCCATCGCATATATATTTTTATTGAGCGATCGACGTACTTTCAGAGAACCTTCGTAACATTTCATACATCCTCAGATATAATGCATTTGACAGTGTCACAAATGTGTTGACTTTTCTGACATAGCATGTTCCTCGAAATTTTCTTTCCTTTTAAAATTTATCTCTTTTCGAAAAAATTAAGTTTCTGTTTATGGTGTTTCAGCCTGAATAAAAGTGGTTTTTATCATTGTCATTTTAACTACTGTCGAACTTCATTCAGTCTACTTTAGAGGACAGTTTATGAACTCCGATTATTAGTCCGACTACGCAAAATTTAGTTAACTCCTTAACGGAGCTAAAATAACTTATTAAAAGTATCTATTAAAAACTTCCAAGTTTATTCAGAATAAAATTATAAATTTCAGCGTCCAAAGGAAATATTTTTTTAAAAAATCCTGATAAAATGTGATACTTAAAATCGATAGAAACTAAGGTTATAAAAGTTCGCTACCTAAATATTTAGACTTTAACGCGAAGTTCGATTGTTTCACGAAAATCTCATTGTCCACATATTTTACGCCAGAAAATACCACAGACTACAATCAGTGATACGAAAATAAAAGAGTATGATCTAAAAATATACTCACTTCCAAACGTTAAGCATGAAGATGTAAAATGCAAAAAAGTCAACAAATACTGCTTTGATTGACACAAAATTCGGCAGGAAAGTAGCATATATATATTTATGCATAAAACAAAATCAATAATTTACACAGAAATGAAAACAATACTAAATTTTTGTAAGTTATCAGATAATGACATACTGGAGACTTTAACAGAATTATATATTAAGTGAAAGTAAATAGCATAAAATGAAAAAAGGACATTAATAGGGTCCCCCTTCATCTGTATACAAAGTTTACACCTTGTGACCATGCTTTCAATTAGGTGGTCAACCACCGCAGAATTAAGCAATCGCCGTTGTTCTTGTAGAGCTGTTTCCAGCTCAATACGAGTGGCTACAGGTGTCAAATGTGAAGATACAGTACGGCCGAGAGCATCCCAAAGATTTTCAATGGGATTAAGGTCGGGCGAATATGTTGGCCACGCCATTCGCGCAATCCCTTCGCTCTCCAGGTAGTAGTCATCGGCGATGTCAGCTCTATGGGGACGTGCGTTATCGTCCATTAAAACAAAAGTAAGGCCAACTGCTGAAGCGTTCAATCTCACAATGGGTTCTAAGACTTCATCTCGATACCGGACAGCCGTTAAAGAACTCCGTTTAAAGATGTGTAGGTCCGTGCGGTATCCTAACGAAATCTCTGCCCACACCATAATGCTTCCGCCTCGGAATGCATGATGTTCAGTGATGTTTTGGGACTGCTTGCGTGTTCGTTGTTCACGCCTTACCCTTATATGCTTGTCATCTGGCTCCAGAGCAAATCTTGACTCATCAGGAAACATGACATTGCCCCAGTCAGACACATTCCAATTGACATGTTGCACCACTGTAATCGTGCCCTTCTTGATTGGACGGATAGAGAAACACAAACTCGAGGTACCCGGGCGTACAATCCACTCATATGTAAGTACAATCCACTCATATGTAATCTTCGGCGTACAGTAGCTGCAGATATCACCTTACCAATGCACGCTGTAACCATAAATGTCACACGTTTGGAGCTCCCTCTGCGATTCCGCTTGGCTACAATAGCAATATATTGATCTTCTGCGGGGGTTGTAACCTTTGGGCGACCGGCTACAGGCCTTCGGCCAGCTGTCTGTGTGGTTTGGAATTGTTTTCATTAACGTGAAATTACAGAATAATGAACGTCGAAGAAAAGAGCAACATCTGTGATCGACTGTCCTACTCAGAATCTTCCATTCGTCTTCTGGAAGTCATAGAAACACGTATGTCTTGAAAACATATTGTACGAAAGTTTTAAACACCTTCTATCAGCACTTACAATCAACTTCTGTAACCCTTCATAAAGCTGGCTTCTTATGAGATGCCTTTCTTCCATATTTCTTGACATGAAAGCGCGATTGGCTGTTACCTAACATATATGCATACTTCCATCTACCTCTGCAGCGAATTGCATCCTCTGCAACTCTGATTGGCTTTCGGATATTAGCATTTTCCTCTCCGTGCTTAACTTTTGGAAGTGAGTGTATAAGTGAGACGAGATACTCGTTTTAAAATGTAAGGAAAAAATTTTAAAAGTGATAATGGTTTTATCTGGCGAATTTGGAGCGATGCCGAATTTTGAATCTCACTTGAGTATTATTTTGGTGAGAGGAAAAAAACACTAGATGCACAGTTTTGAAGGAAGCTGCACTTCAATAGTAACTCTTTCACTCGAGTGCACTAACAGGATGTAGAAATCCTAGAGTCAGCCTGAATAGATTACCAGCATGATCTGCCATTCTCCAAATGTCGAGAACATTTCCACTAGTCCTTCAACATTCTGATCATTTATCCACCCACACAAGGATAGCGCCGGAACATACAGCCTGAGGACTTTGGTCTCATTTAGTTTCGTCACTTGTGGTCTCTGGTAAAATGCTAACGCGCCAAGTTTACCAGCTGCCCTCTGAAGATAAACAGGAAAGCCAAGTTATAAACAGGAAAGCAAAGTTACAATTAACTGAATCTGGTTCTCTTTTGAAAGAGTGCGAACTTCACAGTATGGTACATTCAATAACTTATTTATACATTAGTTCCCTTTTTGGAAGTGTTGAAACTTAGTATTAGAGAATGAGGAGGAAATGGGGAAGAGGGATAAATATCAATTAAGAAAAACACGCAGGTTACTTCTGCAACTTATATGCCAACGCATGATAGCTTTTAATAATCATTTATAAATGAGTTAAAAATGATGACCCTTATCCAGCAAGACCAAAAAAATTAAAATTAATATTTTATGTGAATGAATTATTTCCACGAAACTTGCGAAAAGACAGAAAAATATTTTTTCTTTCATCATATGTTGTTCTTGCAAAACGACAGAAAAATATTTTTTCTTTCATCATATGTTCTTAAACAGTTAAATCTTAAATACATCATGCATGAAATGAAAAACAAGTGAAAAAAAATGAGTTTCTTCTGGACGAAAACTGCATCTAATCCAATTCTGATGTTCTCAATAACACTGGTCGCCCATCGACCTCTTTAACTAATTCGGTAATCTTCGCGCGAAGTCTTTAGCTTAATTCTCAAATCCTCTTAAATGTTTTGGTTACCTTTTGAAGCACGGCAGTTCAAAAATACTAATTCTTCTACTTCTGAAGTCTTGATTCCTTTTACTGACACCACTGTAGAGTAAGTAGTGTTTTTACTGAGGAGAAAATCTTCACGGGGCTTGCTCTCGTTGAGACGTAGAACATTAAAAGTTTGTTCAGTTAAACTTCCTGGTCATTTCTATGGATTTAACTAGTACTTAGGGTTACCATGTACTTAGGGTATTTAGAAGCAACCCGTATATGAAGCTGGGTGAGAACCACTAGTGAAATTAAAACAGCTTGCCTATCATTTCTCTGCATCTTGTATTCATTCGTAGAAGACATGACTCTCAAGATATCTGACAGAATGAGGCTTGTTAGAGCATCCAACTTGCGTATGGCCAAAGCTTTGACAGCGATAACACTACATCCAGCCGTCTCTTTGTCGACAAGATTCTATTACAGTCCTGATGCTGAAGACGTGCAATTTTATAAAATGCCTTTCTTTCACCATTTCTGGGCAGCACGACGAAATAAACCGGGATCTTGAGGGCATTACCGTCTCTAAATCCTAGAAACTGTTTTATCTCCTTAGCTAACTGTCATTTCAATCAGCTCTTCAAGTAAGTCAATTTCAGCAATATCGTTAAAGAAAGTCCTTTTATAACTGCTTTTAACCAATGCGTGAAACTGATTTCCATTTCTACTGAGATGTTCTGCTATCATTCTGTACTGATTATTGTTTTTCTAGAAATATCTTGAATTTTCCTGGTTTAATTTGAGAATCGAATTCTTGAGTGCAGAAGTTTACAGAAACCTTTCTGAAGAGACTGAGAATCGACTTCCGCCTCTGGCAGGAAGCTGTATTGGATCGTTTTTAAAGTTAATTCTTCGGCGAATCAGGTGGAGCGTCTATCAGTCCCTCGTCACTACTGAGAGAATCATATTTCTTTTGATTTTTTATTTCTCGTGGCAAGTTTATGCTTAAAAGTCTTTTTTCTCCAAGGCTGGTATGGGAATTCTTTTCTGATACTGGCTTTTCCTCAGAATTATTAAGGTTTCATTGTGGAATGTCGTTAACAGATTTTAGACAAGTTTTCTGTCAATTGCCAATATCTGCGATACTTATATATTTTCGGCTGTGAACGTAACTTACGGACTTCCTCATGCAAATTTTCACGAGCAACTCTTGAATGTAGCGCGCGGAGTGTTGATCACCTGCCTTTCCCGAGCAACTCTTGAATGTAGCGCGCGGCTGGTTGATCACCTGCCTCTGCAGTTTTCTAGGACGAAACTGTAATCTTAGTTAACAGTTCATATGCTTCATTAACCTCAAGAAATTCACTATATATTGCGACTTCTTCCATAACCAGATTGTCTTTCTCAGTTATTCTAGATTCCAAATTTATGAACTCTGAAAATTAGCAATTAAATTCATCTCGTCGCGAATGATTTGAGAAAATCGCCACTGCTCCATCTTTTTAATAGAAGAGTACATGCATGCATAACAGCATTTTAAATATACACCAAGTGACAAAAACGATAATGGGAACTGTTCTGTATCGTCTGTTACAGTCGACTGATTGAAGTTATTCAGCTTGGGTTCTGTCTCGGACACATAGTATTATATTTATATATAGCGGTGTGTTATCATATGCATTTCGGCCAAAAATAATAGCTTTTCTGAAATGAAATGGAGATTTGTTTTTGATTTAAAGACTTATATTATGTTTTGTGCCAACATCTACAAAAAATCGAAGCAACTGTTTTATTATTATTATTATTATTATTATAATTATTATTATTAGTACTCA
>KK115210.1:669936-801687 GCA_000611955.2 Stegodyphus mimosarum | reverse complement strand
TAACTTCGCAGCGTTAACGAAGTTGGAATGCTTTTAATAATTTCTCTTTTCAGTTATACCTTTTCAATTTCTTTTTTCATAGCCAAAAATTTACGTTCAATCCAAATACAACTTATACAATTTGATGTTCCAATTTTTTTCTGACGTATTTTAAAACTCTTAAACTAGTTTTATGATTTTTCAAAAAACATTAAACTATAACCTGGAATTTTCTGCTTGATAAACTAACATTGGTTTCAATATTAAATCTTCAACTGTTTCTATTAAGAAGCACCACATCAATAGGTTTCAGAACATTTATTTCTACCAAGAAGCACAATATCAATAGGTTTTAAAATTTATGTCCAGGAGTAAATAATTCTCCTTCAATAAGAGTGCATTTTTTCAAAAATAAACCCTCCATGTCAGCATTAAATAGTTGGCTAAAAGAATATTCTCCATCTACAATAATTTTGGACATGACAGAGAATGTAGAGAAAGTAAGAGAAAATAAACTTTTTTGAAGCATCTTTACCTGAATCAGCCAATTTTCCAGTGAATTTACTACACTCACCACCAATAAGTATTTGGACACCTGTGATAGAAAAGAAAAACTAACTTTATTCAAAATCAATAGTTGGTAGAGCCTCCACGAGAGGTAATTACAGCGTGGACCCTCCGGGGCCTACTTTCCACAAGTCTTTGTATGACAGCTAGTGGTATTTTCTTCCACTCGGCTTGGAGAACACATAGAAGTTCCTTCACCGATTTTGCAGGGGTAGTGCACCCCTGAATTCGGCGATGTAACTCGTCCCAGAGGTCCTCGATAGGGTTCAGATCTGGACTCTGGGCAGGCCAGTCCATTCGATGAACTCCATTGGCACCATACCAAACCTTGGTTAACGTCGAAACATAACAACTGGCATTGTCGTCCTGAAAGTTACAGGGGTCCAACCCGTAAAACTGCCACAACGTAGGAAGCATATTGTCATCCAAAATAGTGCAGTAGGCATCGAAGTTGAGCTTACCATGAATGGGGACCAAGGGTCCCAGCCCATACCAGGAGAAACACCCCCAGACCATAATTCCACCTCCGCCGAACTTGATTGCTGGCACAATGGCATTCTGGCAGGAGACGTTCTCCAGATAGACGCCAGATCCTGCCATCCGAATGGTAAAGGGTGAACTTGATTCGTCACTCCAAAGAACCCATTTCCACTGATCTACGGTCCAATTTCGATGTGCTTTGCCCCACATTAACCGAGCAGCGCGGTTGGACTTTGTGATCAAAGGTTTATGGGTAGCAGCACGACCATGAAAACCAAGCAGATGTGCTTCCTTACGGATGGTATTCATTGAAACAAACTCCCGGATTGAGGGCCATCGGTTGGGTGCGGTTCTTCCGAATTTCCCTGGACAGCACTCGTCGGTCTCTATCTCGCAGTTTCGTTGGTCTGCCGACTCGGGGCACATTCCGACAATCACCGCCCACCTTCCACTTCTTAATCACATAGGCCAGTGTCGATTTTGAGTACTTCAGATCGCTAGATATGTCCCTTAAGGATCGGCCACATCTGTGATACCCGATAATTATACATTTCTCGAAACCAGAGAGCTCCGAACTGCGAGGCATCGTGCATGCGACTAAAGCCAATGCTGTTTCCTACACGATATATACCGGTGGAGTCCGTGACGTACCTTAGGACCGCAGATATCGTCATTTGCATAGGTGAGCAAATACTTATTGGTAGTCAGTATATTACATAAAGAATACCTAATCTTAAATTTGTCGAACCAGCCATTGCGGTTTTGAAAACACTTCGTTCGCATCTTCTTTTAATCTAGTTTTCCAATCTTCACGCAGACTAACTGCCTTAGTTTGAATACCTGAAAAACTCAGAGACACACCGTTTTGATGATGTTCATCCACCCATGACGACTAAGACCTTTTCCCTATTTTATTCAACATTTTCTCGTGTCTTTGAAAAACAATCTTTGAAGATACACTTCCACAATCTTTAATGTATTCCTTAATTTATTCTTGCTTTTGAAATTAGAAAATATCATAGGTCTGTTTGTAGGAACGGCTATGAAAGTAAAAAGATTCACACCATTCAGAAGCTTCACCCGTTTTTCCCTCCTCCTATCAGCACTGCAGTTCCCATTTCTCACTCGTGTTTATAAATTCAGAAGGGCAAAATTTTAAACATGAAGATATAAATTGGTAAAAACATACCCGATTGCAACGTGTGCTAACAAACAAACCTGTTTATATGTTAACCGACCTTGTTCGAAGAGCGTTTTTCAGAATGTTTGTTATTATTTTGAAATTACAAAAAATTAAAATATAATCCACTACACAAGTGATAAAAATCATTAAGAACTTTATGCAAAACCTATTCTAGGGTAAAATTAGTAAAACCATCACAGCCAAGAAAATATTGATGATAAAAATATATTTTTCGCTAATATAGATTACATGAAAAGGATGTGTCGAGAAATGTTACAAAGATTCAACTAATACTAGAACTTATATTTCGACATGCAAAGCTCTTTTGTTATTCAACAGGTATGGAATGAATTTGAGGCCAAACGAACATTTAAAAACCTGCGTACATAATTGCATTTACCTAAAATGGCTCATGCTATAACCTAGGGCAGTAATTTTAGCGTGGGGTGGAAAAGGAAGAATTTGCAGGACGGTTACGTAGTTAAGCATGTAAATTCGTGAAACTTTTGCGGTTACAGATTACGGTTAACATTTTTGCGAACTACTTCGCGATAGACAAACTTTAATATTACTTTCAAAGGATCTATCAAAAACAAATTAGCGCCATAAATAACAAACGCAGTTAAATAAACGTATCGTATGTAAACGTAATGAAATTCTGAGAACGTATTTAACACCGTTATTTTTACTACCAGACTGGTATTAAAATTGGACGGTGATTTGATAGATTATAAGTACAAAGTCATCTTTCACTACGTAGTACGATTTTAAATTTTAAAGAGGGGGAATTTTTTGGGGGAGGGGTATCGAAATTCTTTGTCAGTACCGGAAAGCAAAACAGACCTTTTATATGAAATCTTTGATGAAAATTTTGACTTTCTTTCGCAATCCAGATATCACTAAGAGTAATTAATTTTGGAACATAAAATTCGTATTTGCAGCGTACTTTTCGGTAAATTTACATATTTATTTAATTTTTGTGGAAAATCTAATATTCACGAGGTTTTAAATAATCCCTTAAAATTTCCGAAAATTCCTGTCGCAGTAATAGTGGTGGTAAAGGAAGGCGTTACTTAGGTCCCCAGACATCTTTATAATGCTTCAAATGCACAGTATAAATAGACCATTTTGCATTACAGGACAAAAAATTCCGAAACAAATAAAAGATTATTTTAATTTCAATTCATTGATGTATAATAAACTGATGAATTGAACCTATAAAATTAATCAGGTATAAACATAACGTATTGATGTAGGATCTCAATACATTACGTAAAGTATGTAATGAACTACAAACCATTTTTTCTTATTGCTAAATACTAAAGATTAAAACCGCTGTTTTAACCCATTAAATGTCCAAGATTTACATGGTTTTCTTTTATTATGCACCACAGACGTCTACTTTATAGCTGCGGATGTAGCCAAACAAATCCGGGAGGTTCCGGGAGATTTTCACGCTGCGTAATGACCGCCATTTCAAAGGAAATTCGTAGTTAATTAAATTCACCTCATGATGCATGCTTCAGAATATGTTGTTTTTACTCATTCCATTGGTTTATTCTCCTAAACCAAGTCCAAAACATCATTAGAAGTCGTAAATAAACTCTTCCTCTTCTAACAGTTATTGCATAGACGCGCCGATACATTCAATGAGGAAGACGCGATAGGTTTACTGCAAAATTTTAAAAAATCGAATAAATAGTACTATGTTTTCTTTATCTTTCTACATAACTTTATATAACTTTTCTAATAGTACTACTTTTTGTTTATCTTTCTATATAACGTTTCTAATAATACGTTTAATCTTTCTAGTTCAGTAATTTAATAGCAACAGAATTAATCTTTTTTTTTATTTTCGAATTTAATTTTATCATCCGCTATTATAATTAACTCTTGAAAAATATTTTACAGCATCACAGTATTAAAGGATATCATAGCAACATCACATCCTGTGATCTTCTTTACCGCTTTGATTGTTTAGAAATAATTAAGACTTAAGTTTTAATAAGATACTTAACATTTTTTAACAGTGAAATAAATAATTTAATGAGAAGCCTCAGTTTATCACCACATTTAAATTTTTAATGATGAGGAAATAAATATCAACAGAATACTTTTATTCTTATAATACGAACACATTTAAATTTTTAATGATGAGGAAATAAATATCAACAGAATACTTTTATTCTTATAATACGAACACACCTAAATCTTATTTTTCCTTACTAATGTTCACATATTCCCCCTTTTTTCAATGAGGTTAGCGAAATCAAAATCAAATACATCCAAAGTAATATGAAATAGTTCAATAAATAATCAAACTAAAACATTCAAAGAGAACTTGTACAATGCATCTATTTTAAATTCAAATGAAGTGTTAGATACTACGCAGGACTGGCAACCCAATAAAGACAAAGGTGCCTGCCCCCACCCAAAAAAACAGCTATGAGTGGTATAGTTCAACTGCTTAATCCGCGACCAACACGCATGCATCATTCGGACCGAATTATTCTCAAAGTAGGGCAAAAGGATGGGGACTTATTCCCTTGAGCACATAAAATTCTCTTTCTCCGGAGGTCTTCACGTGACCTTCACGGCGCAGCAAGTAATAACGCCCCTTTTGGACGAGTCTATGTATTGGTAGAATGCCAGCCAAGGTTGTGTCTGAGACGGTCGAACTATAGCAGACCTTTTAACAAAGCTTTTGATCGTTGCCTCCAAACAGCAATCTATAACAGCAAGACAAGAAGAGCAAATTATCTCCATATCTTAATTATTAGAACACTTTATACAAGAGTGTAATGATTAAAGTACAGCTTTAACCTCTGACACTGTAGAGATACTGTCATCAAATACAGATAAAAATGTTATGATTAACACAAAAGATATACAAGGTACAGTTTTAATAGCTGGGTTAGAGAAACATTTGCCAGGTTTTGAAAGAAATCAGAATGTTATGAAGAATAGCAAGAAAGTTCAAGGTACTACATGCTGATTTTTCACAAACACTACCACTAACTGGCACAGATGAGAATACTAATTACAAGGTTCGGACACATTTCTGCACATGGAAATTAAGGACTTTTAAGGATCATAAATGACAAAAATTAAGAACCCATCAACAAATGGGAACTAAATAAAGTCAATTAAAGATACTAGCTATACTTGAACTTCACGTTTGTGATACCATCCTAAGACTTATAAAATAAATAGATCCACAAGATGCATTATTATTAAAGTAACATAATTATAAAACAAATTTGAGAATAAAATCAACTTTATAAAATTTATCAGATAGCATTAAATATTTTACCCTTACAGTAGTTGCGACACGTTTGAAAGAAGAATTAGTGACATTTTATCTACGTTTTACCCACAGCTTTATGTTGATTTTTTTTATATCTCATTTTGTCACATTTGCTCAGTTTAGAGGTTTAGTAAATAAGAAGCAGATTTTATGTCAAACGACATAGGTTAAAATGAGAAGTAAAATCAGCATGATTCGTTACAGAAGACTGGCTGTTTCCACCACTTCTGCTTGCCTAGAAAGAGACTTGCTGATCAGAACAAACCTGAAAGCCTGATGTAGGCACAGTTAGCAAGTTTTGAAAGTTAGTTGTGCTGTATGTGTCCGATGCAGTTAGCAACATAACTTAGGGTTATAACTCAGTTAATATAATCTTAAGGTTCCAATTAGCCACTAAAGCACAAGAGGTGATAAGTTGTTTTGTATTAAAAGTTTCACAAAATGCAAAGACTTCAGTTTTACATTAATTTTTAAATTTTTGTGCTATATCTTGTGATCGTGGTTAGATTACTGAAATTCAGTAAATTACTTTTATATGCAGATAACTTTTAAGGATGACCAGTAGATTTAAATAATTAAATTAGCTAGTTAGATACCCTTTGTCATTATAGATTTACATGGCCACTATTAAATTTATTTTTTAAAAATATTTCTTAAAAAAGCACACTTAAAATCACAATCAATTAACATGTCACAGTAATACATGTAATTTATGACATTAATTCTTAAACGATATTAACTACACATTAAAAATTTTTCCGCAACAATACTTAACAAAATAATTGCGCATCTTTTTAATTTGAAACTTTTCCAGGCATTTTGTCTAATTCCTTCTCTTTAAACAATTTTCTAACAATAAGAAATGTGTTTCAATAAGCAAACCAATATTTCCACTATTTTCTGTTTGATTCATCTGCTAACCTGTCAATCCCTCGACTATGTACCTATGAGGTTTTACTTCATCTGATAAAAATGATATAGTCCAAAACCCCTGACAGATGTGAAACAAATTATCGCTATGCCTGAAAGTAACTACAAAGTCAGATAAAGGTTTAAATAAACATATTATTTAAATACACCTTAGAAAAAATGTAACATTAATTATATACAGAAAACTGTTGCATGTTGAGACAATTAAAAAAATCTTACCATTTAAAAAAAATTAAAACGAATGCATTTTTAATGAATTACATAACTAGTTTGCTTTTGCTAAGAATTGTGCTAAGATTCAATTTAAGCATTTATTACCTTGCTTATTTTTCAGATTCAAAATGCTGCATAATAAGTCGTCAAATTGGAAAGTAATGACACTTTATAATATGAGGCCGAAAAATAAAAATGCTTCATTTTCATGTTACTTCTTGAATACAGTTTCAATATATCTAAAATGCTGCATAATAAGTCGCCAAAATGGAAAGTAATGCCACTTTATAATATGAGCCCAAAAAAAAGGATGCTACATTTTCATGTTACTTCTTGAATACAGTTTCAATATATTAGCATTATTTTAATGGAATTTATCAATGTTATAACGCTTTAAAAAAAATGTCGGAAAATTCCCAAATTTCCGAATTAAAAGTTTTCTATAGAAATTGATCTTAAAATCACCAAAATGTTGATAACTCACCAAATTTGGAACGGTTTAATAAAGAATTCACAATCCCAAAAGCAAGAAGTTTTTTAAGAGATTTTCATTAGGAAAAATGAAAGAATTTCGAAATGCTTATGTTTCACCTTCTGCTCATAAATGTGAGTATTCAACATTTACATTACAAATAGGAACAAATTATAATCCATGAACTTATTCACCCACTTAAAAGATAACTATATTTGTCAATGAATCGCTAAAAATATTTGTCCAAAATGCTAATTCACATTCAAAATGGCAGTGATAAAAACATACAGAAATTTCAGATGATTAAAATTAAGGACCTCCTGCCGCATTTGGTCGAAATTATGGCTTTTTTAAGGACCAAAAATCGATTCCAAAAAGCCTAAGGACTTTTAAGGATTCTTAAGGACCGTACGAACCCTGTAATTAACAGAGAATTCTAACCACTGATAAATTTAATTAATTATTAATACAGAAAAGAATATTGAAGTTAACAGTAAATGAAATCATTTTCAACAGAAAATGAGGAAGCAGGAAGAGAGAACAAAAATGAAACATACAATAACACAAACAGTACAGACGCAAGATGGTCTGTTAGCGTTGTGGGGTTCAGTTCTTTTATTTCACAATTCAATGTGAGGAACCTTGTACACTGATAAGCGGATAATCGCTTGAGTGTGTGAGCATAGACGTTAAGAGTCAAGAATGATTAATTACCCTTTATTTCTCAAAATAAGAATCAACACAGTCTGCTCCTATCTCAGAGCGTACAGCAAAGCCTCCACTTCGGCTTGAACTCAAATAAATGATAAGAATTAAAACTTTACTAATGTTTAACTAAAAGATATAACCGATGTTATCAAGATTCTAAGTAGTTGGCCCCTAAATCTCAATTAAGTACGCGAAGCTATCAAAGGCCTTAAGTACGGCCGAGTGTAGTAATAGCTTAGAGAGAGACTTAGCCCAAAGGCAAATGCGCGCTACTCACAAACTCTGGCTCTCTAACAAAGTCAGCGAAGCATCGACTTAAATATTACTTACTCATTTGCATGAAACGCGTTTCTGAAAATACATTCTGGTAGGAAATTGTAAGCTGAAGCTAAAAGAGATAGAAAAGGCGCATATAAACTTAAAATAACTGTTATAAAATTACGATAAACCTCACAGCATAAAAACGCAACTAACCTGACCACCTCATTAGTTAAAGGTCAATATTGAGGGTTCAATATTCACGCGCTCAAAAGAAGGAAGTACTGATTTTCTGCATGCAGAAACAGAAATTAATTAGTATTATCGAAAACGCTTCTCCCTCAGAGATTCTTAACACAAGAGTATCAAAACCCACAATAAAAACAATTTTTCTTTTTGCCCTACAGGTGATGCAAGTGCAGATGATATAAAGAAAGCATTCTCAACTGTACTGCCTGAAATTCTTTACAAATGCTAATTTACCCTAGACACCCCACTTCCAAAATAGGACGGATTATGCAACTGGTTGCTAGAAATTGATAAAGGAAAAACTCCTAAATGCCGATTTACCCTAAACAACCACGCCACTTCCAAAATAGGATGGATTACACTTCCGAACTAGAACGGATTATGCAACTGTTTGCTAGAAATTGGTATCATCATTAGAGAAGGAAAAACTCCTACAGATAAAACGCGCTGTCGCTGCTCTCTTGCGATTTCAGAGTATTTTAAGGTTGTACGGTGCTTTTAAGAGTCAAAGGTTTGTACATCAGGCCAACAACTGCACAAAACAAATAGTGGGGACAAAACGTACAGTAAAAATCGCAGAAAGATGATTGCTATAATATTTGCTGCTGCTCGGTCATCTCATCAAAATGCCCAATTTTAGAGAATCAGATCCAAAAGTAGCATATAAAACAACACGAAGAATGAAACAAATAGTATTAACAGGAATGAAACAGTAATAGTACTCACGAGAAGTCGGGTAGCTCTAATAAATGAATAATCAAGTTGTATGCGGAAAGGAATTGGAATGCTCTGGTCAATTGCGCGAAAAGCACTTGCTCATTTTTGCTGGCTTCCGCTCATAAATCTTCAGCAACTGTCCGAACAACTTCTAATATGTCCGGAATACTGGACATTTCGGATAGTGGAGTCTCTAAGCAAAAATCTTTTTTAAATACAATATCGGAAATTTACACTTGTAACAGAAGGAGTGACTCATCCTTTTAACGGCGCATCTGCTTTTCGGTCATGTGATGCGTGATTTACAAAACTATAAACATTTCTTTTTTCTGACAGTCATGTGACTTAACGAATGGAGGATTTGGAAAGCTCAGAGCGAGCTATGTAACTTAAAACGCTCTTACATTTTATTTCTTTCTTATGTGTTAAATCATTAATAAATTAGTGTTCGTCGTACTTAATGGTCTTCATTATATATATTAAAGCCCCGAGATTACTCTATAATGAATAAGAATAAATATATATGTGTATGTGTTACAAAATCTGGCAGCCCAACTATGGGCCGAAAATTCCCCATATGGATACTTCAGAACCAAAACTGATGATGACAGACAGCCGAGGGATATATTAAAGATAAGTAAACTTTAATGTTTGATTATTTCTATCGAAACTAAAGGAAAAATAAAAATTGCGGTCGCCTTGACCTAATTTCGTTTTCACCGATCGTCCAGATCAAGCAAATATACGAAGAATTCTAATCACAGTGACCTAATTTCGTTTTCGCTGATTATCCGAATCAGTTAAATATTCTGTTGAATTTGAATTCTTTTAGATGAAGTGCGATCACCCTGATCATACTGTATGAGTTCTGTTGCACATTAGGTCCTTTAGTACCGAAAGAGTTTGAAGTATTTAAAATTTGAAGTAATTTTGAAGTATTACTGAAAATTGAAGCATTTGAAATTTTAATTTTAAAGTATTGCTGAAAATTGAAGCATTTGATGTTTTAAGTAATTCTGAAGTATTGCTGAAATTTAAATGAAGAATTTAGTAGTAGAATCCGCTACTTTAGCATATTTAAAAAAATAATATGTGCATGAATATTTCCTATAAAGTTCAAGTATTTTGTTCTATGCAAGTTTCGATATGAAGCATTGAAAATAAATGCCAAATATTAGTAAAGAATTCTTATTTTTGTTTTAAAATACAAAAGTATTGAAATATATAGTTGCAAGTTGCTATGTTTTGCATGAATTTAAATTACTGAAAGTGTTCTATAGCAGTTTATGTTCTGAGAATTGGTATTATATATGCTATTTCAAGCAATGAGCAGAAAGTAATGTAACATGAGTAATTACTTCATTTCATGTTTTGCTTTTAAATATGTATATTTGATGTGTATTAAATGCATTTAAAGTATTTTAAAACCTATATATGTTACCATACTAAAAGTTATAGGTATACAGTTTGGGGAAATTCGTCCACTTTCAGTGAAGCATGGCTTATTTAGCAAAAGGGAAGAAGCAGGATTTAACTGAATTAGCAGAAACACTAGGTGTAGTGATAGACGAAAATTTTAGAATTCCTGAAATAAGTAATGCTATAATCACTAGTCTCACATATGACGCGGAATTTACAAAAGAATGTTTGAACCGCATCATAAACGATAGGAAAGAAATGGAAACAGCACAGCGTGCTGAGAGAAAAAAAAATGAACATTTGTTTGAGTTGGAGAAATTAAAATTACAATATAGTATTACTGCTAGTAGTTTGGAGTCTCAAAAGGTATCTTCTGCAGACGCAGAAATGCCTAAATTAGAATTGAACAAATTAATTCCTATTTTGATCCTAAAACTTCCGATATGAGTTTGTTTCTGGATTTGTTTGAGAGGCAATTAACCCTTCTGAAGGTACCAGTTTGAAAATGGGTCATCTATCTTCTTGGTCTTCTGCCAACCGATGTTGCAAAATTAATTGCAAAAGAATCTTCTAATGATGCTCAGGACTATCAGAATATTAAACAAATTCTCTTAAAGCGCTTCAAATTGAGTGCTGAGAAATTTAGGATATTGTTTACCCAACATAAGAAAAATCCTGAAAACACCTGGAGAGACTTTTATTTTTATTGATGGCTAAAGGAATCAAAAGTCACGACGTTTGAGCAGTTAAAGAATTTGATACTCGCAGATCAGATTAAGAAGAAAGCCCCTCCAGATTATAAAGAAAATTTTTTGAATAACTGGAGTGAATGGAACAACCCTCTTCAGCTTGCTGACAAATTAGATATGTATGAAGAAGTTAGACATGTACGAAATAAAAACGTTAGTAAGGAGACCCCTAAGTTCCAAC
The DNA here is from genome assembly GCA_000611955.2 of Stegodyphus mimosarum. Taxonomy (NCBI): domain Eukaryota; kingdom Metazoa; phylum Arthropoda; class Arachnida; order Araneae; family Eresidae; genus Stegodyphus; species Stegodyphus mimosarum. The sequence goes on along the minus strand of KK115210.1, from coordinate 790,275 downwards.
AACGAGATGGTCCCAAAAATTATGGAGGTAACCCTCAGCCTACAAAGAACGCCACATCAAGAGGTAATGTAAAAAATTATGATCAACCACCTGTTAGTTGCTATGGATGTGGGAAAACAGGCTTTATTAAGGTTAAATGCCCCGTCTGCTCCCCTCCTTCCAAGAAAGCAGAAGCTGATTTTAAAACTATACACCTTCGGACATTCTCTGTCGAGGAACACAAGACGATTCTTTTGAGAGCAAAAATAAATGGGTTAATCGGAATTGTGTTTGCTGACACAGGAGCCAGTCACACTATAGCGGGAGAAACATTGTATTGTCTTTTGAGAGAAAGAGGAATAGAATTTAGGTAAACTAGTATGAATGTTACCCTCGCCGATGGTCTACAGAAGGAAATAGTCACACTATAGCGGGAGAAACATTGTATTGTCTTTTGAGAGAAAGAGGAATAGAATTTAGGAAAACTAGTATGAATGTTACCCTCGCCGATGGTCTACAGAAGGAAACAGAAGTTTATACAACCCAAGCAGATATCGAAATTGAAGGACGATCTATTCCCATAACTTTATTTGCGTTACCTACAGTAAAAGATAACAGAACGCTTTTAGGTACTGAGTTTCTGCATAGCGCTGGAATTGTTTTAGACCTTCCAAATAATAGAAGGACCCTAAACAGAACCCTAAACAGAAATTTAGCTTTAGTGATGACATTTTCAAACCCTCTCAGCGTTCAGACTATAAGGTGAAATTTAACAAGTTTCTGTCGAGAGAAAGTGAAGAGAAATATTTACTCAGTTCAGGTACCTTTCAAACAGGGGAAGAACATACTTCAAATTGACTATTTCAAAAGTCCAACATTTAAATAAAACCAGTAGAAAGTCCCCTGCCCTGAAAGTCCCCTGTCACAATTCCAAGAAATCGTATATCTCCACCAGAGAAAGAAGTGGTGAGAAGGATCATGAATTCCGATGAATATTATAATTGTGGAAGAACTGGTTGGTCACTTTGCTCAAGACTTCAAAAGGTACATTGCCCGAGATTGTAAAAAGGATATGAAAACGTGTTACATATGTGGAAAACGTGGACATACATCCAGAGACTGTGAACAACATGAACGTAAATATTATGGCTGTACTAAAATAGGCCATAGCTTCCGTACCTGCTCCAAAGATAACTTTGTTGGGGATATGTGGTTCCGACCATTTAGTCAACGTAAAGAACAGCGCGCAAGATTTGCATTAAACTTTGCTACCAATGATCCTTTTTCTTCCATAGGTGACTACCATGTATCTGCCCTGCGGCCATGGGAAGGGCAAAACTCTCCTTTACACCTCATTCGAGGAAGAGGTCAAACCAGAACAGTCCCTGAATCCGATGGACAATCTGCCCTTGCCAGAAAGCATCCGCCAAAAGCAAGCCGTATGTTGAGGACAACTTATACGCCTTGAGGGGAAGGATGTAACAGATGGAGTGACTCATCCTTTAAACGGCGCATCTGCTTTTCGGTCACGTGATGCGTGATTTACAAAACTATAAACATTTCTTTTTTCTCACAGTCATGTGACTTAACGAACATTAGTGGAGGATTTGGAAAGCTCAGAGCGAGCTATGTAACTTAAAACGCTCTTACATTTTATTTCTTTCTTATGTGTTAAATCATTAATAAATTAGTGTTCGTCGTACTTAATGGTCTTCATTATATATATTAAAGCCCCGAGATTACTCTATAATGAATAAGAATAAATATATATGTGTATGTGTTAAATACTAAAAATGTATTCTTCAAAAAACAATTTTCTTCTGGTAATTAAACTTTCCTCTACGTATTTACCTTCCACAGAAATTTTATAATATACTTTTTTTTAATTCTTCAGATTACAGTTTTCTTGTCCATCTTTGAATTAAGAAACTTAGGTGGGAAGAAATACAAAAGTATGAAATTTTTAATGGCCTTTGAGAAACTCGTAAAATGTTATCTAGCTGTAATTATCTGGTAGCATGTATCTAAGCATAAGTATTTAATTACAAAATATACTTCAAATCCCCCAAAACACACTCATGATCGAATGAAGCGGCATAAAGAAATTCACTGTTAACACGTTTACAAAATCATCAACAACTTCCAGGACATATTCTGAAGCGGACATTGAACTTAATTGCAGGATTGTCTGACACAATTTTTAACTCGTGGTCACCTTATTCAACACAATTACAGAAAAAAAATTAATTATAAGCGAAACAGTACAATTCATACCCACTTAATTCAAACGTTAATAGAATTAAATTCTCAAAGGATATATGTGTGTAGTATAATGTTTCTGTAAATTTTCGCAAATAATACACGATTTAAATTTAAACCCAGCAAGATGTATTTTCATGCTCATTTCTATGAGCATGTAAATAACGCTGCACTGATTACTCATACTTCGAGTATGTGGAAGACGTGTTATACAACGGAGAAGGAAAAATAACAAATACAATTATTTTTCAATTTTGCATATATACTGCACTACATTTAAAATTAAATGTTACTACATATATCAATCTATGCTAAAAATTACTTAGCAACAACACACAACGGAACAGGGTTAACGGAACAGGAATTATTGCCTGTACCCTCTGAACCTGAAACAGTAATAGCAGCTGTTGAAATGATGAAATAATAATAGCAGATGTAGAAACTTTCACACAGACTGCGACCATTCAATAATTTTTTTTTCTCAAAAATATCATCATGTTTGCTAAAACGAATCCATCACGTATTTATTACGTATGTTTTATAACCCAGTCGTAACATTAGATTTAACACTTGAAGTAAAGTTTTTCTCTTTCTTAATATCATCATCACTTTATTATTCTCATAAATTTATTTTGAACCATTTTTTTAAAGAAAAAAATTACCTTGTTCTACCTTCTGCGCAATTCTGTTTAGCATTTTGTGTTTTCATTAAAAACGCAGTTTTCTCTTTGGTAATGAATGAAACTTTACACATATTTTTCCGAGTTTACTACATAAAAATGAAAGAACTCATAAGCAATGTTTTAAATACAAAACATGTTTATATTATTTTTTTGCAACTTTTTTTTAAAGAAACAAACTGCCTGCCTATCCATACTCTACCTCTGGCACAACTATGTTTAGAAAATGTGTTTTAATGAAAAACAGAGATAATGTAATGCAGTTTTCTCTTTCATAATGTATGAAATTTTACATACATTTCACCGAGTTTACTAAATAAAACTGAAAAAACTCACAAGCTATGTTTTAATTATAAAGCAAGTTTATATTATGTTTTCAAGTTTTTCTTTTACTTCAATTATTAGAAATTATTATTTTCTTACATATCCTGATTCAATGTACAGTAAATTTACTTGAAGGCTTAAAATTATATTCGAAATCTAGGGCTATGAAGTAAATATACATGTATACTGTCACATGAATATGCGCACAGAACCGATGACAGCTTGATAAAATTTATTTTCCAAAACGTAGCACTTTACAGTTCTGAAGCTTTTCCCAAAATATTCGGACAGCTCTTCTCGGTATGACAAAGCCCAATCAGTAATTACCACTTCAACAAGACAAAAATGCATCAAAGTTCGCACAGTGACCTCTCAATACTCTAAACTAAACTAAGAATTGATTTTTTCTTCGGTTTTTATAGTTTCCCTCTAATCCGCCGACAGACTTCTAGTACTTCCGATTTCTAGAAATTTCTCTAAGGCATATTCAGTTAGAGTTACACATAGAGTAGACTAAAATTTCGCTAAACGGTTTCTGACGATTTTTGGGGATTTCTCGCCAAATATGGCGATTAAAATTAGTCGCCAAAACCATCGCACCCTCGTACTATTGTAACCTTCTTTTTTCTGCGACGCTTCGAATTTTGAAGCCTTCCACGTCACATTATATAAGAGATATTAGAATTTACATATAATTTTGCTAATATTATTTACAAATATACTTAATTCGTAAGAATATAAAATAGGCTTACGGTCAGAAGATTTAAAACATGGAAAATGGGTCGAATTTTGGAGGTATTGTCCGCGATTTGTTGAAATAATTCTTATTAAAAGTAAGCCATATTTAAAAGTCTCTTGCTAGGAAAGATGTGGAAACGTATTGCTGTTGGCGAAAATTGTGCTAAATGATCATGTTCGTAGATTGACGAGTCAGGTGACAAAGATTCTCTTGATGTTAAAAACACGTCCGGAATTCTTGGCGACATCTTAGATCTAGTTATAAGTTTATAGAAGTTTATTATTAGTGAAGAAGCGATGCAGACTTGGATGGATGTTAACAATTCTATTCCCGTCACACTCTCTTAATTTAACGACAAATCAGACATGTACTGGGAAAGGAGGGATACGATAAGGAGGAGATGAAGATGACATGCAGAACAAAAAAAAATTCATAGAGAGAAGCTGAAAAGGATTACTCATTTTTCTAAAAATCCATTTACATCCATGTACATCTAGGAATGTCCACTGCTGATATAAGCTTCAGTATTTACACAGCAAATTTTTAAAACTACAATATCAATATTCAAAGAAGGTAGAAATTCGATGTTAAATGCCATATTAAAAAAGTCTTAACCTTCAAACGACAATATGCATGGAAATTTATAAGTATTGTATTGTATAAGTATTATATACAAGTATCGTTGATTTTGTTTTTCTGAAATATAAAACCATGAGTATTCATTTTAAATTTAAATAAACGGACTTTGTACGCTATATGCGCAGATTGTATCTCAAATTATGAACATTTGCTCAGATGGTATCTCAAAATATGAACAGTTTAAGTTCTAGCAATATGTCTTGAACAAGCCAGGTAACGAACTTACTGCATATGCTATCAAGGGCTTATAAAACGTGCAGAGTGTACATTTACATTAAACTGGCTTGTCAATTTTCTCGTGATAAATCTAGGGAGATAGTTATCAGATAATATACAGTTACTTTGAGCTCTCCGCATACATTGTTATTTCTAATGGGACCAATGTAATAATGTGACAACTGTAAATGTGACATCCATAAACAATGTAACCGAACAATATGATAAAACATGAGATTCTGTCTAAAACTGGTTGAAATAGTTATAGCGAGCATTTCCATATAAAGTAAAACAAATTAATAAAATAACAGATATAAATAGAGACCCTTTAATAAATAGAACAATTAAATATTCATTAGTGGACTGTACATTTATAATATGAACAGCTCCGTTGCCAGTTGGTAATATCACAAAGACTTTGCGGTTATAAATCCGACCGAAGTTAGTACGCATTACTTTTTTTCGGCTGCCCGCTGCTTGATTAAGACACGTCTTTCGCTTTGCCTCCTCTCCTTATTATCTGAAATGTAAAATGCATATATAGAAATTGTGTGTGGGGGGGGGTTAAGAATCTCTACTGTTGTACCAATTTAGCATTTCTTAATAGTTGTTCTTGGGGGGAAAAATGTTTTAACATCAAGCCAGTTGTGACTTTTGCACCAGTCATGACCTAAGTGACAGTCTTCTCGGATATATCACGGCAAAAACTACTTTATCACCATATATATATGTGGCAGAGAGATTTCAATTTGTTTAACAGTTCCTCCTCCTGACGAAGTGGCAGTGACGTTGATTGAATTCCTCTTCTATTATATTACTTTTTCTTTAAATTTTTTAATAGAGGGTATTGCTTGTTTAAAAAGCTTTGGTTTTTGACATTTTAAAATTCTTTATTGAATTTATAGGATTTTTTTAATTAATTATGAATTTCAATTTTTGGTCTTTGTGAAAAATTAGTTCTGAATTTCTTACGCTATATATATATATATATATATATATAAAGTAAGTGTGTATGTATGAGAAAATTAATTTATAGAAACTTTTCTTTAGAAAATTAAAATAGAAAGGTTAGAAATTAGCATCTTTTAAAAATTAAAAGCGCGGAAGTTACTATCTCGGACATTTTTCAAGGTACATTAAAAAAAGAAATATCGTAAAAGTTAATACTTAACTACAAGATCTTTAAATTATCAAATACGATTTTATGTCAAATGTTTCCACAACCCTTCAGTTATCTTGAATTAATATTATTATTATTATTTTTTTTTGCTTTGTTTTCATTCTAAGGAGATTCCATAGATAAATAAAAAATCATCTAGTAGTGCGAATGAAACACTAATGCATTTCTGCTTTCTTTAGATTTCATTCACTTCGTCGCTTGAGACTTCATCATGTTACTATAAGGAATTAAGCACCCGCGCTCGCGCCTTCCCACACGGTGTAAGAAGTCAGGGCCCAACTGCTAAGTTGTTCACCTATCAGTCACCAGGATCTGTTGATAGAATCCCATACGAGCACAGTTCATTTTTCACATACCTTTGTAAAGACATCAGGCATTTTTTGAAAGCAGGAGAAATGAAAAAATCAGCAATGCCCACGCCGGGTCTCGAACCACGAACCTCTCGAAAACGCGCCGAGCGTGCTGATCCCTACACCACAAAGGTATGTCAAGAAGGCATGAGAAATACCTTATATACTTTCCCTCTTAAAGGACGACTGTGGATTAGGAGACCCAATCGCCAAATCCTGGAGGTGGAGAATCATCATCCACCACCACTTTTAGTTCGGGCGCCACTGTAGAGACATCAGGTATTTTTTGAAAGCAAGAGTAATGAGAAATGCCCTCGCCGGGATTTGAACCACGGACCTCTCGAAAACGCGTCAAGCGTGCTCACCACTACACCACGAACGCCATGTCAAGAAGGCGGGAGAAATACTTCATATCTTCCCCGTTTTAAAGAGATGATAGATCATCACTATCTGGATTTTGCCACCGCGATCTTCTCTCCTCCCCCCCTAAAGGTGGGAGAGCATCGAAGTTGTTCATTAAATTATTTGATATTTTCTCCCTCCTTTCCGCATGCCTCCGTGGTAAACCTCGTGGTAATTAAAAGCATACTCTAACGCGCATTCGAGAGGCAAAGGGTTCGGATCCCGGCGAGGGCACTGCACAATTTTCACGTTTCCTTCTTAAAATAACCTAATGATCCTGCTAAGTAATGATACATTTATAACGTCAAGAGAATGAAAATAGTTTCAATCAATCAGGTTTAAACAAACTCAATATTTATTTGTCTTCTTTATTTCACCTTTGTTTCTACATAAGTTGTGAAGTTGTTCCCTTTTTATGCTAATACCTCCTCTTATACACAGACATAAATTCATGTTCAGTTTCAATGTTCCACTGTTGATGTTCCACTGTTGAAGTACCGTAACTGCCACGTCAAAAATTCGCACTCAAATACGAACAAAAATTTCTTTCATTGCCAGCAACATCTCTCTGTCACTTTCTTCACTATCGGAAGCGATATTTTCAGAATTTAGAACAACAGAACAGACTTCGCCATCTTGATTGATGATTTGGTTTTGCCATCGCAATGAAGAAGTTCCGTTACATCAACTTTACTTATTACTTCTCCTTTTTCTTCTCAAATTCCATTAACTGGAAAATTTCGTTTTTTGTTTGCGATATCCGAAAACCTTCATATTCAGGGCTATCAATAAAATGTTTAGGTAGTGGTCGTTGTAAAGTAGGGGCGACGACGTATCATGAGCTCGGAAAATAGAGATAAATTTCCACTAAATTTTGGCCTGCTGCACTGAGGGAGCCAAACCTTAAATTATATTAGTATAGTTATTTATTATTCTTATGTGTATTTCCAGCATATGCTAATCGAAGTTCTGGAAAAATATATTCTGAAAATTTTTCCAAAGCTCTGTATCATTTCCAAAATCGGAAAATTTTTGCATATGGAAAGAAATTTCCCTTAAATTTCTCTTAGTCACTCAGCACTTTGCAGCGCAGTTGGCTGGATGTGTTATCGTAGAAAAGCGAAATGTTAACAAAATAGATAACCATGCTGTATGGTATTAAGTTACTAATAGCTGAATGCAAAAAAAAAAGTTTATCTCTGCCATGAATCATTTCGCAATGGTGATAAAAGCAATGAGTAATAAAAATTTTTTGTTAGTTTGGCGTCAACTATTTGACAACCAGTTTTGGTGTGTCCAGTTATTTAGCAGGTTAAAAACCGCTTCATGAACTTTGTCAGAGTTTCGGTTTCAGTTACATATTCAGCAGAAAGGCGGCTGAAGAGTCATATCAATTTATCGTAGAGATTTATGTCAAAAAAGTGTACCATGGAGACGTTTTAATTAAGAAATTAAGAAACCCTCCCCATGTTGTATTGTGAAAAGATTAGCTGCGCATGCATGAAACGTTTATGCATATGGCAAAGCGAGATGATACTCTCTGAATCTAATTGTTTCTCCCATTTCGGGGGAAAATGGCTTTTATTCTAGATGTGGCATAGTGGACGTGGTTTTCGGCTTTGTACTTGTATAACTATTGTATTCAAAGAATATCCATAACCGCAGCATGCTTTCGCAAGAGGTTACACGCGAAAACATCGCAGCAAAAACTTCACGAACGAAAACGCCGCGGACAAGCAAGAAATCATCATGGTATAAAGCATCGTCGTGGAACGTCAATTCAGCTTAAAAACATCTCAATTTAAAAATAACGTCGTAAAAATGAAGTGCCTATAAACCTTCGCATGATGATCGCAGATATGTGGAAGCAATGAGGAATATTTTTACCTTGATATTTCATACTTTTCGATTCATTAATAATTTTACTAAAATTGCAAGAACAACGAACGCTGAGCTTTAAAACTGAAAATGTCCAGAAATTTAATCTTACATATAGCACTTCCTAGAATTTTAAATTTATGTTCTTAACTGTTAAAATTCATTTAATTAATCTATTTTATGAAGTTATACTGACAGTTTTCCAGAGAAAATATATTTTAAAAAATTAGAAAATGGAATATAAGTAACTGCACGAGGTCACCTGAATTAAAGTGAAACTGTAAAATTATTTTTTTTTACTTTGTGAATCAGATATTCCTTTAGTAAAAATTAAAAATCTTTGTTTTGTTCCAATTAGCTCAGCAATGCTGATGAGATGTTATTTGCCGCGATGTTTTCGGTGGACACCTCGCAGGATATTGTTTTGTTTAAGATCACATAGATGCAATAGAATTTTATTCACAAAATTTTACATACTTTAAAACGAGCATACCTGTTTAAAAAGGTATGCTCAATACAGGTCAATTATAAGATGTGGCGTAGATGTGTGTTCGCATATTGTTACGTTTTTTCTTTCTTTCTACGTACGTTTCTCTACGTACGTTAAGGTTTCGCGGATTTGGTGTGAATATGGACGACACTACTTGATGGAGAATGGAAACGCCATTTATTACCAGTATCCTCAGGATAGCTCACTCTACTCTCCACGCTGCAACTCGCGATGCACTCGACGATACACTGGAGAACAACTCCCGACTTGGTTCGGTCGTTCTCGGAGCTCAACATACTCTAAAATGAAACTCGACAATGCACTAATTCGCGATACACTAAAAAACTCTCTCGATGCACTGGACGACCAGCTCGGCACTAGACTACGAAATACTTGCTCACTGACTGTTTATCAGCTCTATAGACGAAAGTTACTTACTTTCAACTCGGTAGACTAGGCACTGACTCCCTCTCCGCGTACCAGCACGGTTTATATACACTCACGTTTGTGAAAATTGCAACACCATGAAGGACTTAGGCGAGTGAGCTGAAATTTTCAGGAAATGCAAAGTAGCGCATGATATGCAAATGATTAGAATTGCAAATCCGTAGCGCATGCGTATGCTGAGCAGCGCCCTCTGAACGGCTGATGGATCCGAATAAATAGACGGCTGTAGCGAGGCGTGTATGGTTATCGGTGGTTATCTGCTAGTGGTAAACGTTAACTCAATCTGTACTTATGCCTCGTCGACGAAAGAGAGCGAGATTTGAACAACTTACAGAGTTTGAACGAGGGAGAATCATCGGCCTTCGTGAAGCTGGATTGTCGTATCGTGCAGTAGCCTCTCGTGTGCAGCGTAACAGCAGCACAGTGATGCGCGTTTGGAAGCAGTGGACGGACGAGTGTCGGACAACTCGGAAATCCGGGAGTGGACCCCGAAATGTGACGTCAGCTCGCGATGATAGACACCTGGTCCGCATGGCGCGGACGGACCGTACAGCTTCCTCTAGACAATTGGCAGCACTGTGGTCAATAGCTACAGGTGTTTCATTGTGTGCTTCATCAATTCGTAGACGTCTGCTGCAGTGTGGACTGCGCGCACGGACTCCTTTATACAGGATCCCCCTAACGCACGACCATCGCCGCCTGCGGCTACAATGGGCCAATCAGCATAGAGACTGGCGTGCTGATTGGCAGCATGTCGTGTTTTCTGACGAATCCCGCTTTAATTTGTGGTACCATGATGGCCGCATTCGTGTCAGACGCTATGCCGGTGAACGCCACCTTCCGGAGTGCATTATCGAACGCCACAGTGGACGAACACCCGGAGTTATGGTCTGGGGCGCCATAGCATATCATAGACGATCTCAATTGCTACGAATTGTGGGCAATCTGAACAGCAACCGGTATATCCGTGAAGTTCTACAGCCCGAAGCTGTTCCCTTCCTTCAAAGCTTGCCAGGCGCTGTATTTCAACAGGACAATGCCCGCCCTCATACTGCTCGGATTGTTAAATCCTTCTTTGCAGCGCAGCAGGTACAGCTTCTTCCTTGGCCTGCGTGTTCCCCGGATATGTCGCCAATTGAACATGTGTGGGATGTCATTGGTCGGCGTCTTGCTCGTGATCCTCGTCCTGTTGCGTCTGCAGACGAACTTTGGGTACGCGTACAAACGATATGGAATGCTCTTCCTCAGTCAGACATTCAAACTTTGTTTGACTCCATGCCACGTCGTGTAGCAGCACTTATTGCGGCGCGTGGTGGCCACACAAAATACTGATTCTGATCTCTTGTTCGTTTGGTTGCTTTGAACATTTAATCATTTATTTGTACCACTACCACTCAACTGTGTATTAAATTGCATTCAATTATGACGATTCCTTCTTGGTGTTGCAATTTTCACAAACGTGAGTGTATTTATGGAATGACATATAGCAGTTCCACTTATCAAAATTTAAAAAAATCTTTCTAAATATAAGGATGACTATGCAATGCCGGACTGAAGGACAGCTCTATTGACTATGCAATGCCAGCTGTAGATTTCAAGAGGGAAAAAAAAGAGAGAGCTATTTAAGGTATTTTCTCCTTTATTTCGGCATGCCTTCATGGTGTAATTGGAAGCATACTCGACGCGTATTCGAAAGATCCAGAGATCGAGTTCCACCGAGATCATTGCTAATTTTTCACATCTCTCGCATAAGAACCTAATGCCTTTACAATGGCGCCCAAACTAAAAGGTGGTGGACAATTCGTCACCACCAGGATTCGGCGACTGAATCTCCTAGTACCCAGTCGCCCTTTAAAACAGGGAGATATAAGGTATTTTCTCCTTCCTTTGCGGATGTCTTCGTAGTGTAACTGGAAACATACTCGACGCCTATTCGTGAGGTCCTGAGTTCGAATCCCGGCAAGAGCATTGCCCATTTTTCACGTATATTCCAGATTTTAAATTATGTCCAAAGTGTAGTTTTTTAACGTTTTGTGTGTTACCTTTATTTGTTAAATATCATGTCCTTCGCACTTAAACCAAAAAATTCAGTTCAACAGCAATATCGCAAAATAATTTTATAATTACAAAATGAGTATATCTTTAGACTTTGTGACACACAGCTCCGCGCGCTTTAGATAAAAAGGTTTTTTCGTGTACAGTGTTGCCATTGCTCGCTTTTAAATCGTTTAAGTATGTTCATCAGAAATTTGTTAAAAGTTTTACAAAATATGAAAAAGTTAATAAAAAAAAATTCCAAATTCGGGCTTCCTCGGGTGGAAACAAACGTTATTCAAAATTGAATGGCTATACCGTTGTTTTATCACATTTGGAGAAATATACTACATTTGTGCAGATTCTTCATTATTTAATTTCTTTGGCAACAGTTTGAAAAGTGATTCAGACTTTTAATATTTCCGACGTAAAATCGAAAAACGGAAACAATAGTTTTTCAGGGACTGAGCCCCTTTGGACTTAAGGTTTCAGATTTTAAATTACGACCAAAAGGGTGTTTTTTAACGTTTTGTGTGTTACCTTTATTTATCAAATATCATGTTCTTCCCATTTAAACCATAAAATTCAGTTCAACAGGAATATCGCAAAATAATTTTCAAATGACTCGTATCTTCAGAATTTCTGATAACACAGCTCCGCGCGATTTAGAGAAAAAAGTTTACTCCATAGAGTGTTGCCATTGCTCGCTTTTAAATTGTTTGAGTTTGTTCATCAAAAATTTGTTAAAGTTTTACAAAATATGAAATAGATAATAAAACAAATTTCAAATTCGGGCTTCCAGATGCGTGCATATTGGGGTGGAAACGTACGTTATTCAAAATTGGATGGCTCTAGGTACCGTTGTTTTATCACATTTGGAGAAGTATACATACATTTATGCAGATGCTTCATTATTTAATTTCTTTAAATATAATACAGGGCTGCAAAATTTGGTTGCAACAATTTGAAAAGTGATTGAGACTTTTAATGTTTCCGACGCTAAGTCGCAAAACGAAAACAATAGTCCTTCCAAAAAACTAATAACTCAAAAAACTTAATACCAGAACATCTGTGGCTTGAGATAATTTTGTCTTCTGTGGAAGAGATAAAGAATTGATGTTCAGTTACAGATATTTATTAGTTTCATCAGTACCGATTACTTTGAATGATAGTCCCTATGAGAGGATTTCGCTGTACGTTTAGATAACATGCATTTTTTTAAAAATTATCTTCCAAATAAAGTCGGATAACAGTATTTATAATATTTATCTGAACTTTGAATGATAGTTCCTATGAGAGGATTTCGCTGTACGTTTAGATAACATGCATTTTTTTAAAAATTATCTTCCAAATAAAGTCGGATAACAGTATTTATAATATTTATCTGAATTATCTTCCAAATAATCTATAAATTCCAATAATAATCAAATTCCTAGAAACAATACATCCCAAATACTCCATTAAGTCTGGTAAAATGTAGTGACAAGAAAAAACTTTTCTTATTAATTATTAAACAGAATTATTAATAACTTGAAAACTCCATTTATTTGTTGCTTTCATTATTAAATTATTTTCGGAGATTCTCCTTTTACACCAATTTCTGTTCCCCTGCAATAGCTGCATTGAATAGCTCTCTGTAAAACATCCACCCACAATTTTAATTGATTTCCGTCTTCTGTTGAGGTGATCATACGAAAGAACTGATGTTCGTTTACGTTGAATTTTCTGACGCAGTCGTCTTAAGATAGTGGTCGCACTAATGGGTTCAATGTGTTTGCATTTGAATATTTCGTTAGACGCGAGGACATTGGCTATGCTAGGGAGTGTTTCAGTTCACCGTAGTGCAAAACTTAATTACGAACCGATTAAGTCTTTGTTGAAATGCACATTTTCGTTAATTATTGAGATATCTATTTTTGTTGTTGTGTTGTGACTTACCTCACTTATATTGGCAGTAACATCAGAGCAAACCCACGAAATTTGTGGCCAGGATTGCAAGATTGAGCTTGTTGTTTAAAAGAGCCTCGATCACCATGCAGGTGACAGTACGACTTCGCTCAGCTCTGCCTTCAATTTTGATGGAGAGCATCCCGGCGAGACAGCTTCGAGAGTCTTCCAACACCCTTCTCTAACCGGCAACCTCTCGAAAGGACTTTCGGCTCACCGCATGTTTAGAGTGCTCCGAAGCAGCACAGACACTGCACAAGGGCGGTGAATGACGAATAGCCGTAAACTCAAAATAATAGACATTGCACATTACAAAGATCCATGCCTTCCCAGGGATTCGAACGGATTCCCTTCGGAATTGCAGTCAACGTCGCTAACCACTATACCGGTTGGGCGGCATTCAGATATATTAATCATACTTTACAGAAAGTAAGTTACGAGAAAACACGTTTAAAGTTAATGTTGACCTGACTATAATTTTCACATTCTTAATAAAAAGAAGGCGCTAAAAAATGTGTGTTATAAATTCTACACTCACGTTTGTGAAAATTGCAACACCATGAAGGAATCGTCATAATTGAATGCAATTTAATACACAGTTGAGTGGTAGTGGTACAAATAAATGATTAAATGTTCAAAGCAAACAAACAAGAACAAGAGATCAGAATCAGTATTTTGTGTGGCCACCACGCGCCGCAATAAGTGCTGCTACACGACGTGGCATGGAGTCAAACAAAGTTTGAATGTCTGACTGAGGAAGAGCATTCCATATCGTTTGTACGCGTACCCAAAGTTCGTCTGCAGACGCAACAGGACGAGGATCACGAGCAAGACGCCGACCAATGACATCCCACACATGTTCAATTGGCGACATATCCGGGGAACACGCAGGCCAAGGAAGAAGCTGTACCTGCTGCGCTGCAAAGAAGGATTTAACAATCCGAGCAGTATGAGGGCGGGCATTGTCCTGTTGAAATACAGCGCCTGGCAAGCTTTGAAGGAAGGGAACAGCTTCGGGCTGTAGAACTTCACGGATATACCGGTTGCTGTTCAGATTGCCCACAATTCGTAGCAATTGAGATCGTCTATGATATGCTATGGCGCCCCAGACCATAACTCCGGGTGTTCGTCCACTGTGGCGTTCGATAATGCACTCCGGAAGGTGGCGTTCACCGGCATAGCGTCTGACACGAATGCGGCCATCATGGTACCACAAATTAAAGCGGGATTCGTCAGAAAACACGACATGCTGCCAATCAGCACGCCAGTCTCTATGCTGATTGGCCCATTGTAGCCGCAGGCGGCGATGGTCGTGCGTTAGGGGGATCCTGTATAAAGGAGTCCGTGCGCGCAGTCCACACTGCAGCAGACGTCTACGAATTGATGAAGCACACAATGAAACACCTGTAGCTATTGACCACAGTGCTGCCAATTGTCTAGAGGAAGCTGTACGGTCCGTCCGCGCCATGCGGACCAGGTGTCTATCATCGCGAGCTGACGTCACATTTCGGGGTCCACTCCCGGATTTCCGAGTTGTCCGACACTCGTCCGTCCACTGCTTCCAAACGCGCATCACTGTGCTGCTGTTACGCTGCACACGAGAGGCTACTGCACGATACGACAATCCAGCTTCACGAAGGCCGATGATTCTCCCTCGTTCAAACTCTGTAAGTTGTTCAAATCTCGCTCTCTTTCGTCGACGAGGCATAAGTACAGATTGAGTTAACGTTTACCACTAGCAGATAACCACAGATAACCATACACGCCTCGCTACAGCCGTCTATTTATTCGGATACATCAGCCGTTCAGAGGGCGCTGCTCAGCATACGCATGCGCTACGGATTTGCAATTCTAATCATTTGCATATCATGCGCTACTTTGCATTTCCTGAAAATTTCAGCTCACTCGCGTAAGTCCTTCATGGTGTTGCAATTTTCACAAACGTGAGTGTATCATATTCGTACAAAATGTGCTAAGCGTTTATGAGTATATTAGTTCAACAATTAGTTATAAGTTTATTTTGCATGGGTAGAAATTATAAAATATCTTTTATTTCAGCTTTTCAAATGCCACTTTAAAATACAAAATTTAATGTTCCTGCAAGTAATAAAGTTAAGCAATTAAGCGAGCTTTTTAGATATACTTTGCATTGCGTTGTTTTTAACGTTCTTAGTAGTTGGAGGTGGTAACTACTGAATGTGTTCTGTCATACTGAGAAGAGTTGTACGAGTACTTTTGTGGAAGGTTCCAGAACTGCAAAGTGTTTCTTTTGGGAAAATAAACGTTATCAAGCTATCATCGGTTGTGTGTGCATTCAATCCATTACGAGTCCGTACGGTCGCAACAATACATACATGCATACACTGAACTCAGCAAGTAGTATGTCATTTGCACTGTACCAGAAGACATTTTGTTTTGACTTCGTAATTTTCTTTACTAAAAGCTACGAACTGAAATCCGGGAGATGCGATGAACTAAGCGTAGTGGCAGATTGAATTTACGGCACAACGCCGTCTGGAAACGCTAACCGTCTGGTGTTTTCCTGAGCGCTCAGTTTGCTCCCTTCAGTATTAATAAGGCTCAAGTAATAACATATTCCAAATGAAGTCCTAAACAAAATAAGCTCTGGCATTTTAATTTATTATTTAGTTAGTCATCATTAATTTAATCATTTTTATTTACGCATTTGTATTTATTAGTCCAAAGGGGCTTTGTCCTTGAAGGACTATTTCGTTTTGCGATTTTGCGTCGGTTCACTCGTGAATGCCCGTTTTCACTTTTCAAACTGTTGCCACTAAATATTATCCCCCTGTATTAAAGAAATTAAATAATGAAGAACCTGCATAAATAAATGTATATATGTTTCTCGCATTGTGATAAAACGACGGTAGCTAGCAGCTATCCAATTTTGAATGACGTAATACTACTGCGAATATGGGCATCTGGAAGACCCAAATTTGAAATTTGTTTTATTATCGATTTCATATTTTGTAAAACTTTAAAGAACGTTTTATTAAATTTAACGAATTTTTGATTAACAAACTCAAAGATTTCAAAAGCGAGCAATGACAATGCTGTACAGAAAAACATTTTTATCTCCGGCGCGTGAGACTATATATCGGAAATTTTAAAGATAAGTTCAATTTAAAATTATTTTGCTATATTTCTCTTAAACTAAATTTTACGTTTAAGCCCGAAGACCATGATATTTAACAAATAAAGGTAACACACAAAATGTTAATAAGCGCCCCTTTGGACGTAATTTAAAATCTGAGGCCTTTCAGATTTTTTTTTCATTCTTAAATTATTAATTATTTTATTTATTTATTTTTGATTTACCTCTCCTGAAGACACCATTTCTAATTTTAAAATTTAATAATTGCTCTAAGATAGTAAGCCATGTTTTGAAGACGATTCTGGTAATCTGTGGAGGTGGTTTCATTAGCTGGTATTTTACCTTAAATACTTATCATTAATTATTTACTTTTTAATTTACCTGTTTATATTTTATTTATTTCTAAGCATTAATTATTGATTTACTTCTGGTTCAGTTTTCCTGATGGCCCACTACAGGATTCTCTCCTTCCTAATTTTATAATTTAAAGCCCTGTTCTAAAGATGGCCAACTATATCTAGAACATGATTCTAGTCATTTGTGGAGGTGGTCTTATCAGAAATGTTAGTCATATTTTAAGCTAGTCATCATGACATATTTCACTTAAGATTTCCTCCAGCCTTTTTAACATCATTCGCAATATTTACATAAAAGGTTTCATTCAAATAAATCCCAATCACAAATAATTTCAGTAAGTTATGAAATGTCTACTTCTCGTCGATAGCTTATAAACCACAATATAATAATACTACACTTAAAATTTACTACATTTATTTTCCATAGCGACACTCCGGGGCTGGGTTCATTTAACCAAAGCTGTATGTAAGTAAAGCGTCGGCACTCCCATACTTTAACATGACGTCAAATTGCAGCGCCAATCCTCTGCAGTGGTGGCGATGTAAACTAAATCTCTTCCCCTCCTCCTTTCCCCTGCAATGACGTCATGGAGGTTGGAAGTAACATGGGAGAGGCCGCAATGAGTTTTGACACGATTGATTGTGTAAATATTTTGCAATTGCGTCGTAATTATATATATATAAATGTATATATTTTCTATTTGTACAGTATTTCAGAGTCCTAAGTGTACGAAAAGAATACATTTTTAAGCAAAGTTTATTGTTATTAACATTAAAATTATGCATTATTTCTTCTCCACTTACAGAGCTTCTACCTAAAATACTTTCTCAAATATGACATGATTTTTTTAGCTTCTGAGGCATCTTTTAAATGAAAAAAAACTAAGTCAATTTGTAATTAATGCTCAATTCGGTCCATTTCAAATTAGCGCTCTTTTTATTTTAATAGAGAAATACATTAAATAGTACATAACTTTCTCTGAATATTTCTGAAAGGGAATAAAAAAAAGATTTTTAAAAATATTATTTAAAACTTGTACCTGCGTTATTATAAAATATAGGGGAATAATTCTTTTAATTATCAGATTTTTTTACCTTTAATTTCAACAATACATATCCTAAAAACTCTTCTTTATTACTTCCTTAAGTACGCATCGTCTCAAGGAAACGTGTAGAAATGTATTCCATCAGATTTCGAAAAAATCTTACTCTTGCAATCCTTAATCCGCAGTATCGATACGCCATTAGAGAAAATTTAAAAAAAAAATTGGTTCTGAAAGAGCCTTAACCAATGACTGAAAAGAAAAGGAGCATGCGCAGTTTTGCTGATTGTGTTTCCACATCGCCACCGCTACGAGCGCTGCGGTCGTTACGAAGCGCAATTTCTCACTAGACTCTAGCTCCTGCAAAGTTTGTGCTCCAAGCATGCGCACTGACAAGCTCCGTTGGCGGTATTGGCTGGTTTCCGCTACACAGTATTGGCGATGTATCATCAGATTGGCAAATAAGGATTTGTTGTCACGCTAAATTTTGTCTCGTTGCAGAAGTTAACCCTAAATTAGCAATTTGTTTATTTAGCGTGATCAGTATGGCAGGCAATTTTTTGTGTTCGGAATGTTCAAGATCTTATTCATTCCGGCGAAATCTACGGAAGCATATTACTAAGTGTCATCCTTCGAAATTAGAGGAATTAGCTCCTACATTAAGAACTATTCCCAAATTTATATGTAATGAATGTGAGAAAGTTTTTTCAAAACAAAACCTACTTCGTGCACATGAACGTTATTGTTTGTGCAATTATTATTAATATTCTGTTAATTTATTGCACAATTTGTAAATAATGACTAAAAATTTCATGTTTAAATTCATAAATCATTTCAAAATAAAAATACTTGTTTATATAACATACTGTCAATAAATACTTTTTGCAAGCATTATTTCTTTCTCCATACCTTTAGACAAAATCAAGAAAAGGCTGGTGATTTTAAAGGGAGTAGGGACACTGAGCTAAAATCAAAATTGCTTTCATCTTACTAAACTTGATTTTCATTTGAAGTATTTTGAACGTTTTTAAAGACACTGTAATACTAAGAGTCACAATGAAATAATAAAATCAGAATTGTGATCGTTAAGTTTTTTAATTTTTAAAAATTTTCAGTTACCTATTTTATATTTAAAATGTGCATTAGAATATCCTTATCTTTATATGCTACTGAGTGTAATGAAACTGACTTTTCAGGATCAGTGGTTACTAATTGAAAAAAATATTCAATTGCAATAATTCAACAACAGCATTTTTTATCTGTGTTTGTTGCCTGCATTTGGAATGAATTCAAAACTATAATAATGTAATATGCAGTAGTATTTACTGACAAAGACTTATATTAAGAAAAATTATAATTCTCTCTTAAGATGACTACGTGAATGGTGGTTGTGATTATCTTAGAGGGGTGAAATTCAGTATTAGTATTTATTTATATTCTTCGAAATGCTGGTTACTTTCAGATATGGTCATCTTAGAGAGGTGGTCATTATGATAGGGTTTGTTTATTTTGGATACAAAAACTAATGAATACAATGATGGTTAAGATGCTGTGATAAATATATGTAAACTGGATAAGGAGGGGAAGTCAAAGTGATCGCACTGTAATAAATAGATTATTTTTTTAATCTGTTGAATGTCATAGTAAATAATTAAAAATATTTTATCTCAAAAAGAGAACAAAGTAAACAGAACATTTCTTAGTTTCATTATTAATCATTCTTGGTTTTATTATTAATCACACTGGTAGTTAACATGTTTACATCAGCCTGGGAAAAAGTTAAAACTTGAGAGTCCTTCCAAACATGGACTCTATGCAGTTTGAGCTATCCCCTTTCACCATGGCCACTGAACACTGATAGTTCAGTCCAAGGTTCAAATCCTGGCAAATGGGCCAGTTACATGCTGTTTTCATTGTTTTCCCTATGTGCAATGTATATATGAGTCAGTTTTCCCTTAGAAAGTCCTTCACTGCATCCTCCCTTTAGGCAGATAGCTCTTGAGTGCTTTGCCTAATATTAAAAAGGGGGGGACAAACTTTCATGTGAAAACCTGACTGTATGCAACTTCAAAGATAAAATAAAATTCCTTTTAATGCTTTTGAATGTTAGGCGAAAACATACATGCTAATTGTTAAAAACAAGCATAGTTCCTGTGATTATTTCCCATTTCATCCTGTGGTGAAAATAGTGCTGATTCATTCACTGCTATCCCCTCATAATTCCTATTGAGAGAATCGTTCTCGATTCATACACTGTACCCTCACCCCCTCATCAGTGGCTCCTACTAATGGAAAGCTGAATCTTTCTCTATTCATTCCATTTTCAAAAAGATATTGAGAGTCATTGAAGTGTTGAAACAAGAAGGAACATTATATGATAAATGGTCATTGGTTTAATAATCTTATCAATATGTTAATTGTTATGAAATAATTTTAGAACTATGGGAGAGCTATACACTGGCAATGAAATGCAATTCTGTTTTAAATCACATGTGATTATCTTGAATTTTCCTTTTTATATTTTCATGCATATGTGTTTAAAATGTAATCATGAAACCTGCATTTATTAAACAAAATGTAACCATATAGTGCTTATATTTTAAGGAAAATCATAAATGTTAAAAAGAATTTTAAAAAATAAAAAATGAAAATAAACACATTTGCTGAGAAACTTACTGCAGTAGAATTTCATTTACGATTTCTGAAGATGACAAAATACAAGAACAACATTGTGAATCATTATGTATTAAATTTTGCTTTCACTGCTGCATGTTTATTAACACATGACAGCTTGAGTAATGACTCATGCAGTGATACTTAAACAATTTTTTTTATATCGGTAACTGAATAATAAAGAGTATAGTAATCTTTTATGTTGGCATTATGCTTGGTGATGATTACAGATTTAAGTTAAATGCACTAAGAAATGTTGAAATTTGGTTATTAGAAACAACTTTATTTTTTATCAGGATAGCACACACTAAGCACCTAAGCACACTCTCAATATTTGCCTTCGGTGTGTCCTTGTAACTGTCCAAAAGTTCTGAAAACACTACCTCAGTCACTTGATTTAAACCCAATAGAACATATTTGGAGAGAATATGAGGTTACAATATGAAAACACAGCCTTATGACAAAGGCCAAAATAAAAATAGTTAAAATAGGAAAAAAGGAGGAATAGATATTACCAAAAAAAATTTGGTGAACGCTGTGCCTAGATGTTTGAAAGCTGTCATAAATACTGCAAGATCTCCTACAAAATATTAACTAGCAGGAATACTACTAATATGTGCAGGTTTCTTTGAAGTGTACAAAGAGTTGCGTAAAGTAACTTTTCTTTTTGATTATTGATTTCACAAAATAAAAAAGTTTCACTAAATTCATAAAATTATAAATGTGGTTTTGCTGAGTGCTTCTGGAAAGCTATGCGAGTTTAAAAACAATGATTATATTATTTATTTATTATTATTCTTTATTTATTTTGTTATATCCAGAAAATAAAAATATGAAATCAGTGTTTAATTTTCTATAGAAGCTTTGTCCGATTCATGCTAAAGAATATGATCAGTATTATTAAAAGTGTGATAGTAGTAGTAACTGTGTTTCCTAATTAAGGTTGTTGTCTGAAAGCAATAGGAATTAAAATTCCATTTAAAAAAATTCATAATTAAACTATTTGAAATAATTAACAAAATAATTTTTATTCAGGTGATAAATGTATTTCAAAACACTTTCTTATAATATTTGTCACAATTTAGGAAATATTACCAGCTGTAAATTTGCAAGTATCGTAAAAGTATTCTTATCATTAAAGAAATATACTTAATTTCAGTCTAATAAAATTAATTCAGTAATCGATTAAATTCAGTCTAATCGATTAAAAACAGTTTTCAAAGATATTCCGATAATAACAATTATTTCGAAAATATAGTTTCTGGATTATTCTGAGAGTTCATTATTTTACGCAAATTCATATGTACTGATAAATGATCGCTATCGGAAGTTACGCTGCTTCGTTTTCTAAGGCCTAGTGCTCGTGACGTCATAGACCAGTCCGATGGCTTTATATATTTAGGAGGCACTGGCTTGAAGCACAAATTTTGCAGGATCTAGAGGCTAGTTGAGACTCAGCACTGCTTGGAGCACAAACTTTGCAGGGTTCGTATGTTCCATGCGTATGTGAAATCTGAATTCATCGCCAAGCCATATTCTTTGGCCAAGCGTCGAAGGTTACCATGCTGAAAATATGCCTACTGCGCATGCTTGGAGCACAAACTTTGCAGGGGCTAGAGGCTAGTCAATTACTCCCATTGAAGTGTCGACGCTTTACTTACATACAGCTTTGCATTTAACAGCATTCCGCAGAACGCACTCAATTTTATCATCTGCAGAATTACGTAATCGTTGCCACATATTCTATTAAAAATATAATAATTCAAAAATATTGCATAAAAGCAGTTAAACAAATAAAAAAGAAACAGTTTCTCACAGACGATTCAGTGCCGCTTCAAATATGCTACTCGTGAACGTTCTCTTCTGACTGACGGTAGATTGGCTGACGGTAGTATTTTTGTTAATACAAAACAAATCACGGTAAAGATCTCTCCTTAATTATGTTAACACGGTGAACACACTTTACATATTGATGTAAACATAAAAAAGGGTGACTAACTAATGGACTGCTGTATGAAAATGAGTATTTAATACTGAACCTTCTGAACGTCAGTTTTGAAAAAAATCTATGAAATGTCATCTTAGCTGTTGGTATTTAATGGCTGCATAAAATTGCTATTATAGTTAGCTTGTAGGGGCATTAGGTTATTTTAAAGTAAGAGAGATGAAAAATGAACAACGCCTTCGCCGGGACTCGAACCACGGACTTCTGGAATACACGTCCAGCGTGCTGACCACTACACCAGGAAGGGATGCCAAGAAGGTGGGAGAAATACCATATATATTCCCCCTTTTTAAACGGCGACTTGGGATCAGGGGACCCAATCGCCAAATCCTCGTGGTGGAGAATTATATCCACCACCTTTTAGTTCGGCAGCCAGTGTAAGGGCATTAGGTTATTTCAAAGCAGGAGAGATGAAAAATGAGGAACGCCTTCGCCGGGACTCGAACCACGGACCTCTGGAATACGCGCCCAGCTTGCTGACCACCACACCACGAAGGCATGGCAAGAAGGTGGAAGAAATACCTTATAAGCTTTTTTAAAGCATGTAATACAGTTTCGACGACAAAAATAGGTAAACTCTCATTGTAAATAAACTGAATGATAAGTAACTGCTTAATTACAGCGTATGAAAACTTTTATACATCGCAGTAGATACCCGTTCAACAACCATTCAGATTATGAATAACTTCTTAACTAATGCATAGACTATCCTACTAAACTATTGCTAATTTCTTCCTGTTTTAAGAAATACATCCATTATTTAATTCCCTTCAAACGCCGAAAAATTTGGCAGGATAAGAATGGAATCTTTCAAAAGCGGTGTAAATATCCCAAATTTTCCGATTTGCAAGTTGATTACAAACGGGGAGGGGGGGCGAAGGATATAGCGAATCCTATCTAACACGATCACCCATATAGTGCCAGATGATTTGATCTTTTGACCAAAGAAGTCAAAATTTAAAAGAAACGTACATTGGCATTACGCTTGAACTACTCGCTCACTTTAACAAAAATATTAAACAAATTTACTTCACGCTGTCGACGTCCAGCGAAGAATGGTTCTGAACCTGCGCATGCAAAATTAATTCCTATAAAACTTGCTGTACTTGGATTATTACATATTTTACTTAAATAGTATTTCTTATGACATACATAGAAAATCCTAATACTTAAAAAATAAAAATTCCGAATAAGTTAAAGAATCAGTATTAGTAATAACGATTACATTACATATTTAAATTATTTCCTTATAATAATGACGTTAATACTGAATTAATGAATTTAAATACAAGTGCTTATTATATCCTATTGATATATTTACCTTCAAAGATTTTAAGTCGCTTGTACTACGAGGAACTTTTCTAAATTATGAACACGCGTTGTAAGCGTCACGCATTTTACTTCCGTAGAATAAAATAATAAATAATATTCTTCACAACAATGCTAGTTTTCTAGATTTCTGATGTAATTTAAATTTACATTTTAAAACAAAATTTTCTGTTCAGCGAATCAAATACAACAAGGAGGGCGGCCATAAGTGACACCTTCGCTCCTGTACATTTCAACGTGGGCCCACAAAGGGAGGCCGTAGCATTTTGTTTACCTCGTACACAATTACCACTTTGAAAAACGTCAGCATTGCAAGAATTATCACTACAAACACTTTTCACTGTTCGGTAATATCCTCGGCATCTCTTGAGGAACGATGCACATTACAATAGGTGCTGAATCCATGTTTAATAAACATCACGTATCGCAAAGTAAGGTGGTATGTATAACTTAAATTTGATAGCGCTATTCTACAGGAACTCTGTTAACCGATTTTAAAATTTCAAAAGAAACTATAATTGAGCAAAAAAATAAAAAATTCTAAAAAACCTGGTATATATTATATTCCTTTTTAATTATTGAAAAAGTAGTCGAATTTTCTATTCGTTGTGGAGAGGAAAAAAAACTAGAAAAAATTGTAGAAAAATCAGCGCGTAGTGCTGCAAAATTTATTCCATCTAATATGGGGAATGAAATATGAGAGAATTACTTAAGGATTATAAGAACCATGATCCCTTCTATTTTTATGAAACTTACAAATTTGATAACATACGTTGAACAGAAAATATAAAAGAAAGTTTTTATTGTTATTATTATTTTTCTTTCGATTGTATTAGTACAACCTTTTCCCCTTGTTTTTAAAAAACATTTATTTTGGCATTGCATGTATTCTTCGTTTCTATATTCTAACAAAACGAGTAGGGAAAAGAGATCAATTCAATAAGAGCCTCAAATATGTAAAGGTTTATTGAAGGACTGTAAAAAAAATTTGTTTAGAATTCAAAACAATAGTTATAATTGACGATAGAGCTCTCAGTGGCTTGATCGGAATGAAACTCGATTTGCTGTTCAGTTAACAGACTTCGTTTAAAGCTTCAGCACACTTTTCCCTTGACAAGTTCTGTTTAGAGCTTTGAATAAAAAGATTAACTTTAGTTTTCACTGTTTTTTAATATTTTAACTTTTTTTTTTTACATTTTTCGTTCAACGTATGTTACTAAATTTGCAAGTTCATAAAAATAGAAATGGGTTAGAGATCATGGTTCTTATAATCCTTAAGTAATTCTCTCATATTTCATTTCTACTTCTTTTTAATATATATTTATATATATATAAACGATTCGTTTTTCTCTTCATGTAATAATTTTTTTTCATTTTTGTAAGGCGTATTTTTATCGATTTTTAAGTTATTAAATTCGCATTTCTTATCTATTTTAAGTTATAAAATTCGCATTTCTATCTTTCAATGTTAATATATTGCGCTTAAATACGAAAACTTCATTTAAAATCTTATTGACTTATTTTTGTCCTCTTAACAAATCGCTACTGCAGAGAAAAAAAATATTAACCTTCAATAAAACCCCTGGTCATCCAACTGTCTCAGTAATTTCAAAACATGTACAAGTTCGTCTTCTATCAAATATGATACGAACTTTCTTCTATCAAATATAACCTCCTTGCTCCAACCAATATGCGTATAATTTGTGCTTAACGTTTTCCCACACTATAAAAGCTCCAACAGGCGATAAAATCCGCATACTTTAACGAACATTTAATTACATACAAACAAAAATACAATAAGTTTTGGAATTATCAAAGTACATTTAATTTGGTACTCTTCCGTTAACGGGCCCGGATTCAGAAATGTACGTATGCATGCATGTATGTAGTATGTACAGATGAATCGATGTTTTGATATATATGTATGTACGTATGTCTGTGTGTATACACACATATACGCACATGCATACATAAATATACATACATGAATCTTTGAATCCGGTCCCCATAACAGAGGAGTTCCAAACTTGTACAAACCAAATACATTAATTTTGGATCTACGTTTAAGTACGTTTAATTTTTGAAGAGCTCCATCATCAGAAATATTACTGAAAATATTCTTTGCAGGAATTAATGTAAGTAATGTAAAAGCATAATGGAAACATATCACATCACATTGAGCAAATGATGTCACTTAAGTTAGATACTCATTTTGTTGAAGCCATTGGTAAAAGTGGAAATTGGATAGTTTCAATGAGTTGGGATTCAGTTACCAAGAACCTGTAAAATAACAGCCGAGACTCTGACCCTGCACAACTATCAGCTAAGTATATTATGCAAAGTAAACGCAATATTGAAAGCAACCTTACACGTGGCAGAACGATTAACAGTACTATAGTGAAATTTACGAACTAAGGAGGATAAAGATTTTAAAAAAATGTGCAGTCATCGATACTGCAGGTTTTAGAGAATGAAACAAGAATTAAGAAATCCATGCGCTTTTTAAATCTCATTCTATGCGAGGTATTGCATTGTCCGAGTACATATATAAATCAATCAATTCGTTTTCTCAACAGCAACCGAATACTGCAGATTCGAAATCATTGCTTGTAAAACAGTTAATTTATTCTCGAATAATGCTGCAAATTTGGCTCACAAATTATTGAACGTATGTATTTAAAAAACATAATAAATAATAATTTTAATGTTTCCTCTTCAGGAGCTATATAATTTTTTTCTCTTATTTTTAATGAGCCCTCTTACCCACAGTGTAAACTCTTTTCATATAAAAAAATCTTCTAAGTTACATTAAGAAACTTTGTGTCTGGGAACAAGGGTTTGAGATTAAAATAAAAAAGGCTTCAGCAAAATGGGTATGACATTTTAAAGATAAACAAACTGACAGACTTTCGCACTTTAAGGTATGAAACTAGATGGCGATGATAGGAATAACATAGAGGACCGAACTTCAAAGGCAGAAAAAATACTCTTTAACAAGCGGGCATAATTGCTTGTCTCATATATGCAACTGGGAGGGCTATAAATTTTATAATAATGTAAAAATTAGTTACAGTACTTGATAGATCAGTTATAAAAATGAATTTTGTGTTGTTTTTACGCATTAAAAGCGTGATAAAGTTTCGAAGAAGAAAACAATTGCATCCTAATATTTTAAGTTATTATTAATCATTTATATTGTCTAAGATAAAAAAAAGTATCAAAACTTCCTTTAATCCCATGGGTGTGGAATTCCTAGCTGCGTTTCTGGCATTTTTACGAGAATACAATTGTTTTGTCGCAGTGTCGTTCAGTAGTTTATTTACATACTGAAAATGTCGGAAAACGGGAAAGTAACAATTTTAAATAATTTTTTTCTAACACTGAACAACTGAAATCAGAACGACTTGCCCGCCTGTGATTATTGTGCACGCCCACCCTCTCTACCTAATTCACGATTTTACACATTCTGTAAGAACAATTTTAAAATTATTTTTCTCTATTTCTAACATTAATTAACATTTTTAACATACTAATATTAATTTTAATATTGGAACGACTGGATTATGTTAAGATTATTTCAATGCGGGAAAGCCACGAGGACTGTCTGCCTAAGGTTAAGAATGATTTCTTGGGAGCATTTTTTAAATAAAACTCGTTTTTATTAACGTAATATATGATTAAGAAGTATCGTTAAGAAGTTGATGACAAGGACATCGGGTGGGCGAAACTGGAAACATTATACGATCTGAGAATTTATTGCACTTTTGAAGTGCAAGTCGTTTTCCAAATTTTTTTAGAGGTTAGTTATGTTTTAGTTTATAGTTTCGGTTATTTTGCTTGAGATAAAAATAAACGTTATTGATAATTGGGGACAGGTATTGTTTTGTTTTCGATATTATGGAAGTACGTTGCTGAATACATTGTTACGGTGATAGTTAAAAAATTCTAAAGTTCCGACATTAAGAACACTATTCACTCGTTTTTAAGACACTATATGCACAATTCGTAAGGTTATAAATTTTATAATCCCGTGCGTACCGTATACTAGGAATAAACTATTATTACCAATCACTTATATTTTAAAATAAAAAATATTAAAGAACTTGGCAGTGAAACATCAAGGAGCCTTGCATATTACTTATTCTCCAATTCACATTTAGAATAATTCAACTTATATATCTATTCTGAGGCACTTCCATTACTCCTATGAAGTTGGATGATTAACACCAAAA
Organism: Stegodyphus mimosarum; assembly: GCA_000611955.2. NCBI lineage: Eukaryota > Metazoa > Arthropoda > Arachnida > Araneae > Eresidae > Stegodyphus > Stegodyphus mimosarum. Next base: position 761,958 of record KK115210.1, on the reverse strand, counting down.
AATAAATGCATCGAAAAGTACCTAAAATATAGCTGGCTGGAAATTTGTAGTTATTGTTTAGGTATTTAGTGAATCAGAAATTTACTTAAAACGATAAGCATGTAAGAGTATTCATTTGTGCTAAAGAAATAAAAATTCAAGCATATTTAGAGGTCAATACAAATTATTTTAATATATTTTGTACACCACAACAAATTACATTTATATTTTATCGGAATATTATAATACTTCTCATTACTCGAGTTTCAGTCATTGATTCTCACAATTATAAACATATCCTTACCTTTATTCATTGGTTAATGAACTTCAATATTCCAGTATCTAATAAATCAAATTCACAAAGATTAGATATGAAAATAAAGTTATGCTACCTATCTTTAAAAAGATAAGCACAGTTTCGTTGTTGCAATAATTCTATTAATTGGAAAAAACGAAGGGAAATCATAAATCTGCAAAATCTTTAATGCGATCAAAAAAGTTCCGTTTTCCCAAGCACCAGGATTTAAATGCAGAGAAATAGTTCTTTCGCAAGCACTGCCTTTTTTTCCAATATTTTTTTTTAATTCTTGAAAATGCATGCAAGAAACACCAGCCAAAATGCAGATTCTGCAAAATCTTTAAGGCTTTCAAACGTTTCGTTTTCAAAACATCAGACGTTGAACAGAGCGAAATAATTCATTAGCATTCATTTTTCTTTCTAAAAAACGTTCACATCTATAAAAAAAAAAACTTGAGGATGCGTGAAAGGAAAACCTTTCCAAAAATAAAAAATGGGAGATATCTGCCCAGGTTTAGCCGGCTGCCAACAACACCCTCTTACCTTGCGTTAGAATTGATCTGAACCGCGAAAGCTCCATATTAAAGCAGAAAACATCCTTCTGGTAAATTGATATCCCTTGTTTAAGTTCTCGAAAATTCTGGCTTTAAAATGTGTTTAAAAATGTCAGCTGGTTATTCGATTCGCAGAAAATTTTGAACGTACCTTACCTTTATCCAGATATAAAACAACCTTCCATATTCAACTTCTAAATTATTCAAATGCAGAAACATACCACAGCCAAGAAAACGCCTTCCCTATCCTTTTAAATAGCATTCGTTTTAATGACAAGCATTTATTTTTAATGGCAAGCATATCTTTTTGTTAATTAAGTAATTTTATCATAGTGTCTGCACTACGGCAAAACCATGAACCTGTGAAACTGCTCAAAGGTTTATAGCTAATTCAGTATTTGCAAGCATGGAGTTTTTACTTAGCATAGTTAACTTACTTGACGTATGGCAAAAATAAGAATTCGCAGACATCTTTTAGCAGTAGCATTCTGTATCTGCTCTCTGGATTTCTTATGCAAAGGAACGAAGCATAACTATTTACGTTCTCTTGCGTCTACAACATACTTTTACGCTGCAGAAGAGGACTGCTGGTCCTACGACTTATTATTGTCCTTGCACAAGCGATTTAATGTTGCTACGCTCCCCCAACAGGAAGGACGGGTAGACTACTACTAACACATGATGAAAAAGAAATTTCACGAGGCTATTTACAGCGATGCATAGATCCTCATAGGCTAAACAGTCTTGTGCTAATCATCAACTAAGTTAGATCACTGATGGTCCTGCGTTCAGATAGAAATTACTGGTTGTAAGATTAGGACTTAACAAGGACAGTTACAATATTACAGTCTAAGATACATGAGACTGCATTACAGATATATGACTTAACATTTAGAACACTTATCATATATTAAACCACTTTCAGGCTAACTTCACAAAGCGCTATTAAACAATGCACTGAAGGTGCTATTAATATCACTTACTCTATTGCATTAAGATTGCATTATGATAATAGAACTGAACAAGGTAATAGTTTACAACTGAAGCGAAGATTGAATTCCGTTTGTAACAATGAGCAGCAAAACGAAACAAATGTTATGAATACATGCAGAGTGTATGCAAATGCAATTACAATTGAACACACACAAAAAAAAAGACAACATGTATGTAGGCACTATTGAAGGAGGTAGTTATACTAATGAATCTTTGCGTAATGAGCCTTATTATAGTACTTCTGCTTTGCAGAGTGTCATTAAATGGCTTATAAATCTCAAGAGACTTATGATGTTCTGAGAAAAAGCTGTGCATAATCAAATTGTCCGCCCAATGGGACCGAAATTGTTGACTTGGTTTCTTTTGATGAGGATAAGCAGTGTGGGGGCAAGAGAAGAGATGGTGATCCCGGCCACCTACTTTTCCACAGCCACAGATATCTGTTTCACCTAGGTGGGACGATGTAGATAAGACTGAAAAGGGCCATGGCCTGTTAAGTAGCGAGTTAATACACCAATATTGACTCGGAGTACTGCCCCCACTTTCGGAAAAAATTCATATGTTCGCTACATTCACAACATACTAAATTCGTAAAACGTTATACGCTTCATTGGAATTAATTTTATAATATAACCACAGATTTTCGGAAATACTCAAATGTATCTCTCTCTTTAGGAGCAGCATTCTGTGCATGAACTCACGTTTCTATTTCACATTAACAAGGGGACACAAGGCATAAATGCACATTGTTGCTTCCAACTTGACGTCAATATACATTGAAACCAAAGAAAGATCTGAAGGCTTAGGAAAACAGTTATATACTAAAAATTTTTAAAGTACATAACAGATAAAATTTATGCTCGGGATTTACTTCTAAAATTTAAAAATTCCAATTTTAAACGATTTTTAAATGTACTTTCAAAACAGATACTAGGTTTAAATTTACATAAAACACATTCTTAACGCATTCTTACCTTTTATCCATGGACAAAATGAATTGCATCACCTACTTCCATATTATAAATATTTAGAACCACACATGAAAATAAAGTCAGACTTACCCTATTTTATTATGAAACAAGCTGCTAAAGAAAAGCTAAACATAAAAAAAAATTGAAATGCGTGAAAGTAACGCAAAATCGCCGATTCGCATTTCTAGCTTGACAGTAACGGCATCCTGTTACCTTACGCTGAAAGGAGATGGCCAAATTCAGGAGGAAACATTTTCTTTAAATCTATGATGATATCTATATATCAGTTCTCTTGAGATTCTTGCTTTAATAAGACTGCACTTACCTCTTACTTCCCTTTTTGAAGAGGGTATAGCTAGAGTATCGTCTTAGTTGCTCCGTTTCCAGATGTCGACTGCTGACCATCAACCCTATCTTTCGATTTGAAGCCAGAGGGTCTACGTGAGCACTTCAAATGCACCTCATTGGCTAACCTTGTGAAATCTAATTTCATATTTTTATTCTGATGAGAACCAATCACGGATAACTAACTAGCTTAAGCTTTAAACAGCTAACAAGATGTTTATGAGAACGAATTCGTATCGTAAATCTGCCATCAATTGCTGCAGAGGGGGAAAAAATATTCGGGCGCTGATGAATATGCGGAAACTTGAAGCTTTCCTCCCCCTCCTCACTGCAATCGGTTTCTTTGGTTGAAACGCTTAGTTTACTTTCGCAGAACGAACCCATTCATTATATGTGTCTGAATCTGTAAATGTCTTACTCCCAGCTCAAGCTTGCTTTCGCGCCTGTTCCAAACGATAGTACAAAACAGAAGTAACGTAAAAATTGCGTATATATAATATTTGTATAATTGTATAAAATAGTTAATATGAATTTATAAATATGTACGTAAGGTTATTTTAAACTGCACTTTCTTAGTTTTAATTTCAGCTAATCCATCGACTACATAATCGTAATTAATGCATATAGTAAAATTTATTTAAAAAAAACTTAAATAGTCTATCGAAAATAATTCTTAATTAATAATAACTTGCATTAATCTTAACAAAACACATAACTACAGTTCATAAAACTAACGTTATCATACTCAGGATAATAACTTTATTTCGAAAAAATGGTAACATACGCAGCAAAATTGTGGGATAAATTATAAAATTTCGGGAAATTTTCTAAGCTTAATATACGGACCGGCGAAGCATCTTTCTAGCATTTTCCAGAAAAATATTCTTCTAGCTAGGAAGAATGAATTAATTACATAAGTAATATGTTAAAAAATAATTACATATGTAACTATATAAACTCTATGTAATACTTTGCTTTAGCCAATCAAATTTTAATAATGTAATGCACGCAATTCTTTAAGGTGAAGATTTCCATTACAGTGGAGAGCAACTGGGTACTTAAACAATGATAGCCGTTGAAGCAACCTCCTTTATAAGAAGACCATTTCTAATGTTTGAGAACATAGTCCTCCACAAAGGTGCCATTCCACTTAGATAGATAGACGTGTGCTTTGCCATATTAAAATAACATAACCCAACCTAACAGAAAGAAAAATTAACCGTCTGGATAACTAGATTCGAAGCAATTGGAGTTCAGTTGGATAACACACATAGCCAAATTGTGATTGTCTGGCAAATCAAATGCCGTAGTTTGTAAGAAATTTTGTAACAATGAAAATTCTCGTAGCGACCACGAAGGTCTACGAAAGTAACCGGCACTAAAATACATAAATATCGACATTAAATCTTACCCCTGTAAAGCGACCATGTGTATAAAAAATCAAGGTCTTCTCGAACGGTAGGTGTTCGCCTTAGAGAGGTTTCACTGCAATCTCAAATAGCTGTCGCTCTCTATACTGAGCTTTTTTAGCAACCACTGGTCTGTATTTTAAAATTATATTATACTCACAAAATTAAAGATGAGTGATGTTTTCGAATTTATAGAAAAGCCGCTGTAGATAAACGGAGACAAGTATGGTCACGTATTTATTTCTCAAAAGCTAACGCAAGGCAGAGTCATATTGTTATGGTTGTCGACTGGCCTGCTGGAGAACAAAATCTGATGTGCACGCCACATGACTTCCTTGTACGGAATATTAAATTATACGACTTTTTTCTTGCACTTCATTTAAACTTATTGGATTGAATTAAATCTACTTTGTCGATAGCGCATAAACCACAATAAAATAAATGCATTCTTGAAAATTCACTATATTTTTTTAACATGGCAACACTGGCGCTAAGTTCACTTAACAGCGTTATAACTCATTCATTTTATAACCCAGAAGGCACAAAGAGAAATTTCATATGAAGAATTATCTAATCGTTGCCACATATTCTATTTAAATATACTATAATAAATCTAAAACGACGTATAAGAAATTAAACAAACAAAAAAGAAACAGTTTTTCACAGACGATTCAGTATTTTTAATTCAATTAATTGAGTTCTCATTTAGCAACTAGGCAAAAATTCATAAAACCTCAAAGTATCTATTAAAAATTACGAAGTAAATCTTAAACACTTATTTCCTCGAATAAATTCCAAAATGAATTAAGCATGATTTAATTCGTAATAATAAAAGCAGGCGTTATCTTTGTCGCTGCGAAACTTAGTTTCACTAGTTTGGCAACAAATCAACTATTCTGCTAAGTTTCAAATGTAAACAAATATGACTGTTATATGGTAAAATAATTAGGCTTAGCTTCACTTAAACAACTTTTAAATTGTTGATAATTCTACAAATATTGCATGCATATTTACTAAAGGCATAAAAACTTAACCCTTAAGATAAGAATAACATAATTTAAGCATTTTTAAAGCAAAAAAAAAGTAATTTACAAACATATAAGAAGATCACTGAGCCGAGTAACAGAGTGGATATATATGCATACATATATTTATATAACTTTTGGTGTGGCCGATTGCAACCAAAATAGGAGATGCACATCTACATGTTATCACAGTCCTATATGCAAAATTTGAACGCTCTGAGGCTACTCGTTTTTGATTTATACGAGATGCATACGTTCGTACGTACGCACAGACGCCGCGAAAAAATCTCTCAAGAATCCATTTTAAATCAGTTTTATAATTTTTGGGGGAGAAAAGAGTCCTTTATTCTGTCCTTGCGTACAGATGTCAGGCTAAAACATCGTTAAATTGCACTCTATACCTGTCAAAATGGATATTTTCGTTGAAATATGATACAAAAAATTTTCGTGATTACAATACTTCCTTTTAACTTCGTACAAGACATAGTCACAGACTTCTTTCATAGGCATGAGTAAAAAACAGAGCCATAGTCCTTTACTGGAAAACAAAGCATAGCAATTTTTTTGCTACGTTTTGTTTGGATGTAGTTGTTGATGGATGGATAAAAAAGTAATAGGAGTTGATGTATGGATGAAAATTCATACGCAAATATTGGATAAAAAATGCTTGCCAATGCCCAGGGAATGTTACGATAGAGTATGATGCAAATATGTCCATCTAGAAATGTGATGAAACATTCATAATACCAACGGATTCTTGCTATCAAATGATTTAGGAATTCTAGGAGCATTATTGCATTCCTTTTATAGAATGTAGGTTATGCTTTCCTATTAAGAAAAGAACTCTGAGCTGCAATGTATCTGCTCATAATGTCTTCTATATCTCTGCGGGACTGAGGTTTCAGAAGAATGCAGCATTCAATGCGTATCCGGATTTTCCTAGAGATTCCTCACTGTTCTAGTTCGATGAAACGTAGCATTACCATCAATAAAAGAAATGCTTCGCCTATGGCTCCACGGAATCAATGTACAAAGCCTTAAATACCTCTTTACAACAAATCTTGCTGCCCAGACGGTATAGTGCAGGGATAGTCAACTCGGTCTCTACAGCCCTACTAGTAGGCAATTTAAGCTTTAATGATGAAAGTTTGTTCTCTCGCTCTCAGCATTCTCCTGTTTCTAAGGGTTTGCTACTTCTCTTAGGTGTTGTTCCGAGACTATAGCGCGCATAATGGGATTATAACATCTTAACAAAGCGTGAGGCTAGTAGAAGTTTTTTCGAGAAACGAAATTCTTCTTTTCCTACCACTGAACGTTTCCTAGCCGAAACAGTTTCTCTGGAACCGATGTCCCAGGTAGTTACGTGGGACATAAATTTGCTGTCTCTTATAAACAAAGTATAAATGAATGCATATTTTTACTAAGCCTCCACAAAAAAAAATGCTTTGCATTTGCGTTAAACTAAGTTACTGCGAAACCGGTGGGCGGTGAGGAAATTTTACAACCTAAAAGTGGGCTGTACGTATAAAAACGTTGACTTCCCTTGGTATAGTGGATAGGGAAGTCTACTACGACATCGAAGGGCTCGGGTTCGAATCCCGGAGAAGGCATGTATTTTGTAAATGAACAGACTCTTTGCGGCATGGGCCACTTTAAATATACGTCGAGCCGAAAGTCCTGTCGTGTGGTTTGGTGGTAGGTGAGAGGGTTGGGAGACTTTCGGATCATCCCCCTGGGTGCTCTCCCTTCAAAAATGGGCTGGAAGTAGACGTCCTTCAGACTTTGGTAACCATTCTTCCATGAAATATACTGACAACATCAACAATAGATGTTCCCGTCTAGTGCTGTTTTTCAGTACTCGTAGCTCAACACATGCACCGATCATTATGCTGCTACACATCTGACCATACCGTTCCTTGTCAACTTTCCGGATAATTTCCTCTCGGGGTCGTTTGCTGTGTCAGCTGAAATCTATATGCTCACAGTTTAGGATCGAAGCGGGTTTCTACTTGTGATGTGTCTAGGCGGATTAATCGCAGCGGGTATTTATATGCTTGCAGGATTCTTATAATTACTCCCCTTATGTTTAGGGAGTTAAGAAGGCCAGTAATCACAGGATTGCGCTAAGGACAGCAAGGCTTCTTCGAAGAACTTCTTCGGCGAATTTATAAATTGGATTGTTAATGATTCCTTAATAACTTGTTAATAAGTTACCTTTCTTTGCTAACCTGCTGATTCTACCTAATAAGGGGGTGAGCCAAAAGAACTGCAGTATTTTTAAGCACTGTGAGCCCAGAAGCTCGTATAGAGTTATCTTACGCCTTTCACGTCAAATGAATTGAAGGTCTGAAATCCCATTGGGGACTGAATCGACTGTCATCCAAGAACACGACACTAGCTCTGTATTGTTCCATCTCATTTCGGTGGCTCTCACATCACTGCAAAAAACCTCCACAGTACTCTCTGGTCAGTTCCATTTGAATAACATTCGAACATATAGCTCTATGTAATTCAAACATAAGGTTATAGTCTGACGGGTCAATTTGCTATGGCATTGTTCTTTGCTATGATGGAGAGATAGGCACGTTGTTTGGGCTCGAAACATGTGCCATTTAGTTGTTAGCGCTAAATTATGGTATTTTAGATTAATCGCGGGGAGAAGGTAACCTCTTACAGCGCATCTTCAGACTTTTAGTTGTTTGATGCACTGACTAAATGCTATAAATAACACTATACACAATTTCGAACTCATTTGCAATTTTGGTGAAAGTAAAACCCTTTTCATTCTCTCCCATAATATTTCCTAAAAACCCTCGTGATGATGTCTTTGACATGACGAAATTTCACACTTGTAGATTTATTCACTCGTGTTAAGTATTTCTGACAAATTCAGATTGCTTATCGTCACCTACTCCCTCGAGTTGACGTTTTCGAGAAGACAGTATTACAACGTTGTAGAATGTAATACGAGAAAGCGGCATATCACAGTTAGGAAGGTAGTATTACTATGGTACTTTAACAACGAGCTGCAGTTTCGCAAAATGTGTTTAAAATGCATACGTATATCTGAAATAAAAGGAAGACGCGTTGATACTTGCTAGGAATTTTTCATTAGTATGAATGCATGATGAAGCATTTCTACAGAATATATTAACTGAACATGACAGATGGATATACTTCTGAATGGAAAGAGAAGATCCACACTGACAATGAGGTTCGATCGGTAGTGCGTTGATGCCAGAGCGTCCGTCACAAAGAATTAATTTTCGCGGCTTGTCACCTGCCGTCGCAAGTGTACTGAAACAGGTAGAACCTTTCTAACTGGAAGAGAAAGAAATGAATTCAGAACTTAAAATTAGGCAAAAAGGCGGATTTAATCTAGCAGAAATTTGGGATTAAATTTTATGCATTTCGAAAGCAACATATAATACTTCTTTTCAAATCCAGCTGCGGTAATTTCGACGTGGTGAGGTGTCCCGTAAGCAAGCATAATTCATAGCAAACTATGGCTATCGTTTCTTCAGCAGCAAAATTTATTTGCTTGCAAGGGAGCTAAATTATGGAATATTAACTAAGTATTTCACAAAACTATAATATTGGACAAAGATTAAATAAAAACTTACGAAATCAGAGGAAATAAAAATGGTAAAATGAAATATTCCCAACCTTTTTATCAGGAAAGTATCCGCAAAATCAAATGGCTCAAGAGGGTAAACAATGAAATAACTCGAAATTTAATGAAAATACAGAAGATGGGGAAAAATTAATTGGAAGAGAAAATCCAAATAAACGATATAAAATCAGAAAACAAATGCTAGCTTGAATTGGCGTAGATTTTTAATAAAAATTTTCGATTATTTCGAAGCTGTCCCTTTTTGTCCAGTTTTAGAAATCGAGTATGTAGAATAAAAATATTGTAATTTTTTCAGTATATATTCTGCAAACAAAATATTAAAGTTTTCTAGTAAACGCACTAACAAATTTAAGGTTCCTATAGCGATGTTCTTCCCCCCTCCGAGATTCTGAATGCAGTTGCAAAATAAATTTATGTACTCTGTTTCGAAATCCTTTGAAATAAGTTTCTCTGGAGCTTGCAATAAGATATAATTCTCCTGCAAAAAAAAAAAAATTGTACGCTGAAAAGCAAACATCACAAGAAATTTATTTATTCAATCTCAAGGTTAATCTAATCATAGATTTTGATAACTTGATTCAGATCCTTATTTTATTTCATTTTAGTTTACTTTTCCATTTGTCGTATTCACACATAATTACCCTTTCATGTTTTACGCAGTAAGAATTTATTAAATAAATATCTTTTTGGCATTAATGAATTTTTATTGATGCCAGAATAAAACAAAAATAAAATGAAGCTCTTAACCGTGATCTTAATGATTGATCTAAAACTAAATTAATTGATTACCTTATCTTTGTAAACTGAATTATTCATTTTAAATTTCAAACTAATTAATTAAATCTCATTAAAATCAAAGGAAAACGCATCTTCTCTAGCGATTTGGTATCAAACTCAAACCATAACTACTTTCAGAATAATGAAATTGTATCTGATTTACCAATTCTAAAAATATGTTATATCGTAATAAAATCTAGGAGATTAAAATTTCTACTGACTTTCCGGAAGTACATAATTAACTCTAATTACCAATGCACAATAATTCCTAAACTGTAGAGACAGTAACAAACTCATTGTAACACTTTAAACTCATTTTATTAAATGAAAATACATAAAATACTACGATATCCTACAGAAGGATTATCAACACATAACATAATCAGTCGCCAGTCCATATCAACTGACTATTTATAAACCTGAATATCTTTAAATATTCAGATAGCAAGTATTAAAATCTAAATCATATCCTAGGTACATTATTAATTCCATCGACACCCACTAAGTACATTGAGAAAATAACTTCAAGACGCATAATTAATTAATTCCAGGATAACACACCTTATGCCACCCAACCGAGATAGCGGTTAACGAAGCTGACTGCCGTACCGAAGGGCACGGGTTCGAATCCCGGAAAAGGCCTGTATGTTTGTAAATGCGAAGTGTCTGTGCCGCATGGGGGCACTCTAAATATGCGGCAAGCCGAAAGTCCTCTCGAGAGGTTGATGATAGGAGAACAGGGGTGAGCGAACATCGGAGCCATCTTTCCAAGGGTGCTCTCCATCAAAATTGGAAAGCAGAACTGACTAAAGTACTGACTCTTGGCAATGACAGGCACAATCTCGAACTCATGGCCTTGATGAATTTCATGGGCTTGTTCTGATGTTACTGTCTGATAAGTGAGAAAAGTCACAACACAACAACAACAACATATATCTCAATAATTAACAAAAATGTATATTTTAAAAAATGCTTTAGCACTTTGTAATTACGTTATAGGGTATTTCTCCCGCCTTCTTCTCATGCCTTCGTGCTGTAAAGGTCAGCACGCTCGACGCGTAACCGAGAGGTCCGTGGCTCGATTCCCGGGGAAGGCGTTGCTCATTTTTCAATTTTCCTGCTTCCAAATAACCTAATGTCTCTCCAACTGGCTCCCGAACTAAAAGAGTGGGGGATGATGATTCTCCACCACCGGGATTTGGCGATTGGGTCCCCAAAACTCCAGTTGCCCTTTAAAAAAGGGGGAGTATATAATGTATTTCTCCCGCCTTCTTCGCTTGCCTTCGTAGTGTAGGATCAGCACGCTCGACGCGTAACCGAGAGGTCCGTGGTTCGATTCCCGGCGAAGGCGTTGCTCATTTTTCATGTATTCTTCTTCGAAATAACCTAACGTCCCTACAAAGTTTTACACTACAGAGTACCGAAACATTCCTAATATTGCCATTGACTTTACGTATAACGAAATACTCATATGCATATACAGTGAACATTAGTGGAACCACCACCTTAAGACGACCTCCTCAAAAAGTGAACATACACAACAAACACCCGGAACTGAACATCACTTCTTTCGTATGATCACCTCAACACAAGACAGAAATCATTCAGAATTATGGGTGGGCGTTTTTAGAGAGCTATTCACTGTAGGTGCTGCAGGAGAAAAGAAATGGGAGAAAAAGGAGAGTCTCGGAAGATAATTCACTAATGAAACAAGAAATAAATGTACTTTTCAACATTAAAATTTGTGTGTTCTTAATAATTAATAAGCTGACTAATAATTAATGAACTTGAAATACTTAAAATCATTTATGCACACTCGCTGTCCATGGATTACAAAATTTAAAAAATTCTTTACATACCATTTTAAACTTACTGTTAGCTTATAATTATCCTATTAAGAATAATAAGAGTTATACCACAATCAAAGAAACATACTCATGGTGACATATATAATAATATACCAGCCCGTTCACCGCCATACCGTGCATGACCGGAACGCAAGTTGCGCAAGTCAAGTTCTAAACAAAGTTTTCCCATGCAAAAACCAACTCGAGGAAACGTGGCGCTTCATCAGTTTCCAGCTTCACTAAATGTTTCAAAGTCCGAAATTCACTGCGAAGAGTGGGCTTATGGATTTAGTTACAATTTTCCACCAGGCCTTCATTAAGAAAGTCATCTTCGTTAAGAGTCAGCTGAATCAGGCCTCTCTCTATGATTTTTCCACGGTAGATGTCCATCAGTCCCTGAAGAACTCAGTTACACCTTGCACTATTCACAGTTACAAAACGTTCAAGATCCTCAGGTTCACATTCGTCAACATTAGCGAGAATGATTTGACACAAAGCAAGTTCAGCTCATTTACAGCTACCCAGGATAATGGAGCGAGGACATAGCAGGGACAAGTAATGCGTTTTAAGCAACAAATCTACCGAGGAAACAAAGATACACCGAGGAAAAATATATCTTTTCTTCGATGGGATATAGAAGTCTCAATCCAATACCCTTAATAAGATAAAACGTCAAATCTTTTCTTTAGTCCAAAAGGGTTTTGTCCCTGAAGGACTATTGTTTTCGTTTTGCGATTTTGCGTTGAATCTCTATAAACGGCTGTATCACATTCAAATTGCTGCCACCAAAAGTTATCACCCTGTATTATACTTCAAGAAATTAAATAATGAAGAATCTGCATAAATGTATATATATTTCTCCAAATGTTATAAAACAATGGTATCTGGAGCCATCCAGTTTTGAATAACGTACGTTTCCACCCGAATACGCGCTTCTGGAAGCCAGAATTTGGAATTTGTTTTATTATCTATTTCATATTTTATAAAACTTAAACGAATTTTTGATGACCAAACTCAAACGATTTAAAAGCGAACAATGGCAAAAATCTAAGGGGGAAAAACTTTTTATCTAAAGCGCGCGGAACTGTATATCGGAAATTCTAAAGATATACTCATTTTAAAATTATTTTGCGATATTGCTGTTGAAATTAATTGTATGGTTTAAGTGCGAAGAACATGATATTTAATAACTAAAGGTAACGCACAAAACGTTAAAAAACGCTCCTTTGGACGTAATGTAAAATCTGAAACCTTTCATATTTTTATTATTTAAGTGGAGGGATATTTAGCAAGATTCCTGCCCTTCTCAATTGCCAACATAGTATTTTTTGTCTTCCGAATTTGAAAGGTGAAAAATGCCCTCTCTGCCACTCGTACAACAACTTAAACCTCGGCTTCTTAAAAACGAGGACCGCCTCTGAATTCACTATTTACACGGATTAGTAATATTAAATAGTGAATCTACCCATTAAAATTCTTTCTTTGCTCTCTCTAGCCAACGACAAAAGGGTAAAAGTTTACAACGAGGTTTCAAGAACATAGTCCAACCCGTTCAAAACGTGTCCTAAACCTGTCTTCACTGTAAATTTTAAGGAAAATTTTCGACCGTATTCATGTGATAGCTGTGGCAGAGGCAGTAAACAGCTCGGAAAAGGCTACGCTTAACGAGAAGCCGAAATTTCTCACATCTTCCCTTGACAGAAACACGTGAACATGCGGGTGGAAAGGAATCCGTAGTTTTTCGTCGCAGTGTTGCCGTCGGCTCGACCTTTGAACCCGCCTGTGTGGTAGCCCAGCGAAACGTTTTTCACTAGATTTTTCAGAAATTGAATAGAAAATTTTGCTTACATGAAAATATATTAAATCTTTACGAATTGGTATGCAATACATGGAAACTACTCTGCACATGAATGGTTAACTTTATCGATGCACAATTTTAAGCTTGGCATTTGATATCGCTTTCCCATTAGAAAAAGGATGAACTTAATTCCCGAATTCGATTTGTTAAAAATTATAATGGCGTACATTAAGATCCCGTAATAAAGAATTTTTTCAGCATATCTTTAGCATGCTCTTGCGGTATAAGGCGTCCAACTGGTAACTCGAAGATCCATGGTTCTAATTCAGGTGACAGCAGTTCATTTTTCACATTTCCTATCTTCGGAAAAACCTAATGATCTATACAGTCTCTTTAACTAAATACTGCGGATGATAATATTTTGCCGTCTAGATTTGCTCTACTGGATTCCGCGCTTCTCCCCAGCCACTTATAAAATGAAGTATAATGTAAATACCGTATTCCCTAGTGCGTGTACTTATTGTCAAGGATTTTAGATCCTCTGTTTGAATCCCGCCAATGACAGAACCGTATTTTGACGTTTCTCTCTATGAAAATTCTAATAGTCTCTCTAACGGTAATTACGAATCATAATTGTTGGTGACTGTTGGTTTAAAACCTCGTTCCAGAAATCTGATAATTAATTCCGAGACTTTCCAAACCGTTTGCCTCTTTTACAGCAATAAATTTATTATACTAAATAATTATACTGATGCTGAATATTATTGCGTCCTTAATAGCTTCTTCTGAACATTTAATATGAAATATACCAAAACATTTAATTTTATATCTTAGGAATAAAAATCAAATTTCATCGACACATAAAAACGTACTTACTCTTACAATTCTTCTGCATATAAGCTACACTTCTGCTGTGACGACTCTCAGAAGTCAGTATAAAGGAAATCAATAGCCGTTGATTTGCGCATATAGCTCGGATTGCGCAAGGTTTCAAGCCATACTCATTTACGTAAGATAAAATAACATGATATAGCTGTTAAAGGTTATAATTAAAAAAAATCAGCTATGAATTTTACGAAACATAAACTAGCCTATCAAAATAAATAATGCATGTTTCAAATGTCGTTAAGTAATGTGAGTTCCCAGAGATGAGACTTAGATTGTAAATAAATTTGCAATGACTAAGCGATTATAAAGGATTATATACCCTTAAGTAATGTACTTACGCTATGTTTGAAGTACATTCCAACCGAGGAAGGCTTTATTGCATTAATATTCTGGGAATAATAACAAACGTGCTTCAATGCGAATTTGAAAACAGTCGTAGGCGGAGTTTCTCGGTATTTTTTGTTAGATGAAAAACATTGCGAAATTCCGTGTGAATGCAGGCATTTATTTAAGATATTCAGCATTTTAATAAAACCATGTGTTATCCAGGATAAATAAATTTGAGTAAGGCTCATTTACCTGGATTGGGGGTATTCGGTGCAGGTCGCTTGCTGTATGGTTACAACATCCTGTAAGCTATCCAAGTTGTATTTTCTATGCGGAGTAAAATTTAGATTGATTTTATTTTCCTTTATGTGCTTTGATTTTTTTAGTCCAAAGGAGCTTTGTTCATGAAGGACTATTGTTTTCGTTTTGCAATTTTGCGTTGGAAATATTAAAAGTCTGAATCACTTTTCAAACTGTTGCCACAAAATATTGCAGCCCTGTATTATATTTAAAAATTGAATAATGAAGAATATGCATAAATGTACATATATTTCTCCAAATGGAATAAAACAACGGTACCTAGAGCTATCCAATTTTGAATAACGTACGTTTCCAACCGAATGCGCGTCTGGAAGCCCGAATTTGGAATTTGTTTTATTATCTATTTCATATTTTGTAAAACTTGAACGAATTTTTGATGAACAAACTCAAACGATTTAAAAGCGAGCTATGGCAACACTCTACGAGGGGTAAAAAATCCTTTTTATCTCCAGCGCGTGGAATTCTGTATCAGAAATTCTAAAGATATGCTCATTTTAAAATTATTTTGCGACATTACTGTTGAACTGAAATTTATGGTTTAAGTGCGAAGAACATTATATTTAATAAATAACGTCAACACACAAAACGTTAAAAAACGCCCGTTTGGACGTAATTTAAAATCTAAAACCTTTTAGATTTTTTTTAAATTTGGTTTCTTTAAATGGTATAAAAAGATAATACAGTACAGAACAGGGTTTAAGAACTTCTTAATTTAGCGGAATGTATAAAATGCGGATAACGGCTCGAAACATTTGTTAAATATGCAAAATGTTAATGGTAATTGAAAACCAATTATTTATTGTAATTAGGCTTTATGATCTTCCGTTGCTCATTTGGAGTCATTTTTAAGTATTCATTTGGAGTCAAGTCATTTTTAAATGCGGTGAATAAACCATTTCCAAAACTCAAGTAAAAATAGATTGAAATATCTTGTGAAAATTGCCTGTAATAGACTATTAATTGACCAATTGCAAAAAACGAATACGGTCTGATTTTAAAATGACTCTTAGATCCTGAAATAGTAGATTGAAATCTTGCGATGGCTGCCTCTCTCTCTCTCGAGTCTGTCTATCGGAAATTCTAAAGATATGCTGTTTTAGTATTTTTAGCCTAATATGGCGTTAGCCCAAATGCTGTCGAAACATGTAGGTGTCTTTAAATAATAAAAACACCTGTTATATAAAATCTGGAAGCTTTCAGCTTTCATTTCTTTTATTTTTTAAAATGTTTAATTTTTTTATTTTAATTTATTTATTATTAATTATGTCGCTTTATATAAAAACTGTTCACTTTCGAAAATTGATACGAGAAAATTTCAGAATCTGTTAATTCTTATTCTCTTTCTCCTCAGACTATTTTATGCAATTCTATACAGATTTGTATTTTAAAATGTGAAATCTTGAATTTTTTTAATGTTGCCATTTCTTCGAATTCCTGAGTGGCCCACGCTAAGCCAGTTTTGTGTTTCTGTATTTAAACTGAAATGTTACAAATCAGCTTAGGCATAGACATAGACATAGGAAGTTTAAAACCATAGGCTCGCGCACTGCAAAGATGCGAAGCTTAAGAAAGATTTTTAATTTTTTTTCTTACGTATACATTCGGAATCTGGTATGTTAGTAAGACAAAATTAATACAATCTCAACCTTTGAAGTTTTACTGTCTTATCTGAGTCTATACTTATTTTTTTATCTTTTACATATGAAAAGTAGTTTTAAAAATATATTTGCGAAAAAGAAAACAACATAAATATTAAAAGGAAAAGCAGAAACGAAAAATGTTCACTACGGGAGAACTTAATAAACAGAAGCTACACTTATTAAATCAGTATAGCCGAGTTCGCATTGAATGGGGACACATGGAGCTAGGTAGTGATGGTATTTCTTGCGAACGCTGTAACTTTTACCATTCTATTGCAAACTAGTGAACAAGCTGTAGACGGGTAAGATAGTTAAATACAAATGGGGAGTTTTCGTGGTTTCCTCCATGTCCGAAAATGAAGATGAGCCAGTATAACTTAAAATGTCCTTCACGAAAGCATCTCTGCTTACGGATGCTGTCTTAATCTCAAATAATCCAATACAGTTTATCCTGTTAGAAACTAAACTATTCGCTTTGATAGTCAACACAATGTAACATTTGTAGTTTTCGAGCTATGATACACTGCTTCTGGAAAGTCAGTACTTTATCGGATTTAGTTTGTGTTATGTCAAAACCAAGCCTGCACCGATTTATATGCTAAAGAGTTTAGAGAAAATTTAAGAAATTTTAATGGAACTTCATAATGGCCATGCAGCAACATAATAAAAGCATTAGGTCCGATATTTTCAATTTTTCGTAAATTAAACTTACATACAAACTTTCACGCAGATTTCAAACATATAGATGCAAAGACTTGGGACATTCATTGTTTTAATACATTCATGGCCTCCGATTCTACAAGGAATTTGCTGTTGCAAAACTTAAAATTTTCACTAGCCATGATTGCTCAAATGTTGATGTTCATCTGTTTAGACAAACAGATACCACAACTTCCATTTTATGCTTTTCGAGGGAATCAGTGATAGCTAATCATTTGCGCTAGTGTTTTATACTAGTTCATTTTAGTTGTATAGTCAAAACATATCGGAACTCCCAAAATTTAAGAACTAATGCTCAGTTAACTAGACAACATCAAACATCTGGTTGGCAAGAGCAATGTACTAAGGACTTCTTTTATCAAGAACCCCTTAATTGTTTAATCTTATATTTTCATTCCTTTAATATTAAATATCTCTCAGAAACTGCTGCTAAAGATATATCTTTCAGATTCAATACAAAATGGGACAAGAAAGAGAATTCGTATACCTTCGACAGTTCGAAAGCAATATGAATTCTACATCTAGAGTGCTCCAGCAGTATCCGAATGGTCAATTGCTGAATATTGAAATATTGACTCGGATTTAAACACTAATAGGCTGAACCTAATAGGCTGAATGGTCTGTGGTTTTCCTCGCGAGCAGCGTGAATACGAGCCCGTTTCCCTCAAAATTTTCAGAAAAACATCTCTCCTCTTATACAAATAGCTCTAGTGTTCTCTTCCATATTCAAACAATCTAACCAACATTCAAAACAATCAAAAGCTTTCTAGTTTTTTAAAAATTTTTAATAAATTATTTACATAACGAAAGTCAAACCAACAGTTATTTAACGTTGTGTGAAATGATATTGAAGTAAATAAGATATATCTTCATTTCTTTGGGAAAATTTGGAATACAGTCTGAAAATCGCAAAGGCTAACTTAATATTTTTAACTCTGCTTTAGAAGTAACTTAGCTTTATATTTCACCTTATCGTAAGAGCCAGAAAAGACACATATTATTGAAATCTGACTGTATGTAAATGAATTATAAAGCATATAATGACACGGAAACTTTAGTAATAAAGAATTTCCAATTAAAGATATAATAAAGATTTTTCAATCTACTTTTGTCTCGCCCAGTTCCTGCGCTGAAGAAAACCCGTTTAGCATGAAGCAGAGGACATAGACTTGGACTAAGCATCAATGGGAGAACCTCTTCGTTAGCGGTGAGTCCCGATTTAGCATATTGTTACTCAACTTACCTTCATCTGGAGAGACCCAGGGCTGTGCTTAAGCTGTGCCTATTTCACTTAAAGGAAAAAGTAAATAAGTGCCCCTATAACGTCATATTAAGTATACCTGTACACTTCTGTATTCAACAAAAGCAGGTACGCCGTCCAGACGGTACAGTGGTTAGGGGAGCCGACTGCGATACCGAAAGGCCCAGGTTCGAATACCGAAGAAGGCATGGAAGTAAATTTTCTGTTCCCTCATAGCAGGCAACTGCGACCGCCTATTAGGTACCTCCATAATAAAATGACCACCATTCCTGGCCTTAGTACTGGCGAAAGCCGAAAGGTAGGTATATTAAATCATACTGTTGCGTGCGTACGGGTTCGTTTTGGATTGAATGCACAAGTCGTAAAAAATTAAACACAAATTTATTCTTTCCACAAGAAATAAATCAAAATGCTGAAATATTTCTTCAGAGATATTCGCACAATATCACAATATCTCGAACGTTTAGCAAAACTCAATTCAAAACAGATAAACTAATTCTATCTCACAGCGAAATCGCTACAGCATTAAGTAAGCAAACAGCAGTTCGCTTTAAACAACTACAACAACTGAGATGAGGTGTTTCAATTCAGCTTTTATAAGCTTTTTAATTATCACTAGAACAATCTCGATTTTTCTAGATTTTTCTGGATGGGAACAGTAATTACGAGATATTTATTTATTAAATATTAAATGCAAGCGCGGTTTTATTTTTATTTTTCCGACCTAGCTTTCTCTTCAAAAATCGTCTGCGTTGCACGGGAAAATGAAGCAATTTTATTTACAATTCTAAATAAATAGCCAAATAAATATAAAATGCGTAACAATACTATAACTTTCATGCTATAAACTTAATCGTGCTCACTTTTCTATATCTTTATGTATTGAAAAAATTAATACTTGCAAGCTATTTAACTTTTAAGTTAAAAAGTACCTTTTTAATAAAAAACAAATAACTTTGAAATAATATAAATAGTAATATAATTATTATGAAAGCAAAGAATTAAGAAAAGCTCTTTTAAGACTAGATTTTTCTTGCTTGCATGTTCTACAGAAAAATCAGTAATATTTGAAAGTGGGCTTCCCCTAATGATTATGTGAAGATTTTGCGTAAATTTTAATTTTTTTGTTTAAAATTTTTCTGAAACTTTCGTTTTTTGCAATGACAATTGGTAGCGTCAAGTTATGAATTTCTAATCCTCAGATCTTATACCATATTCTTGAATTATCCTAAAACCTTATCTTACTCTAGCAACTAAAATTACTAAAATAGCTTGGGTTTTAAATTTAGATATTCTTGATGGAATAGCAGTTCCTAAACATTGTGATTCGCGAAGACCTTTTAAGAATCAATTGGTCTAGCGCAGATTCTTTGGGCTATCCTACGACTCACAAGTTAATGATAGAAAGGAGTATTACAGGAGTAGGAGAAAAGCAAATGAAGTAGTAATTAAGAACATAGTTTGCGAAATGTCCATAAAATGAAATGGTAATTTTAAAATGTTTCAATTTAGTAAAGTACCTCAGTTTATTCTCAATGTGATCTGAACACTCCAGGATCTCAAACATGTGTTGCTGCAAGAGTGAAACTGATTGTCACATGAACTCATAAACTCAATCCCGTATGAAATCACGCTGTTAGAGTTGCATATCTATTAGAGAAAACCATACTGCTTATTAACCTGCTTTTTCTTTTGGATGTTGCAACCTCTGTTTTAGAGCTGCTCTAAGGACTCGTATTCCTTTTTATTTGTTTGGTGAATATGACGTGTCCTGATTGGACAGTAAGTTGACTGCAACCTATGTCCTTTGAAGTAGCAAAGACGACAAGATGAGAAGGGTTCAAATTACCCTTTACTTACCGCATGTTACATTATGTTTTACAGTCGCAACCGCACTCTGGGCTACAAAAACCAATTACTTGTGGTCTGAACATAAAAATATAAGACTACTAACTAACTTAAATAAAAGCTAACTTTTAATATTTCACACAGATGACTAACACTAAGACTGGCCTTTTGAATTACTACGTCTGTAGTACTCAAACTGCGGAAAACTACAATACGTCTTTAGCTTTCAAGAGGATTAAAACCTCTGGCCTTAAAGGCGGATAGTAACTGATGGCAAGCTAGCGTGAAGACTTGTTGCAAGATGGTTCATTCTCTCTCCTTCTACTACGCTCTTGGGAAAAAGCCACAACTTAAATACTTAAGCGTTAGCAAGTAAAGTTAGCATAAACATATTCACGCGTTAATTCTGGCCGGAAGTTGAAAATAAGAGATGATAGTAAAGTTTTAAAATAAAATAAACGTTAGTCAAACTTAAGATCCTTACACTACTTTCATCAATAAGCTTCACTCTTGGTTATGCTTGCGTACTGAGAGTACTGTACTGTTTTTTTTTATTTTATTAGCCTATCTCTGTATCAAATTTCATTAAAATTAGTTCTGGAGATATTTCGCTGAATATGAAACTTAACGTTAATTTTAAACACCAATGTACAAAGACCAAGCCCATTTTTATGAGAACAGACAGAAAATGAGATATGTATTATTGTTGTTATTTATCTCACTTGTCTGACAGTAACATCAGAACAAGCCAACGAAATTCATCGTGGCAAGGATTGCAAGATTACGCCTGTCGTTGGCAAGAGTTTTGAGCACCATACAGGTGACAGTATGACTTTGCTCAGTTCCGCCCCCAATTTTGATGGAGAGCATCCCGGAGGGAAGGGTGAGAGGTGAGTCTCATCCCTCTGAGGTGAGTCTCATCCCTCTTTCTCTAACACCGACCTCTTGAGAGGACTTTTGGCTCCTCGCATATTTAGAATGCCTTATACCACAGAAATACTATACACTTGCAAAAGTCCATGCCTTCTCCGAGATTCGAAACCTTACCCTTTGGTATGGCAGTCAGGCAAATGAGATTTAATGTTCCGTATACTGGAGGCATAAAATAATAAACTGATCATGATAAATCCATATCTTATATATGGAAGACTGCTTAAAAGAACTGAAGTGATTACCCATAATACCAGTTTACAATTGAGGTTTATTCTCAGATTCTCAGGCATACTGGTCACTGTCAGAGGCGCTTGTGTCAAGTGGTGATCAGTATGAGAGTCAGGTGTTAGTTCGATATATCTACTCTGACGAGATTTTATCCACAGAAATTAATGACAGAGATAGTGTAACAGGATAAATTGTATTTGCGAATGTAACATTTATTTAATGTAATAAAATTTTGTAAACCACTGTAAATCTGTAAACGAATATCAAACTGAAAATAAAGGTGATAATTTCAAAACAAATAATTAAGAAAGAAAGTAGAATTAGATATTAAACTTACTGCCAAAAAAGAAATGCAGTACTCTTTATTATTTTGAAAAGTTATAGTGTATTTGGAGAGTTCTCAGCACGTGATTTTTCTTTGCATTGTATATTCCATTTGTCAATGTATAAAAATATTCCCATAATTAAATTTTCGCTGTTTTGAACATCGGATAGCAGATTTATGTTTAAAAAATAACCTTTTCGATCATCGAATTTTAGATCTGAAAAGATACGCTTTTATTTAGGTTTTAATGAATTAATTTTGCGAAACAATCGTTTTACGAGTCCATAAAGATAATAAAATATCACGCTATTCTGCAATTAGGGAACTCATTGTTTTTTTACTTGTAGAAACAGCATAAAGTTTTGTACTTGATAGACCCATCCGAGCTTTAATATCCTCTCATTTCGAGAACATACATTTATACCTTAAACAGCAGTTAATGAAACGTCTTTTTTGCGAAATATTTTGCTTAATTATCAAAGCTTAAATATTTCGTTCATTATCTTTAACTATCTTTTAGAAAATCACGCCATCTTTTTGGAAAACTAAATTAAAGAAGAATAAAGTTTAGCTATACATATGAAATGTGGTATTATGTAAACATTAACCTCCAGAAAATCACATTCGTACGTTTCGTTGTGTTTCTCTTTTTTATAATTAGTTCCTAAGAATAGTTTAAATATTAATTCATAAAAAAACGAGTTGCTTCGTAATTATACTATTGAAATCTGTGCGCGTCTGTCTGTCTGTTTGTTTGCTTGCGGCATCCTTTCCTGCGGAACGGTGGGAAGTTGAGTTTCAAAAAAACTAATTAATCTTAATTCATTAAAACGAGTTGCTTCATAATTATAGTGTTAAAATCTGCTTTATTTTGAAAAGTGTTGCCACTCCTCGTTTTCAATTCGTTCAGTTTGTTAATAAAAAATTTGTTAAGTTTTACAAAATTTGAAATAAAAATAATTTTGCGAAATATTAATTATATTATTATTATATAATGTCATATTCTGACGTTGAAGAAAGTATGCAAGTGCAAGTGACGTCATTGTAAATTAAACATTTTTCAGTTAATGTCAGCATTTTAAATAAATAGCTGCTGTTGGCAACGCTATTGTTTCGTGTTAGGATAACTAAGACGATATGTTATTGTCACATTAATTCTTTTATTCATATTGAGAAAATGTTACTACATTAAATTTAAATCATGACGTCGTGCGTATTAACGTGAAGTGTCAAAATTAACATTTAAACACGTTTTTGTTTCCTGGTTTGGCAACAAAAAATGTTTTACGCATGGAAATGTTGCTTGCAAAGAATTAACTCATTTCATTTATACTACAATGTTTTTATACATTTTCGTTTCAGATGTACATAGAACATATAAGTTTTGCTTCGGCCGCAGACCCCTCATCTAACGGGTGCCCGCTAAAATAACCTGACATTTACACATGTTTCCTTCTCCGCAAACTGTAAAAATTATGTGCAGTCTCCTTTGTATAGTACGTCATGCCATATTTTTATCATGTAAATTACTATTTCGTTACTAATAGCTAAAATAAAATTTTTTTGACACTTCCATGCATGCGTATGATGCCAGCATTTAAATTTAATGTAGTATTAAAAAAATCTGAAAGGATCAGATTTTAAATTACGTCCAAAAGAGGTGTTTTTTTAACGTTTTGTGTATCAATTATTTATCAATCTGGATCAATCTTGCTTTTAGCAAGAAGAAAGGAGATGGGAACTTTGGCGAAAGCCGTTTCCTCCAGTCCGTAAGGGTTTATTTATCAAATATCATGTTCTTTGCACTTAAACCATAGCATTCAGTTCAACAGCAATATCGTAAAATAAATTAAAATGAGCATATCTTTACAATTTCCGATACACAGTTTCGCGGGCTGGAGATAAAAAGTTTTTTTTCCTCTGCAGAGTGTTACCATTGCTCGCTTTTAAATCGTTCCAAAAATCCGTTTAAGTTTTATAAAATATGAAATAGATAATAAAACAAATTCAAAATTTGGGCTTCCAGATTCGCATATTCGGTTGGAAACGTACGTCATTCAAAATTGGATGGCTCTAGATATCGCTGTTTTATCACATTTGGAGAAATATACATACATGTATGCAGATTCTTCATTATTTAGTTTCTTTAAATATAATACAGGGAGAAAGCTTTTGGTGGCAACAATTATTAAAGTGATACAGCTGTTTATAGTGATTCAACGCAAAATCGCAAAACGAAAACAATAGTCCTTCAGGGACAAAGCCCCTTTGGACTAAAAAAAAGAAAAGAAAAAGAAAAAACATGTCTGTAAGCTTTCTGATTTTATATTACGCTCAAATAGGCGTTTTTTAACTTTTTGCGTGCTACCTTTATTTATCAAATATCATGTTCTTCAATTCATAAAATTCATAAAATTCAGTTCAACAGCATTAAATAATTTTAAAATGAGCATATCTTTAAATGTTCTGAGACACAGTCTCGCAGCTTGAGACAAAAATATTTTTTCTTCTTCGTACAGTGTTGCCACTGCCCGCTTTGAAATCATTCAGTTTGTTAATCAAAAATTCGGATTTACAAAATATGAAATAGATAATAAAACAAATTCCAAATTTTAAATTTGGACTTCCAGATGCCCATATTCGGGTGGAAACGTACGTTATTCAAAATTAGATGGCTCTAGTTACCGTTATTTCATCACATTGCGAGAAATATATATACATTTATGCAGATTCTTAATTACCTAATTTCTTTAAATATAATGCAGCGCGATAATATTTGGTAGGAACAATTTGAAAAGTGAAAGGGCCATTTAAAGTTTTCAATACAAAATGCCAAAACGAAATATATAGCCCTTATGGGCTAACGCCTTTTGAGCTAAAAATAGGATTCTTAGATTAACCATAGCCAGTATTATTCATTCAGTACAGTTTGAGAGGTACAAAAGTTATCAGCTGCATCTAATGGATGTAATTCATATGATTGACTGCGTATTGCCAGAAAATAGTAATAAAATAGTAACTACAGCAGTTCGAACATTTCTCAAAGCATAAACATGCATCAATATTGAATATTAACTCCAAGTTTCTTCAAAAAGCAATGATGACTAAGTTATTAAATTAATTAAATGTACATATACAACTAATGATACGCAACTTTTTTCAGTAAAACTTCTTTAAGACTGTAAGGTCTCATTTAGTTTATCAACCAGTTACTTTAAGTAATTCGCTTTCCTGCTCTTTTCATTTTCATTTGCCTGCCAGAATGCAAATTTCTAATTGGCGTGATGTTCACACGAGGTGCAAAGGAGATAGTATTTAAAGACAGGTTTTTAGAGGATAGAATCAGAGCGTGTTCTGTCTGTTAAAGACCACGTTGCTTTCGATTGTCCTGAAAGTAGTACTCTGCTACGTTGTGTTATTTTTGCCATTAGGTTATTTCTAAGCGGAAAATGTGAAAAATGTGCAATGCCCTCGCCGTGACTAGAACCACGGACCTCTCGAATACGCGTCGAGCGTGCTGACCACTACACCACGAAGGCATGCCACAAAGGCCGGAGAAATACTTTATATACTTCCCCTTTTAATACTTTATATATTCCCCCTTTTAAATACTTTATATACTCCTCCTTTTAATACTTTATATACTCCCCTTTCGCCCCGGTTGGGCGGCCTTTAAAGGGTGACTGGGGCTTTAGGTATCCAATTGCCAAATCCTGGTGATGTAGAATCATCCACTACCACCATTGTGTTTTAGTTCGGGGCCACTTGTAGAAACATTAGGTTATTTCGAAGCAGAAGATGGGAAAAATGTGCAATGCCCTCGCTGGGACTTGAACCACGGACATCTCCAATACGCGACGAGCAAGCTGACCAGTACACCAAGAAGGCATGCCAAGAAGGCGGGAAACATACCTTATAACCTTAATGACAGAGCTAACTTGAGTGTTACTTTACTTGTGTAGCCCTTAGACTAACTTACTATTAGGTCAAATTCTTTATCTTTGATTTAAGCCACAGTTGCTGGCTATAATTTCTAAGCACGAACGGTGCTTTCTCTTAACTTTTATTTGAGCGAAATAAGAGGTTTCATTACACCCTATTCCTCGCCTCTATGGTATTTTCGAGACATAGTGATAATTCACTTCTAGTTTTTTAGATGTTACGTACATTTTATAAAAGAACACGAGACGTTATAAGATACGCACCCCCATTTTACCAGACAGTACGGATCTTCTGTACAGATGTCATCTCAGAGAAGTGATGTTCATTGCAAGTATTTATTCTCTTAGACATACTGATTACTTTTCAAGAGGTATTCGTCTAGGTCAGCGATTCTGTCGTACCACTGGCGGTACGCAAGAGAAAAATAGGTGGTACCCTATTTTAGGGTACTACCTATAACAAAGTGTTTTTAACTATTAAATTCAAAAATTAAATAACCGAACATCCTGTTTAAGTTTTTTTTTCTCTAACACTTGTAAATTTATGTGATCTGAGCCCTGTTCAAGGCCAATGGCCGCTCATAGACTTTACCAAAATAATCCGTTTTTATTTTCACAAATATTCTTTTAGCCACAGATATAACGAAATTTGTCATAAATGATGTTTTTAAAAGGAGTTATAGAAATGGATGTTGCATCTAATATGAAATAAAAATAAGTTCCTATAAAAAGGTAACAGTATCTCACTAATTCTTTTAGAGTTGATCGATTTATTAGCATGTCGCAACCATTTCCGGGTCATATTGCCCTGTTTTCAATTAGAATTTTTTTTATTACGTCGATCTGCTGTCTCTAGCAGTAATAACAGCAATTTTGTCTTCTTGTTGCTTTGTGTTCCTTACGCGATTTGAGAATATCGTCGTTTGTTTTTGAAGAACTCGTAAAATATTGTGCATTTAAATATTTGTGAAAAAATAATAAAACAAAACTAGATTTTTAAAATGGGAAAATGACTAAAATTGACTAAGAGGAAAAGTTATGATTCACGGGTGATGGATCCAAGACAATCTGCTAGCACTAAGAATATTGAGAAGAAAAGGAAAAAATTGTTTATAGAAAATATAATGAAAGTCATTTATCATTTGGTTTAACTTGGTATAGATTTGAAATGGACCCTCAACCTCAATGTGTTGTTTGCGTTGAACCAAACCAAAGTATGAAACCATCATTCCTTAAAAGACATCCTGATTGATTTTTTAACACTGAGCCTTGCAGCTCTTCGAGAACATTTAACTTCTCATGTTTAGCAAATAAAATTATGCATAAGCATCATACATAACATATAATGTTGACATGAATTCCAAAAATTAATCCAAATTAACTTAAAAGTTTTAGTACATTCTAATTAACCCGGGAAGACGCGCGCTGTATTATGTAACACGAGAACGCGCATGGGGTGTGAACACACCCCAAGCAACTAAATGACGTAAAAATGTAACTTATTATTACAATTCAGTAAAAAAATGCATTCTACATAAGCATCACAATTTAAAGGATTAATCTGAAGAATATTTTCAGAGGAAATTATCAGAGTTCAAAAATAGTTGTTGTTGTGTTATTGTTGTTTATGCTCACTTGTTTGACACAGTCAGCCCAAGCCCACGAAATACCTCGTGGCAAGCAGCGATAGATTACGCCTGTCGTTGGCAACAGCCTTGAGCACCTAACAGGTGACAGTGCGATTTGGCTCAGTTCCGCACCCAATTTTGATGAAGAGCACCCCGGAGGACGTGTCCGAGGGTCTTCCACCCCTCTCCCTTTTCACCAAACCACACGAGAGTACTTTCGCCTCGCCGCATATTTAAAGTGCCGCCATGCCGCACCGACACCATGCATTTACAAACATCCATACCTTCTGCAGCATTCGAACACAGGCCCCTCGGCACGGCAATCAGCGACGCTAACCACTGTACCGGTTGGGCGACCTTCAAAAATATTAAACAAATTATAAAAGGTTTTTCTTTTTTAAAGGGAAAAACTTTGGAAAGTTACCTAGTTAAGTCTAAGAACTGCAACACTGAGCAGGCTTACACTATTAGAGAAAACCTTATATTACCAGCAGCTAAAGATATCGTTTTAACATTATTCGACGAAAAAGCGGTTATCAAATAATAAAGTAAGTCGACGAATTCATGGAATGGCAAATACCATAAAAGAGACATTTATACAAAAAATGCAACACAGTGAGTATTTCGCATTGGAATTGGATGAAAGTACTGATATAACGAACTTTGTTCAATTATTAATTTACATACGTTTCGAAGAAGATAAAAGAGTTCCCGAGGGTACTTACGTTGTGTATCTCTTTCACGACAGAGCAACTTCAAATGAAATTTTCAAAGTAATTGACAATTTTATGTCTGAGAATGATATTCCTTGTAATAAGTGCATTACGGCATACAGTGACGGAGCTCGGGCTTATAGGTTAGGTTATTCAGTTATGGCAAAGCACACGAGAGCTATCTGCCTAAGGGAAGGGATGCCTTCGTGGAGGACTTTCTAAGGGAAACTGGCTCGTATACACGTTACACATGGGAAAAACCACGAAAACGCCCATGCAGCCAGCCCGTTCGCGGGATTCGAACCTCAGACCGAACTACCAGTGTTCAGCGTCTTTAGCGCTCGGCCGCTGGTCGGCCGGGCTTTAATAGGAAAACATTCCAGTGTTATTTCTCAAATAAAGGAACACGTACGTGAAGCTAAATTTATGCACTGCTCAATTCACTGTGAAGCTTTAGTAGTTAAAACAATCCCTGAAAATCGTTTGGAATCAAGTTGTGAAAACTGTTAATAAACTGTGAAAACTGTTATTAAAAGCCGAGCTTTAATTTCAAGAAGAATATTTATGATTTTATGCCAAGAGATGGGCAGTGAACATGAAACGCTATTGGTACATTCCGAAGTAAGGTGGTTATCCAGAGGCAAAGTTTTAAATCGTCTTTTTGAACTTCGATCAGAAATTCAATTTTCCTCTGTGATTCAAAATTTGAACTGCAAAAATATTTATTTATTTGTTTTATTTTAATTATGGTTGGCGCGTTTAAACAGATATTTTTGGAAAGATAAATGAATTAAATTTAGGATTAAAAGGATAAAGTCTTAATTTGTTTATCATTAGTGATAAAATAAGTGTTAATTTGTTTAACATTAGTGATAAAAAATCTCGAACTAATAATCAAAGAATTGGATAGTAATAATTTATACTTTTACAACTTTTAGAAAGTTTTTTAACCGAAAATTATGTGAAAATAAAAGACGAATTAGCATCAGATATTAAAAATTATTCATTCTCATTGATAAATAGTATCAACAGGTATTTTCCTGTGGATTATAAAAACCAAAATTTTGATTAGAAACTTGTTTTGTTCAAATGTACCTTAAATTTTTATCTCGTGAAAAAAAAAGAACAATTGATAGAAATTTCCTGCGATCGAACTTTAACTGAAGATTTTAAAAACAACACACTTGTTAACTTTTGGCTGAATCGAGAAAAAGATCTTAGAGGCATTTCAAATAAAAGTTATCAAATTTTTATTGCTTCTTTGCACAACCTAGTTGTGTGAACAACGATTTTCTTCCAAGTTACATCAGAAAAATTAATACAGAACAAAATTAAAAGTGGATCCGAACTTACGGTTAAATCTTAAGTGAAATGGGAGCAGACGTAAAGAAATGATATCTATTAAACAGGTTGCAAATTTTGCTCTAAATTTTAGAACTGAACTATTTTAACTTCAATTTTGATAATTAAAATGGTAACCAATTTTAAATTTAAATATTTTTTCTTATGTGTGCATATTTATTACAAACTGCCAATAAGTTGTACAAATGAATATATATGTATGTATATATTAATATTTCTGTTGAGAAATTGAAAAATAATCATTGTAAAATGTAATGGTGGTACTAAAGTTTTTCAATTTTTATTTAGATGATACGTGTTAGTCAAAAGTTTGAGAACCGCTGGTCTACTTTAAGTCTGATAGAAGAGTGTTTATTGCACTCGGGGTTTTGTGACTCATGAATATTATTTAAAGATTTCCAGAAAGGTAAAAAGTTTTTAAAATGATAAATTATCAACGATATGAAAGTGAGTAAAGCAAAATTATGTGAATTTCCTACGAACTTCAGTCATTTACATTCACTTTGATGGTTTAGAAACAACTGGCTTTGAAAATGACTTTCTGTGCAGCTTACCATTACAGTCGTGACAAGAACTTCAGTTTTATTTTTTATTCACGTAATAATTAATGGCTAGGACTCCTCACTAATTAGTAACAACTAATTTCTACATTCGGTAAGACTGCGTAGCCGGTTATTGATACCACTTAAGCACGAGAGTCAAGATGGATTATGTCAAACATATTTTTTTTATTACCAGTACACTTTAATCTCTACAACTGCTGCTTTGATCGCTTGATTATGTTATGAAAGAGCGCGTATGATTAATTTCAGTGAGTTTAAATTATCATGACCTCCTTGCTTAATGTTGAATTACGAGAATAAACAGATGTTCCCTGTTCCTCTAGTGCCCACTCTAGGAACCAAATGCAGTGCCATAAATCCTCAAAAGTGATCTCCCCAGCCCCTTAGTGCCCCCATAACTCAAAAGTATTTCGGCTTGTCATTAGACGGGATCAGCTTTTTCTGCTTCAAGGCCATTAAAATTGTTAGCAATCCGCCAAAGTTCACAACACTTGAGCCATTCAAAATTTTCTACTTCTAGATTGAACTCTGCTATATATAAGTATGATAGTAGTATGAAAACATCATTGGCACTTTCTAGATCGGTTATTTGGATTATGCATAAGCATCTTTATAATGCACTTGATCCAGTCTTGTCACAAAATCGCGTTCTTTTTTTTTAAACTTATTATTGCATGTGTGCTGTGTGCTTAAAGGAAGTTTGATTTTATTGATTTCGAGATAATGGAAATTACTTCGTAAAAAATGTATCTTATCCAAAGTTAATAAATTCTATGTTAATCGAACATTTATAGAAAGTGACGAAGTAAAAAAATTCTCTGAACTAGAAATATCAAATTTTATAGAAAGGAACAAAAATATTCCGAGTCTAATAATAAAACTGAACAGAATGAACTTCAAATTGAAAGTATTCAATCTGATAACACTGCTGCAACTAATATTTTGGTAGTCTTCTGTCATCGGGATCGAATTCAGAAATATATCCATGTACTATGTTTGGATGTATGTGTTCATGTATGCATGTATTATATATGATGTATGTATGTGTGGGTGTGTATACACACATATATGCACATACATACATACATACATACATTTTCTGAATCCGGTCCCGATTACGGAAGAGTACTGATTTCGTTTCTCTAATTTACAACAAACATTGAAAGTCTAATTAACAAGTTGCTTCTTTTTATGTACACTGCGGGGGGGGAAGACAGTTCTATATCTCCCGTTCTACTGGGCCGATTGACGAAATTCAAACTGCGTGTTGAAAATCTCGAAAGCGCGACTTAAGATATGTATTAGATTTATATACAGCATTGTTCTAATATAGGTATTTTGACACAAAATCGAACTTTTTCCGAAATGACATGTCAATTTTTTTCCATATTTCGATTATACGACTCAAATTATGCCAAACTGCCACGATTTGTAAAAATCGCACGAGAAGTTTTTAAAAAATTAGCTCTCAGAATTTTAGCTCCTCAATGTTACTTCGATTTCGTATGTATTTATTAATATCTTTTTTTATTACACTTACTTGATTCCTTCTTTCACAGTTCGAAATTTAGGTTCATTCCAAACAAAATTCACCTACTTTTATTCTTTATTTTTAAAATTTCTAGTTTTAAATAATTTTTAGAAATTTTTTGAAAAAATTTTGAATTATAACCTATAAATTTTTTACAATCAACTTGAAGTAGATGTATTTTCTGAGTATATACCTTCAAAAAATTAGAGCTTTTTATTGAAAATTTTCGAAAATGTACGTGAATTTATATATTGGCGCGTTTTGAAATTTGGCATAATTTGTTGAAAGCGATAATAACATCTAATGTCTTTTATGCACTTTGCTGAAATTATTTGAAAGAAGAACGATGTGACTTTTTTTCCTCTCATCCACAATGTCAAAAGGTAGGAACGAAGTGATTTTTTTCCGCTCTATTACAATGGAAGGGATAGAAAAATAGGTTGCCACGTATTAAGAAGTTCGCCAAGTGAATTATTCTTGGCGCAAACTGAAAAAAATTCGCCAAATTAAATTTTTGAATTTCTCCGTAAATTTCGCACCAAATTTTACAAAATTTAATATTTAGGCATAATTTGAGTTGTAGAATCGAAATATGGAAAAAAATTGGTATATTATTTCAGAAAAAGACCCATTTTGTGTTAAAATACCTATGTTAGAATAATGCTATATATTAATCTAATATATATCGTAAGTCGCGCTTTCGAGAATTAAAAACAGAATTTAGTTTTCGTCAATCGGCCCAGTAGAATGGGAGATATAGAACTGCCCCCCTTTTTTTTGCGAAGTGTACATTGTATATGTAATTACTGTAATAGGACGACTTGGAGAAAGTTGAAACGGTCTGGAGATGGGTTCTCTGCGTTATAAATTGGAGAGACTTTACAGCGTAGTTAGAAAGATGACACTGAAAGACAGACGTAGGCGTAAATTCCATACATAATTTTTTTCCTTGATAATTTTTTCTTAGGATACATATTCTTTTTCGCTGCACATCATCATTGTGGGTGTGTTATTAAACCCACAATTTTAAAAACATTATATTTTTAGAACCAAGGACAACAGCTAGCAGAGGCTAAGGAACTCGTCAGCGAGCGAAGTAGCATCTTGCGTGCATAGAGCTAAGGTTTGCAGTTATCCAATAAGGAAGCTCGCCAAGAAAATATGTAAATCAACTTTATAATTTAATTTAGTAATAGCCTCTTAATTTCTGATTTTGTTTTAGGTATTTCTTTTCTGTATTCTAAAAGTAGCAATAACTTTTCTGGCTGCGCCATTTCTAGATTAATCTATGTCAGATGGCTTGTGTAACGCTGATGAGGTAGCTAATTCGCAACTTGAACTCAAAATTTCAGGACCTGAAACCTTTCTAACTTAAACCAAAACCCTCTCTTGGTAAGCTTCTTTATTGGATAATTGCGTCCATTAGCTTTAGCTCCCTTGCTCACAAGACGCTACTTCGCTCGCTGACGTGTCCTTTAATCTCTGCTAGCTATTATCTATGGTTCTAAGAATATAACCTGTATAAAAGTTTGGGTATATAGCGTACCCACGTCCTAAGAAGTCCTAAGAAAGAGTATGTATCCTAAGAATTAGTTATCAAGGAATAAAATTTAGTGTGGAATTTACGGCTACGTTTATCTTGGAGTATCATCTTTCTAGCTACGCAGTAAAATCTTTTGAAGTTATAACGCAGAGAACCATCGACAGTCCATTGCAGATTTCTTCAAGTTACCGTATTACATGTATATATAATGGGCCAAGCAAACTTAGAAGTAATGGGCAGAAGCATCGATAGCGTAATGTAGAACTACTCCATTCCTTGATATTGATCTGTAATAAAGAACAACTTGGCAATCTAGGCAGAATACATATTTATCTTTACAAAAAAATCTGAAAGCTTTCAGATTTTATACTACGTCCAAAAGGGCGTCTTTTAACGTTTTGTGTATTACCTTTATTGATTAAATGTCATGTTCTTTACACTTTATATTACGCACAAAAAGTGCTTTTTTTAACGTTTTGTATGTTACCTTTATTGATTAAATATCATGTTATTCGCATTTAAACCATATAAATTCAATTCAACAGCAATATCACGAAATATTTAAAAACAACATATCTTTTGAATTTACAATACACAATCTTGCACGCTGGAGATCTGTTAATCAAAATTTCGTTAAAGTTTTGTAAAAATTCAAATGGATAATCAAACATATTCTAAATTAAAAATTCGAGCTTCCCAGTGCCCAAGTTTGGTTGGAGAACAACGTTATTCAAAATTTGATGGCTCTAAGTACTTCTGGTTTTTCACAATGCGGAAACTAAGAAACTTAGCAGCCGAGTAATATGAAATATTCGTTTTTATTTCAATTAACATTTGTGGTAAAAGTTTACTTAGCACTGTAATTGTGCTTGCTCAAAAACATTTACAATTCTCATACATTTGCGATGGGAAGAGAGCACAGCGAAATAGCGACATTACAAGAAGACAGGCAGAAGGTCAAGTGCGCAATAATCAAATTTGGAATCTCACCAAGAGGAAGGTTTTGGTTTAGGTTAGAAAGATTTCAGTTATCGAAATTTTGAGTTCAAGTTCCGAATTAACTATGTCATCAGCTTTTTGCAAGCCATGCAGTTGCGACTGATTTAGAAATGACGCAATACGGAAAAATTACTACGATTTTTAGAATAGAGACGGGAAATTAAAGGGTTACCGCTAGTTTAAATTATAATTTTGATTTACATATTTTTTATCTTGCATAATCTGTATGCATATATTTAAAATATCACCCAACTGATTTTAAAATTAAAACATATTGTTAAGAATTTTGTACATAAAGGGATAATTTTAGTGAAATTACATGTGATATTGTTATAATTTTTTTTCTGTAATGTAACTTGAAAGTCTAGAAGGAAAATACTCTACCGAACAAATAAGAATGCACGGGCAAGAGATTTAACATTGAGTAAATGGCCATCTCGCTAATGTCGCCAAATTTGGCGACATTTTGGTCCGGTCTTTGTATTACGTAATTGTATTTGTGGTATTGTAATTGTAACTGAATTTTTATTGTAAGGTTTTGTAACTGAATAACTATAATTGATTTCATATGTGACTGTAACTGTATCTAGCCCTCATATACCTTAAAGTAATTTCAAAAATTGGAAAGGTACTAGAAATATCTTGGCGGCCAGTGAAAGCTATATAAAGGCCGTAGATAGCAACTGCCCTGAGTTGTTGTTGTGAATTGTTAGTTCAGAGCGACTTTGGAGTATAGATAGCTTCGACTTTTAGATGCACTTTGCTTGCGTTGTTTTTAATGTTCTCGGTAGTTTCAAGTGTAACTACTGATTGTACTTGGTGTTACTATGAACACCTTCCAGAACTCTGAAGTATTTTGTTTTTTATACAATAAATTTTATCAACCTATTATCAGATCTGTGGGCAATAAGTCCATTACGAACCCGTACTCTCACAACAATATTTACTATGTTAGTGATTTTTAATTTATTTTTTCATTGACTTACATGGATTCCTGTGACCTATGTCGAATAATTTGGAGATCTCAAATCCCAATTTGATGGAAAGAGCTGCGTGCTTTATTCAATAAATAGCGCTGCACACACGCGCAGTAATAGAAAAATTCAGTTGCAAGTTTTATCCTAATTTTATAACAGCTATTTTAAGTTTATTGCACCTTTCCTATCTCTCCTAGCTTCAGCTTACAATTTCCTACCAGAATGTATTTTCCGAAACGCGTTTAATGCAGATGAGTAAAAGTAATACTTAAGTCGATGTTTTACTGACTTTGTTAGAAAGCCCGAGTTCCTAACTAGCGCGCGTTTGCCTTTGGCTATGTCTCTTTGTAAGCTATCACTACGTTCGGCCGCACTTTAGGCCCTTGATAGCACCGCCTACTTAATTGAGATTTAGGGGCCAGCTACTTAGAATCCTTAGAGCTTCGGCTATATATTTTAGTTAAGCATTAGTTAAGTTTAAATTCTTACTAATTTTAGTTCAAGCCCAAGTGGAGGCTTTTCTGTACGCTTCGGGATAGGAGCAGATTGTGTTCATCATTATTTTGAGAAGGGTAGTTAACCCTTCTTGAGTCTTACGTCTCTGTTCTCACACTCAAGGGATTATTCGCGTATCAGCGTAAGGGATTTCTCACGTTGAACTTTGAAATAAAAGGGTGGAACCCCACACAGTATTAACAGCATTTCATTCAGATTTCAAGGAAGGCTATAAAAATGTCTTCCTTTTTATTTGTTCTTGTGGTTTCTATGTAAGAAAAAGAAGCAGAAATTATGGCAATAACTTACAACACTGAAGAACCTAGTTTGATTTCCGATCAGATCCCAAACTGTGTTTAAGCAATCTTCATCCTCAAACCTCGAAAAATATTTGTTCCAAAAAGTCTACACAAACACTGCGGTGAGCCTTCCTCAAGAACATCATCTAGACGAGCTGGTGATCTGTACAGAGATGGTTATAAAAAGTGATGTTTGATAATAAAGTTTAATATTGTTAAAATTCTGTTCATTTTCATGAGTGATAATCTTAGACTAGTGGTTGCCAGAAGAGGGTCCGCTGTATATAAAAATTTGCAATATTCTTTTTGGTTTAGAATTCAGTTATTCCATTATTAGTTTAAAAATTTGTCTGATTTAAAAAGTACAAACTGACATGTTTTAAAACTGTTTTAATTAAAAAAGATTTATTTTGTCGTGAAATATGTTCTCTTAGAGATATTTACAAGCTAATTTATTTTCCAGTCGAAGAATTATTTAATTATTTATATGACTGCTGAGCTTTCAATTAAAAAAGTAGATTTTGATTATTCTAAATACCTTTCCTTATTAGTGACGAATTATTTATTTCGTGAATTTTGCGATTTAACATAACTTGAGTTGAAAAGAGCTGTTTTTTTAAAGAATGGTTTTTATAGAATAGTGGCAAATATCATCTCACCTTTTGTTCAAAGTTTTCACAGCTGTTAATTAAAATAATTTG
Organism: Stegodyphus mimosarum; assembly: GCA_000611955.2. NCBI lineage: Eukaryota > Metazoa > Arthropoda > Arachnida > Araneae > Eresidae > Stegodyphus > Stegodyphus mimosarum. The sequence goes on along the minus strand of KK115210.1, from coordinate 725,085 downwards.
TCCAATTTTACAACCTGATATCAATGTATGATGTCACTAGTTTCTGCAGTAAATAATGGTCCTGTGACAAATTGTAGTTCTAAAAGAATGTAACATGATAACTTTATTAATTATTTGATGATATATTATAAAAATGCATGCATTTTTCTCTTTGCGAGTTAGCAATAAAGCAAGTCTTTTTTTAACATTTGCAACAAACTATAAATAAGTGAAAATTAATTAAAGTTCTTTCGTTATATGAAATCAAAGACATGTTTCTAACATTTAAATATTTCATAACTCCTTAGTTCTAGTATTTTTCAATGCAACTGCTTAGTATCTATTTAATACATATTAAAGTATAGAAATTGTTATAAAACATTTAAACAGTTTAATTAATTCGTTTTTGGACTGTAGCGAGTTGACATTAGCACGGAGATAGCTTAATTAATTTATTTAACATTTATTTTTTAAGGTGTATGCAAATAGTTTATAAGATAATGTTCTCATCAATAAAAGCAGTAAAAAAAAGGATTAAAAGGAAAGCGATGCACAAAGCATGATAAAATTTTGTAAATTAGTCGGATGTTGAAGTTCTCAGAGCTTTTCTTTCCTTTTTGATGGATAGTGCAGTTCTTGTGCAAAGCTGACAACTTGTTACCTCTCCTAGCCGTTCCGAGGAGGTTGGGCTCAAATTAGGCAGCAGAAAAGTTTTCTACCTGTTACTGGGTCTTAAAACGTATTGAAAAATATCTGCTATAAAATAATGTGCTCATCTTATATTTTTCATGTAAAAAAACTCCATTTTTGTTACATATAAAATTAAGAAGAATTAAGCATTAAGTTCCTCACCTCCTGTGGAATCTATATGTGCATCCATCCGGGCCCTGTGCCTAAGAAGATAAGTAAAGGATTCATTAGGAATTTTATTTCGGAGTAAGAAATGGGAAATTTTTGCAAGCACGCACGAGAGAAAAAATGCTATACATTGTTCCCCTCTTAAATGCAGACTGAGGAGGAGCCAAATATTGGTGATTACGAATAATCGTCAATCTCCTTTTTAGTTATCACTGCGAGCAACCGTTACGCATTTTATTTCAGAACGGATGAATTGAAAAATGGGACACTGAGATTCGAAATCCAGACCTGCTGATTCCGAGCCAGACGTGCTTCCAGCCATACCACGTGGTGAAATTACCATGTAAAATATCCCTGCGTTCTAGCAAAAAATCAAAATAAACGAAATTACTTTTTATTGGCGTTTTTAAAATCAAAAGTGGCAACGATGATAAACCGTAATTTACAAATTGGCAAGTAAAATAAAACCAATAATTTTGAAATATGGCGTTTTCAAGTAATAATGGCTTTAGTTTAGACGGAACTGTAGAAAGTCGTGAATGGGCAACTTATAAAACCAGAAGTTACTTAACAATAATCGAATATAAAGCGGAAGATAGCTTCATCAAAAAGCTTCAATTATTTTTGCTCTCATTATAAAACCATCTGAAGTAATGCTAACAAAGAAGTGTAAAATTTCGTTTGAATCTTGGACGAAATTAATTGAAATTCATCAGCCGAAAGGCCCCATAACATAAGTGAGCCTTATGAGGCAGTTGGTATAAAAACGAATAAAGGCTAACGAAAAATTGCAGGGTTATTGATTTAAATTCTTTGAAACTCTAGACAAACTTGCGGGAATAGGTTCAGAAATACCAGAAGAATTCCTACCTATTTTGTTGCTGTGTAGCGTAATCGAAGAATTCGAAAGTTTTAGAATCGCGAGAGAATCCCGTGATCAATCACCAGACCTAAACAAATTAAAAGTTAAGTTACTAGAAGAATAAAAAAGTCGCGAATTTAAAATTCAAGGGAACAGCTAAGTTCAAGATACTTTAATGATTAAATGTAAAGACAGCACAAAAACAAACTGTCCTAAGAACGTGAGTCCTAAATAGCATTTACTCGTTACATTTGCAACAGAAAAGTACACTCACGTTTGTGAAAATTGCAACACCAAGAAGGAATCGTCATAATTGAATGCAATTTAATACACAGTTGAGTGGTAGTGGTACAAATAAATGATTAAATGTTCAAAGCAAACAAACAAGAACAAGAGATCAGAATCAGTATTTTGTGTGGCCACCACGCGCCGCAATAAGTGCTGCTACACGACGTGGCATGGAGTCAAACAAAGTTTGAATGTCTGACTGAGGAAGAGCATTCCATATCGTTTGTACGCGTACCCAAAGTTCGTCTGCAGACGCAACAGGACGAGGATCACGAGCAAGACGCCGACCAATGACATCCCACACATGTTCAATTGGCGACATATCCGGGGAACACGCAGGCCAAGGAAGAAGCTGTACCTGCTGCGCTGCAAAGAAGGATTTAACAATCCGAGCAGTATGAGGGCGGGCATTGTCCTGTTGAAATACAGCGCCTGGCAAGCTTTGAAGGAAGGGAACAGCTTCGGGCTGTAGAACTTCACGGATATACCGGTTGCTGTTCAGATTGCCCACAATTCGTAGCAATTGAGATCGTCTATGATATGCTATGGCGCCCCAGACCATAACTCCGGGTGTTCGTCCACTGTGGCGTTCGATAATGCACTCCGGAAGGTGGCGTTCACCGGCATAGCGTCTGACACGAATGCGGCCATATGGTACCACAAATTAGAGCGGGATTCGTCAGAAAACATGACATGCTGCCAATCAGCACGCCAGTCACTATGCTGATTGGTCCATTGTAGCCGCAGGCGGCGATGGTCGTGCGTTAGGGGGATCCTGTATAAAGGAGTCCGTGCACGTAGTCCACACTGCAGCAGACGTCTACGAATTGATGAAGCACACAATGAAACACCTGTAGCTATTGACCACAGTGCTGCCAATTGTCTAGAGGAAGCTGTACGGTCCGTCCGCGCCATGCGGACCAGGTGTCTATCATCGCGAGCTGACGTCACATTTCGGGGTCCACTCCCGGATTTCCGAGTTGTCCGACACTCGTCCGTCCACTGCTTCCAAACGCGCATCACTGTGCTGCTGTTACGCTGCACACGAGAGGCTACTGCACGATACGACAATCCAGCTTCACGAAGGCCGATGATTCTCCCTCGTTCAAACTCTGTAAGTTGTTCAAATCTCGCTCTCTTTCGTCGACGAGGCATAAGTACAGATTAAGTTAACGTTTACCACTAGCAGATAACCACCGATAACTATACACGCCTCGCTACAGCCGTCTATTTATTCGGATCCATCAGCCGTTCAGAGGGCGCTGCTCAGCATACGCATGCGCTACGGATTTGCAATTCTAATCATTTGCATATCATGCGCTACTTTGCATTTCCTGAAAATTTCAGCTCACTCGCGTAAGTCCTTCATGGTGTTGCAGTTTTCACAAACGTGAGTGTATATAAAGCATCAATCAGAATGAAAAACTAAAATCAAAAATCCCAATTAAGTAAGTGAGCAAATTGTTTGCTCATCATTGTCAATATAATACATCAATTGTACAAAACCCGTACCTCGATTTCAGATTTACTCACACATGTGAAATTATGAATGTAAATTCACATCAATAGCCGAAACAGAAAGTTAATAAATAACGAATCTGCAAATGTTGAAGAGAAGAAAAAGTTGAAATTTGTGCAAGTGTTATTCAGAGGTATAAAGCATAATACTAAATGATGCATTTACTTTCCCGAGCTAACAATGAGCTTAATTTCAGTTATCTTACCGAGGCAACGAAAATGTAGTGTTGTTTCAAAAATAAATATTGTTACGAGTTCTGCACATATGTAAATAATTTTTGTAAAATTATATGCAAAACTGTGAGATTTTTTGTGTTATGTAACAAGAAATGCTTGAAAGAGAAGAAGCTCTACCGGAAAAATAAGACTACAAGGGCACGTATACTTAACATTAAATAAATGGCTCTCGCTAAACTGGTGAGATAACACCAAGATGGCGACGGTTTTTCCCGACTAATATTTGTTGCCAAATTTGACGAGAAATCGCCAAAAAAAAAAGAAGCGTGGTTAGTAAATTCTGACATGTTTGTACTTAGCTACTGAGATTTCGTTCAATGAAAATCACATCCTTACGTGGTCTATAGTGCAAAATATTTCAGAACATTAATAGATGACATGTCGAGAAAAACGACGGTGTACCCTCTACAAAAAGCAGTCTTTCAAAAGTCTACAAAAAAGTCTTTCAAGCAAAAAGTATAAACTAAAGCTAAAAACCAGATGATTAAGTAATCTAACATTAAACAGAATTGGTAACTTTGCAGAAATTTTAGAAAGACAAGGCACTAAACACCAGTTCCCAGTCGAATACAAACCTCAACCAAAAAATTTCTAATAATAATCATAAGCAATGAGAGGAACTCGTGTATTCTTCTGTACGTGGTAGATATGCACAGACTCTGTTCCTATTTCATATTATTTAGCGTTCTTTTTTTTTGTTACACAGTCTTATCAGGCTATAACGCATTGCCTGAACCTGGAAGAAAACTCTGTTAAATCGAGATTATTAGTTAGACTGGGTGACCATAAAATGACATACAAATATAAAATGAAACACAAAATTAATGTACTTACCTTAGTATTAAGTTATTAGTGAATCAATAAAAGTACTTTATGTACGAAACATAACGACGGAACTTTTAAAGATGCGTTTTGCGTGATAAATTATTGTTCATAAAAGAATTTTTATTATCAATTATTAGAATTTCATTCAAAGATTTCATCCTGAATTTTTTTATTATACATGTTTGAAAGCATTCATTATTTAATTTTATATTTCCTTTGTCATTAGAAAATGTTCTATACTTTCTAAAAGAGGTAAAGAACGTGATTTGTTGTATCTTCGTGATGAATACTCAGAGGCTTACGCATTCTCAGTAAAAAAAATGCTTGAAATGAATATGAAACACCACAGTATGTTGCAATGCCAGCAGAGTTAAAATATTATTAAGTAAAAAACTTTTAAACAAAAGAGCTTCGACTTCTTTGGTAAGATACAGTTTCTTGCCATGCCCCAACCAGCTTTTAGCTGGATTTCTCATTTTGTTAACCCGAAATTGAACATTTTCAAAAAATTTAAGCCATCTAAAAGGCAATGTAGTAAGTAGATCTGTGACAAATACTCTGAGAAGTAATCTGTCAATGTCTTCAATAATGTCAGGGGCAGTACAGCAGGCATAGGCGTTCCATCAGATGCTACACTTTGACGGAGTTTAGATAATATGTTTTTATACTTCAAGTATGGCTGCATTGCGAGTATCTACTGCAGTCGTTTATATATATATATATATATATATATATATGTATAAATAATGAAAGTAATTAAAAGTAAATTAATAAGCTCAAAACTTGCGCTAAAGACTATATTCTTCTCATTCTTAACATTTATATAATTACATTCTTCTTATTCTTAACATCGAATACTCTCTTTACTTCATTATAGTTAATCACATTCGATCAAAAGATCTATAAATATACACTGAGAAAAAAAAAGGACAGTTCTATAGCTCCCGTTCCACTGGACCGATTGACGAAATTGAAATTGCTTTTTTCATGTCTCGAAAGCGCGACTTAAAATATGTGTTATATTTTTATATAACATTATTCTAACATTGGTATTGTGACACAAAATGGGTCTTTTTCTGAAATAACATACCATTTTTTTCCATATTTCGATTCTACGACTCAAATTATGCCTAAATATTAAATTTTGTAATATTCCGTGCCAAATTTACGGAGAAATTAAAAAATTTAATTTGGCGAATTTTTAAAGTTTTGCGCCAAGAATAATTCACTTGGCGAATTTCTTAATACGTGGCAACCTATTTTCCTATCCCTTCCATTGTAATGGAGGGGAAAAAAAGTCACATCTTTCCTGCCTTTTTACATTATGCACAAGCGGAAGAAAAGTCACATCGTTCTTCTTTCAAATAATTTCAGCGAAGTGCGTAAACAACATTAGATGTTATTATCACTTTCAACAAATATGCAAAATTTCAAAACGCTCCAATGCATAAATTCACGTATATCTTCGGAAAGTTTGAATAAAAAGCTCTAATGTTTTGTAGGTATACTTAGAAATACATCTACTTCAAGTTGAGGGTAAAACTTTTATAGGTTATAATTCAAATTGATTTTCAAAAAATTTATAAAAATTATTTACAAATACAAATTTTAGAAATAAATCATAAAAAATGGGTGAATTTTGTTTGGAATGAACCTAAATTTCGAATTGTGAAAGAAGGAATCAAGTAAGTGTAATAAAAAGAAAGATATTAATAAATACATACCAAATGGAATTAACATTGAGGAGCTAAAATTTTTAGAGAAATTGTTTAAAAACTGCTCGTGCGATTTTTACAAAACTTGGCAGTTTGGCACAATTTGAGTCGTAGAATCGAAATATGGAAAACAATTGGCATGTCATTTCAGAAAAAGTCCGATTTTGTGTCAAAATACCTAAATTAGAACAATACTATATATAAATCTAATATATATCCTAAGTCGCGCTTTCGGGACATGGAAAACACAATTTGAATTTCGTCAATCGGCCCAGTAGAACGGGAGATATAGAACTGTCCCATTTTTTTTCGCAGTGTACTTCGGTATTTACATAATCTGAAAACCTATGCTCTGCTAAATTTAGTCCCACCGTTATTTATAATTCTTTGCTATAATGGGTAAATTTTATTCTGAGACAAAATCCAGCATTTTCAATACAGCATTTCATTTTATGAGCTGCGGGCAAGACTCATCAAATTTATTTATTTATTACAAATGCGTAGAAGATTGGTTATGACGCCATTTGATCTCTAGCCTTCCAATATTTCTGAAATTTACAATTTAAAAACACAAGTGCAGAGCACGAGTCAAGATGAGTAGCATAAAAAATTTGATGTTGTCCGCACAGAGAACATAAAGAAGAAACACAAAGCCCAAGCCTATACAAGTACGTGGGGAACAGTCATGGCCTGTAGCAAGGTGGATAAGTGCTACAACTGCACTTCTGGGAAAATCTGGGAAACTGTGTATCCTCAAGCAGTGAGGCCCATGGCGTACCAGCAGAGTCAGAGAGAGTTGTCTGCTTTATCCTGGAGGAATATCTTCTTTTTATCAGGAGTTTGACTGAATGAAATGAGAGGCTTTTTAGAGGTCTGTGGAGGAAGGAGGCAAAGACGTAGCAGACTTAGTTAACCAGGGTGCACCACTTATCAAATTAACAATACTGATTTTAATGTTCGGTTAGTGACCGAGTGAATAAAACTAACATAATAACACTAAATATTGCTATACTGAGCCAGATTCTCATACCGTCGAAAAGCTTATAAAGTATGGTAAACTTTGCAATCAATCATCTAACAGTGTCCAAACTCTTGGTAGAAGTTAAGCAACTTATCGCTAAGTCTAAAATAACAACTGACCAAGAAGTGTGTAAAACACGCTTTTATTTAAAACTAAGAAGAACAGAAAGCATTTCTGGTGGTTAGAAGCTCGGCCAGCATTTATGGTGAGATAACTTAAAGTAACAGCCAAATATAATTTAAATTTAAGCAAACTAGTAGCCGAAGGCTGCACAAATCAATTAACGCTGCAGAGTCATTAAGTTTTTTGAAGCAGGAGAGTTGAAAAATTTGCGCTGCCTTCGCCAGGACTCGAACCCTACACCTCTCGAATACACGTGGAGTGTGCCTCCAGTTATAAAATGAAGGCATACGGAAAGGAGGGAGAAAATGTCTTATATACTCTACCTTTTCAAGGGTGAATAGGATTAGTAGACCCATTTGCCAAATCATGGTGGTGACAATTATCGTCCACTACCTTTTAGTTGGGCGCCGCTGTAGAGCAGTTAGAGTTTTTTGATGCTGGAGACGTGAAAAATATGAATTGTCTTCTTCTGGATTCGAACTCTGGACCTCTGGAATACGCGCCGAGCGTACTACCTTTATAACATGAAGGCATAGGGAAAAAGTACCTTATATCGCGATGTGGCTCATACTTAACCGATGTGGAGATTCGATATCGGCAATAATTATAATGCGAGGCCGAAGACTACAAATCTTATCTTAGGTGACAACCTATTAACGTGGCCTTATGAGACAGAACATGCTCTGTCTTATTTAAATCTTCATCCTAAATACACGCGAGCTGATTTGCATTCTGGCTTGGAAACGGAAGGAAAAAGGCGTCAGTAAAAGTCCAAATCATAAAATAACTCGTTAATTAGCACAAAGGAACTCTACAAGCTGATTTCATTAGCACTTTTATGTTTTTCGTCTTGTTGAGGAAAAATATTACCTCATACAAAGCCACGTAACATAAAATGAAAACATTGCTTATCCAATGGTTAAGAAGAAAAACATGTCAGAATATGTAAAATGTTTACCATGTAGTTAGACGTAATAATCCAACCATCTAACCATGTAATTAGAAATAAATAGAAATATAGGGTTACAGCCGAAAACATAGCGGCAAAAACATCGCGCACGAAAACGTCGCGGAGAACAACATAACGCAAGGCAAACACCTCGTGGTACAAAACATATTGGAGAAAACAAAGCAAAGAGAAAATATCGCAACTCTAAAACATCGTGGTTCAAAATGTCGTCATCGAAAATAAAGCGGTTCAAAAACTTCGCAGTTCAAAAACATCATCGTCGAAAATATCGTGGTAAAAAATAAAGTACCTACAAATCATCGCATGGCGATAACATCGCAGACAATGCGTATGAAACCTTCACAGTGTCATATGATACAACATTAGTACCTAAAGCTGTATACATGATTTAGTGACATTCTGTAGCTGATGTTTTGCAACAGTACTGCAAGTTAATGATGGTTCTAATCTGGTAGCGTGATAGTTTCATTTCAGGTACCTTAATGATAACGATACTTTTTTTTACCAATTTGAGAACAGAGTGTTCTAAAGCAATTCTCTTCCTTTAAGATGCCAAAAATTGCTTGGTAAAATATGATTAAACACGCCGACGTGAACTGCTTTCGCAGACAATATTTGCGCTGGTGGGAAACTTGTTAAAACCCGATATATGCAAAATTTATTTGGGGGCATGCTACAGAAACGAATTTTCGGAAGATTCAGATAATTCAAAATAATGTTAGATAGATCAGCAGATGCTTTTTAATACATTAAACACTTTAATACACTAAGACCTTAAGGTCTGCATAATTACAGAATTGATCCCAAGTACAGCTGTCAAATTCTGTAAAAATCTGAAGAACTTAAAAATGCATTTATCGAAATAAAACGGCGTAATAATTTTCTTCGAGAAAAAATCCATAGCTTGTTGTTATTTTATAATAGAAAATAATCCTATGATCTAATATTCAGTGAACTTATATTTAAGCCTCAGGCCGTCCAGACGGTATAGTGGTTAGGGGAGCCTGACTGCTATACTGAAGGGCCCAGGTTCGAATCCCGGAGAAAGTATGGACATAAAGTTGTCTGTCCCTTCATAGGAGGTAGTGCTGGCCGCCTATTAGGTGCCTCCACAATATCACCACTTCTGGCCTTAGTAGTGGCCAATGCCATTATAGGCAACTGCCCGCCATTCATCAAAAAATATATTTAAGTCTCAATAAAGTGTATTTGTCAGCTTAAATTACAAATTTCCATTTACAGATGAGACATTTCAAGGTTATTTGTATACATTCACTCCATCATACACAAGCTATAACCTTTTATGTAAAAGTTATAAATGTTGCTGCAATCGATGAATTGAAGAGGGAGGAATTTAAACCTTTTAATGTTTAATAAAAAAAGAATAGTAAGATAGGAATATTAATCCCTGCAAATCTCAGAAAGTTTTAATTGTAACTTGTTTTGGGTAGTGTTAGTGAATTGTCGATTTTAAGTATAGAGTATCGTCTTCGTTGGTAACATAAATTATACAAGAACTCTAATGACTAAAGGGACTTATCACTATGTCTTTGAAATTACGACAAAAACATACGAAAGATGTAAAATACCCTTTTATTTAACTCAGCTAAAAGGTTAACAGAAGGCGCTCACGCTTAGAGAGCAGCCAGCATTTATGGCCCAAATCAAAAGTAACGAGTTAAGTAAGTAAAATATAAGTTATCCCAGCGACTGCACAGATAGAGAAGCGCACAAGTTGGGTCAGACCTAAATATCAGAGTGGCAAGCTTAATGGCGACAGCAAAGCAAAGCCGCAGATATACTGCTCTGAAGGGAGTCAGTTAGCAGACGTTTAGGTAAAGGTTTGGTGCCATCCTTGGTTATTAAATGGCCTAAGAATTCAATTTCAGGAACACCGAAAACACATTTAGAAGTATTTAAGTCCATATTCGTTTAGGTTGTGTAAAACTTTGGAAATGCGTTGTTTATGAACTGTTTCGTTTTCTGAGAATACTGGACTGTCATATAAGTATGTGTAACAAAACTCTAGTCCCCGTAACACTTCGTGCATGAAGCGCTAGAACGTCTAGCAGTATTTTTGAGTCCAATTTTCAAATACAGAAACTCAAAATGCCCGAAAGGGGTAATTACTGCTGTTTTAGTATGTGTTTTATATAGACGGGTATATGATGATAAGTGCTTGCAATGTCTAATTTAGAAAACACTGTTTTGCCATGAAGAGATTGAGCGAAATCTTGTATATGTGGAATCGGATATCAATCAAAAACTGTAACTGAATTAAGTGGTCTGTAATCTCCAACTGGTCTAATGCCAGTAGGCTTTCTATGTACTACGTGCAGAGGAGATGATCAATTGCCCTTAGAGGGTCGACAAATTCCCTGTTCTGTTATAAATTCAAACTCCTTTTTTGTTCCCTGATAAACTTCAGGTCGAAACCCTCTTGCTTTGGAGTGGACTGGTTGTCCTTTAGTTTTAATATAATGAATTGTGTCATGTTTGATTGCTTTTTTTGTGAATAGAAGGATTAGTAGTTAGGTTGGGAAATTGTTTAAGAATTTGCTGATATTTGTGAGAGCATTCCGAAACAGTTTTAACATTAAGCTGAGTGTTGTGCTCTAATTTGCCGTTACTAGTGAGAGTTGGTAATTTATCGGAGATTTTTTTTGCGGGGGGGAATCGACTAGTAATCCAAAGTAATCCAAAATGAGTAAGAAAATAGAAGTCTATAATGGGAATTGAAACATCAGCTGTTGTGAAATCCTATTTAAAATTTAGCCTGAGATCGAAAGTTAAATAGTTGCTTAATGTCGTACGTTTTAATTTTAGTATTATTTGCGGCAAATAATTGTAGAGTAACATCAGTGAAGTGCTTTCCTTTTAGTACCGGAAGACAAGAAAAGTTACTACTGGTGTCAACAAGAAATTTTATGTTTGTATTTTTGTCATGTATGTGTAATCTGTTGGATGTGTTTGATGTGTCCAGTATCCTCGACGTGTTTCGGAATATCAGGGGAATTTAGTTTTGCGCCTGAAACGAGCAAGGAGTATATTTACGAGCATCAACTTTAAACTTCTGGTGATCATAACAATAACCAGTGTTGACATGATTTTGCGTGCGAATTATGTTGCCTACTTTTCAATGACTGTGGTTATCGCGGTATCTTGAATTTTTATTCTATTGTTTCCGAGACCATTATTCAACTTGCTTAGTGAAAGTCTCTATTATTTTGGTCATTAAGCTTAGTGGTGAGCTTAACTCTGATTTTTGTTCAATTTTGATGCTACGAAAGCTGTGTGTCATTTGTGATTTCCGACGTCTTATCTGCTGTCTGGGATAGACGAACTAAATCTTCATCCGATGCAGATAAAATTGCTTGCATATCAGAAGGTAGTCTTTGTATCCACAAATGTTTTAGGAAACCATGATGTATTTTGCTTGGCACTATCTCTTTCATTTGTTTCAAAAGGAAACTAGGTTTTTTGTCAGTTAATTTTAATTCCAATAAACGTTTACGCATTTGCTGTACTTCAGAACTTTCACGAACTTCACTTCAGAACTCCACGATTAGTCTGTTTTTTAAAGTTAGATATACGTCAGTTTCAGTAGGTGTTAAGGTTAAATCTGAGACATGTTGTAAAGATGATGTGTCTAAATTTGCAAAATTATGCGAAAATTTCGTGTTATCGTTGGTAATTGCAGCCAGATCAGATTGGATCTTACATTGTCTTAGCCATAACGCGATATTCTATTTCCAAAATGAGAGGTATTTTCAAGGCTATTTCTATGAACCTGATTAGTTCTTGGCAATTTTGTGAGAACAACATTCGTCTCCTCCCAAGACAAAAAGGAAAGAAATCGCTAGAGTATTTGGCTTGAGTTGTCTAAGGCGGAAAGGTCAGTGGCCTCTTCGATCATCTAGGCAAGGCAACCTATAAGGGAAAGCAGGAAATAAACATACCCCGTTTTCCCTTTTGTCTGTTCGGTTCGGTGAAAAAGCGGACACTTGCAGAAAATATTTTTTGAAAAAGCACAGTTGAATATAAGGCACACAGTAAATACACACAAATCACTGAATATACGATGCTGTACACAAAATCACTACACAGTCATCATAAGAAACCAACACTGTTGAAAGCAAGAATTAGATGCTTCTGTCTTGAAGAAAACCTTTAGCGCAGATGGACGCCTTTTTTCGGATTTTCCGGGAAAAACGGAAGTGGCGTGAAGAATCTCGGTGTTACGATTCGCGTCAGGATTGTTGTCTTAAAGATGTTCCATTTAACGTCTCCTTTGCTACGACAGTAGCCTGATATTTCCTTCATTATTTGCTGCGTTACATCAGGCTGTATAACAGATGTTTCTTAGTATTAAACATTTTTATCGGAATATCCGTATGGAGAGTTTAACTGTGCAGTTGAATTTTCAAATGACACAGCAATTAACTGAAGATGCAAGTGGGTTGGCAGTAATGAAGCTTTGCCCGACGAATTACGTGAAGATGCAGTTAATCAAGCTATTCCGGATGAATTGCCGCATGGCTGTCGGAAGAGTTCATGATAGTTTAGTTCGTTAATGCAGTTGTGAGGCCTTGGTAGGCAGTCAGGGGTTACTGGGGGTTACCACTGTGTAGAGTGGTAGCAGGTAGCACATCTGACTCCGTATAATGATTGGTACATTTGTGAGGTTGCATAATACTTACTGCATTATTGAAATCAAAACGCATTTATTACAATTACAAGAAGCTCTTTACAAATATATATAATTCTTGAACAGTATAGAACAGTTATTGAAGTGAATTATAGTCCTCGTGACGTAAGGAACCTACCAGCGAGGTTGGAGAGTTGAAGAGCATTCTAGTTCTCTCTAGTCAAAAGTGCAGGAGCCTTCTGACCTGTTATTTCGATGAATAAAAATCTTCAAACTGAATTAGCTACGCCTCCTTAATTATTTAGTAGTAGGAATTTACATCCTCTTATTCGTCATATCTGGAGCAATATCAGAGGAAAAGCAAAATCATTGGTTCGTCAGCCCTCCTGGAATCGAGTGGCTTTGACGAGAGATACGGTGCAGAACGCTAAAATCTCTTGACACTAGTCGTGAAGTTATGCCTCTTGCACTGAAAACTGGAACGAAGACGACAAGGTCACTGAGAAGTTAGACCTCGTCTGGCAAGTCATAAAAGCTTGGAAACAGTGACTTGCGGGGACGGCATACATTACATTCTCATCTCTGTGTGGTTCGCCGTCCATTCAACAGCAATATCACAAAATATTTAAAAAGAGCATATCTTTAGAATTTCCGATACACAATTTCGCGCTCTGAAGATAAAAATTTTTTTCGCACAGTGTTGCCATTGCTCGCTTTGAAATCATTGAGTTTGTTAATCAAAAATTTGTTTAAGTTTTACAAAATATAAAAAAGACAATAAAACAAATTCCAAATGTCCATATTCGAATTCTAGGTACCGTCCTTTTTTCTCAATGCCAAAAACATATATACATTCATGCAAATTCTTCATTATTTAATTTCTTTAAATATAATGCAGGGCTCTGATATTTGGTAGCAATAATTTGAAAAGTGAGACGCCATTTCATAGTGGACGACACAAAATGCCAAAACGAAATTAAAAGCCTAAAAATGATTGATATTGTAGTCAGGATATTTGCCAAAACTTCAAGTCATTCTATTATTGAAAATGAACATTAAGAAGTGCTAATGATTATTATTATTTACACAGATTTCGGTAATGTTAAATATATAAATTTCTGCGCTAACATTTTACTATTCCATTAATATTGCTATATATTTTATTTAGGCAAAAAATGTGAAATAATTCTCTGAGACAACTTTTTTTTATTTCAATAACTGAATGAACAAAGCTGAGCAAAATATTTCGTAATTACGTTTACAAGTTTATGTGTTCTCAATGCTTCATACTTAGCAAGTTTCCACAATAAGTAATTATCTTATCTCATGTTCTCAAAATTTATTATTTGTTTTCTTACGGTGCAAATACTAGCGAAGTATCATATGACATTAATATAATTTCTTTCAGTTTTGTAATTAAGAGCGGGACTTCCTGCTTAATAAAAGATTTCAATTCAAAGACTAATTTGAACGTCTATCTCTTATTTTCAAATTCGCAAGCTTTTCAATAAGAGTTCTTTTTTTTTGTGTGTGTGTGTGTGTGTAACTTACTTAATATTTCTGATCTCTAACAGAAAAATGTTATGCTCTTATAATAATATTCTCAGCTGCATTTCATGTTTGTAAAGTATTTAATTTAAATTGCTTTCCTGGGATAATCCTCTTTCCAAACATATTGTAATTCCGGCAGTAGCGAAAATGTTTTTTACGTCTATTTTCTGCTTTGGGAACTTCATCAACGTCTGATGATACATTGTCATTTGATTAAGTAGTGGAAAACTAAAGTTTTGATTTAAATTTTGTGCCATTATTTTAATGACATACTTTGGCGAATACATTCAAGAAAATATGCTGCGTTCTACGGTTTCGTGGATTTGGAGTTATTGATGACAACACTTGATGAAGTATCAAAACACAATTTATTCTTCAGTATTACACAAGACAGTTCCAAACACACGTTACAGTCTTCGAAAAACTACGATAAATACAATGCAAGAGTCACTAGGATAATTTTTTATGTCAGCAAACTGAAGAAATGTGCATTGCCCTAGCCAGGACTCTAACCTCGGGCCTCTCGAATACGCGCCGAGTGTGCTGGCCATTACACCACGCATGCAGAAAGGAGGGAGAGAATACCTTATATACTCCCCCTTTTAAAGGGCGACTGGGGATTAGGGGACCCAATCGCCAAATTCTGCTGGTGGAGAATCATCATTCACAACTTTTATAGTTCGGGCGCCACTGTAGAGACTTTTGAAAACAGGAGATGTGAAAAAGGAGCAGTGCCCTTTCCGGGACTCGAACCTCGGACCTCTCGAATACGCGCCGAGTAAGCTGTCCGTTACACCACGAAGTCAGGAGATATGCTTTATATACTTCCCCTTTTAAAGGGCAGTTGTAGATTAGGAGACCCAATCTCCGAATCCTGGTGGTGTAGAGTCATAACCCACCACTTTTTTTAGTTCGGGCGCCACTGTAGAATCATTAAGCTTTTTTGAAGCAGGAGACATGAGAAATGTGCAATGTCCTCGCCGGGACTCGAACTTCGGACCTCTCGAATACGCGTCGAGTGTCCTGGCCACTATACCACGAAGGTATGCAGAAAGGAGGGCAAGAATATCTTATAAAACAATCAGCAACACAGCCTTCAGGCTAACTGGATGTAACCGTGAAGATAAGTTCACCGCAAAGCGCTAAAGCACAGCTCTCGACTCGATCGATCGCTCTCGAGCTAATCTGAGCTCAAGACGCTACTACTGAACTCACCATATTCAAGATACGTTTTCTTTGCATACAGGCAGAGTATATATAGTTTTATCTTACCTTTGAGAACACTAGGAGAGGAAAACCGCCAAGAGTCCGTTTTAGAATGTTCTCACTCGGTCTGTGGCATATCGACGATTTTCTCGCCAAATGGAAGAATTCGTGCCAAATCTGGCATACCTGCCATTTTCTGGCAACCCTAACTCAGCTTTGCGGGGAAGCTATCTTACCGCAGCTGGGCATTTTTGAACAATAATGTATAGTGGAGAACTTTGGAAAGTAATCTTGAATACTTTCAAAATTCTAAATTAAAGTTAAAAATTTAGTTAAAATTATTATTTTAAATATTAAAATTTATCATTTTAACTATTACAATACTCAGGTTAAGAGTTAAAATGTATTAGTTTGAATATTACACTACTTAGCTTTAATTTTATAGAGATGAGATTTTATTTTCTTCTTGCAGTAAGTATTATTGCATCTTGATTAGATACATTTCTGTTTACATTACGAATACTGCATTCTCATTTTGCAACTTGAGGTGTCATATTTCAATAAAATATCAATTTTTGTTTTGTGGTTATTTCAAATTACCTGCACATATTTTTAAAGCTCTTTAAAAATTACATGTAGTCTTTAATGATATTCCATATTTTAACCTTATCTCGGAAAACTTAAATTTTGAAGTGCAATGGTCATCTTGATTCAAAATTTTAAAAGAAATATTCCAGCATTTAAAGCAAAAGGAAAAAAAAATCAGAAGAGTTGAAAGGAAAGAAATTTTGAGGGTGTTATGCCTGCTTGAAGGCCACGTTGCTATTTGAATTTTAAGCGATTAGACTGCTGTGGCGCTGAATGCTTCTAGCCATTAGGCTTGTTTCCCGTCGACTTCTACGAGTCAGAGCCATCCTGCGCGTTAAATTATCCTATGAGCCGTTAGGCTAGATTTACTATACTTTATGTTCAGCGTTACCTGTTTGAGTTAAGCCAGAATTGTTGGCTTTGTGTAAGCCCAAGTAAGGTCATCTGTTAAATTTTACTCAGTGAATATAGGGTTCTTTACATCCTTCTTCTGACTTTTATGTTGTACTTAAAGACCTGAGGATAATTCCTCATACAGTCTTTTAGAGTGTATTAGTTTATGTTCCCAAAGAGAACGAGACTCTATAATATTTATAAAAGTTTATGTTCTCACTTCAGGTTGAACTTACCTTTGAAAGTGAAAATTAAATTTAACAATCTCCAGCTTTATTATTTACAATTATTTATAACATTTCATGCAGCATTAAAAGAGGAAGTTTTTTTGTACTATCCAATAAAAAAAAGGTACTTACCATATCTTTACTGTTCTGTGTTGTGCTGTAAATTATTTCACTTCTCTGACAATAACATCAGAACAAGTCCACGAAATTCATCGTGGCAAGTACAGCAAGATTGCGCCTATCGTTGGCAAGAGCCTTACCGTACAGTTGAGCACCGTACAGTTGACAGTACAGTACGACTTGGCTCAGTTTCACCACAGTTTTGATGGAGAGCACTCGGGGAGGGGTCTAAAGGTCTCCCACCCCCCCTTCCCTTAGGACCAACCTCTCGAGAGGACTTCCTAGGGTACCCTAATGGAAATTAAGTAAAAACGTAAAACTGCGAGCTTATATTTAATGTAGGTTATTTGCATTAAAAACAATTGTAACATCGTACAGAACTATAAAAATGTTAATGTTAGGGGGATACGTACTGCAATGAAAAGAAGAGATGTCAAAATTTAAGGAATAAAGCACAGCAATGGAAAGTAAAAAATTTAGATTACTTAAATACTAGGAAAGCACAATAGAATATTACTCCACTGATGATCATGCAGTGAGTACTTTCGTTACCACTACTGCTCTAAAACGACAATCTCAATGCACTTCTATTTCTGAAAACATAAATAAGCATCAGTATTCATGACTTTAAGACTACCATCTATATGGAAGACTCAAATGACCTGGAATCATGGTTGGTCTACAGAATACTATTTAGGCGATGATCTTGCAGTGAACGGCTTCGCTGCGACTACTGTTCTAAAACGATCCCCTCAAGTGACTGTTCTTTCTGAAAACGTAAATAAACATTAGCATTCATCACTTGAAGACCACCATCCGCATTAAAGACTCAAACAGACCAGAATCTTCGATTGTGTATAGAATGTTACTTCAGTGTTTTTATGTTTAATATTTTATTTATGTTTTCAGAAAAAGAACCTCAAGTGACTCCTTTTCTCAAAACATAAACATCAGCATTCATCTTTTTAAGACGACCATCTGCATAGAGGACTCAATTTATCCGGAATCATCAGTTGTCTATAGAATATTATTTCAGTGATGATCGTACAGTGAACTGTCTTGCTGAGAATACTGGTCTAAAACGACCGCCTCAAGTGACTCCTCTTTCTGAAAACATAAATAAAGATCAGTATTCATCTCTTAAAAACGACCATCTACATGGAAGACTCGAATGACCTGGAATCACGATTAGTGTATGGATTATTATTTCAGTGATGATTATCCAGTGAACTGTCTCGCTGCAACAACTGCTCTAAAACGACTCTCAACTGACACCTCTTTCTGAAAACATAAATAAACATCAGTATTCATGTCTTTAAGACCCCCATCTACATGGAAGACTCAAATGATCCAGAATCATAAAATTGTTATCATCGAATAATAAGAAGTAATTGTTATCATTGATGTTTATTTATGTTTGCAGAAATTCTGATCACATTTGAAAGTGGTCATGGTTTCTATGACAGGTGTCACTTCATTAAACCTAAAGTAGGTAATCGAAAGCAAAATTTCAGTGGTTGTTCTGTTAAATATGTGATAAATCCAAAATGAGTTGGTTACTAATAAATAAAAATCGGGAATGTATGTATCTGAAATTCTTCGGTATACGACTCAATCACTCGCACGCTGTGGGATTGGATTTTCATTTGTACTGCAATGTAATTATAATATTTTTCTTAACTTTTAGGTTAATATATGCTTAATAATATCATGATTGTTTGAGGTAATTTCTTTATTTATCTGAATAACATACATTTTTTATTGCGTTTTAATTCCGTTTTTTCAATTTAATTCAATTATAAATTTTTTGATTTGTTCTTTATTTTAAAATACCCTTTAAATTGGAGAATTTAAGTTAATTAATTATTTTTTATAATTTGTATCTGTACGATAACTTTGCTTTACCAGGACGCAAATGACATACGACTATTTAAGGTTATGAATGTTTTAATTAGAGCTACTGGCAGCGACGCTCGTAGCTTTACTTCCTGTAGCCCGACTCCGCTATGTTACAATTCCGGTATTAGCCATTTTGATAGCCAAAGTTAAATCGCGCCTTTAAAAGTCTGATGCAAGCTTAGTTAGGCCAAATTGTGCTGTCTCATGCTAATAAATTCACTTTTATGTAATCAAAAACCCGCAAATGGCGAAGTTTAGTTTTGTATGCGCAAGTTGCACTTTTGTTAAGTTTAAGATTTAACAAAAAATTATTTACAATATTCATAGGACTCTGAAGTCCGTTTCACAGACGGTACGATAACTCACTTGGTAGTGTAGTACGGTCTATCATTCTTCATCATCTTAATCTTTCGAATTTTAATCTGAAAAACAATAAATGTGAAACTTGGAAAACTTAGCATTGAAGTCCAATAGAAACGTTCGTTATAATAAATGATTTGGTTGATATAATTTCATGGATATCTAGAACGCCACACTGTAACTGTGCTTTAATGAACTCTTCAAATAAATAAGATTCTGATTCTTTAAAATTTTGCTCTAGGCGATTGATGTTTAATCTGTAACTTCGCTTTGTTATGTCTGTATCTTCACTGTGTTTGCTTTTAGTTTAAAAAATTAAAGAAAAATACAAAATATTTGAAGTTTTACTCTGCAAGGTTATCCCCATTTTTGTTTAAACTTCACTAGATGAAGCATTAATTTTGAAATACAAAGTTTTCGTTCCGGTTTCTTCTACATTCTTAGATTGCTGAAATGAGCATTACAGAAGTATAAAATAAGAAATAAAATTTATTGGCTTCTTTTGTTTAAAAAACAAACTTAACACAAATTTATTTCAGCTGCTCGCAGAGATATAAAAATTCGTAAAATCGTAAATTAAAAGGCATTGGAACCTGATTCGATAAATTTTCCGAACTAATTACTTGCTAAGCAACGGTCAAAACGGAACACTTGAGCTCAGAGTTTCCAGTTACAGTGAAGCTGCTTTAAGTTTACGGTCTCATGCTTGTCCTTCTTTTTAACGAATATTTCGCTCTCTTTAAAACTTCTTTCATTTACATATTCTGACCGAAGCAGACGAAAAGCAATAGGAACACGGAAAAGTTTTTAAAATGAACGGAAACAAACATGTTAATTAAAATAAACTTTACAGCCGAACAGCCATTTTTTTTAAAATTATTCTGAGGAATGAGCTTAATAATTCAAGAGTTTTAATTACATGTTGTATTGCATCTCCTTAAATAAATATAGATTATTTTATATTACTTTTAAACTTCTTTTTAGTTAAACGTAGATTAAATTTTGTTTAAATTAAAAAACTTTCAATATTAAGAACAATTTTTTAAAACTCCTTCTCATTATTTTTATACGAAGATTTCGAGAATATTTTTAATTCAGATGCGGATTTGGAAAAATAAGGAGTCGTCCCATCTCAAGCTGTTTTATACAGAGGCTGTTTGCACATTTTTAGACGATTTTGGTAAGCGGTAATAAAAATTCTTTTGCTGCAAAAGAAGTAATTGCAATTGTACTATGTTTTTAAAAGTTAAAATTATCGTCTGTGACTTGAAAGTTTTGTTTTTATTCGAAATGGCGAATTTAACAAAGCAGTGGTTCCAAGGCTACATTTACGCTCTTTCCGAAGAGAAATAGGCATACTCCGTTATCCAAAAACGATGTGAGAGTCATGGTTTTGTGATACCTAAAGCGTCGATAGGTATATCATCGACAAGAAAGGAAAAAAACGTCAAATTGGAGCCTCGAGTGGGACAAAAATTCCAAACAAGTATCCAAGGAAAAAACGGACATCTTCGACTATTGCAAAGGTACGTTGTTTAATGTTAAAAGAAAATCCCCCTAAAGGACAGTTGCAAAATCATTAAAATTCTCGGTGTCCACCGTAAACAAAATGATAAACGTTGATTTAAATCTTAAGAAAGCGAAAAAACGCAATGTGCATCGTCTTCTTCCAAAGCATATCGCTGGACGCAGGACACGTTGCAGAATTCTATATGAGAAACACTTATCCAAAGAAAAATGGAAAACAATTGTCACAATAGATGAAGCATGGGTGTATTTAAATGATTGTAACAAAAAAAGAGCCATTTATTCTCATAAAAGGGGAGAAAAAAGTTTAAGTACGTGGTTCAAAGAATCGAAAGAAAGTTTTTCTAAGGGATTCACGATTGTTGCTGGGTTTTCTTATAATGGCAAGATAAAAATAAAGAGAGTGCAAAAAAATGTCAAGATTAACTCCAAATACTATCCGGAACCTATTTTATCGCCAATTTTTCTGAATGAAATACCATTGCTTTACCCACAGTGCCATCCATCTGTGAGACTCCATCAGGAGAAAGCTAGCAGTCACACATCCAAATCCACTGTAAATTTCCTAAAAGAAATGGAACAAAAAAACTGGTATCAAGGTTATAACCTTCGCTGATATCCTTACTAAATCTCCCGATGTGTCACCTATGGATTTTTGCGCTTTCGAACTTTTAAAAACTGCATTCTCCAAACTTTGTCCCAAAACCCTAACAGGACTCTGGAAAGCTGTTCGGGAGGAATAGGATAGAATACCTCTTCTGACACTTCAAAAGGCATTATTATCCTGGAAATTGCGGTGTCGAAAGATAGTTCAGAATAAGGAATGTCAAATAGAACATTTAAAACACAAGAATTTTATATAATTTAGTTTTGTCAATACAATATACATCGTCTAAAAAATGTGCGAACAGCCTCTGTACATTTCTGACTTCTTTTCCAGTTCATCATTTTTTCCAAACGGATGTTCTAGTTTTTAAAAGTTTCAAGTTTAATTTCAAAATTATTATTTTTGTGAATCTGAAAAATAAGGATAAAATGGGGACTAACCTAATTAACCGAAACCAAAAAGGAAAGTAATATTTATTAAATGTGTCCTTAAACCAGTAAATGCCATTTTTAAGGCCAATATTTTTCATTTTTAAATAAATACATATCTATGGTATAAAAATCTGTGCGCATCTGTCAGTTTGTTTGTTTTTGGCATTACTTCATCCGGAACGGCGGGGAGTTGAGTTTCGAGATGGACACCCCGATTCCGAATGGGACCATATCGTCATTTCGCCAAGCCATTTCGACCATTCTCTTCTTCAAAGGACTTTAATCAGACGAGATATTAAAACTCTCAAAACGCTAATTTTTGCCCTCATTCTTCCGAGTGGCAACAGTCTGGCACGCGGGAGGTAAAAATTTTTTTTGTTTCGAAAAATGTCGCCTCTACTTGCTTTCAAATCGTAGAGTTTGTTAATAAAAAAATTGTAAGTTTTACAAAATATGTAACGAAAATAACATTGCAAAACATTAAATATGTTATTATTATATAATGTTATATTCTGAATTTGAAGAAAGCACGTGATTGCATGTGACGTCAATGTACTCATATGTCGAACATTTTTCGTTAATGTCAGCATTTTAAACAAATAGCTGCTGTTGGCAACATTTTCGTTTCAGGTTAGGATAATTGACACGGTATGTTATTGCCACGTTAATTAATTTATTGATATTGAGAAAAACATGAGATTGAAACACATTGAGAAAAACATATTACAATAAATTTAAATCATGACGTCATACCTATACGTATTAACCTGAAATGTCCAAAGTTTTTGTTTCCTGGTTTGGCAGCAAAAAATTATTTACCAATTGATTGTTGCTTGGAAAGAATGAACTGATTTCATTCTTAAATTTTTTTAACGGTCGGGCGCTTTATTTAGTAACCATTAGCCTTGCGCAGTTACCAGGGCCTAAAATGACGACTATTTCATTATAGAAACACCTAATGGGTGGCCATCGTTGCCTCCTACGAGGGAGGGACAGTTACAACCATGCCTTTTCCGGGATTCAACTCGGGTCCATCACTACGGCCCTTTCAGAGTCACTAACCGCTATAGCGGCTAGGCGGCGACTACATTCATATTGAAATGTTTTTATACATTTTTTAAGGTGTACATAGAACTTACAAATTTTGCTTTGGCGTCAAGCCACTCATTTGGTGGGCTTGTCTGCTAGCTTAATAATAAAACAACTAATTTGTGAATCTCAAAATAAATCTCTTTTAAGAAGAAGAATTCTGTAGTACTGCCTTCATTCATGAATTATATCAATTAAAATTTACGTAGAATTAAAAGGTACGTAAAAATTCATTATGAAAATTAAATCGTACCTAAAAGTTTCTAATTTACTAAAAATGCAAGCACTAGAAATTCAAGTAAATTTAAATCAATTTTCAAAGCATTTAATGAGTGTTTCATGTAATACTTTAATTAAAGTGTCCTAAAACAAGCAGATTGGTTTTAAGACAAGCATTGTCTCTAAACCATTTTTTTTTATTTTTAAATAAATACATATTTAGTAATGGACCAAGGAGTATATATATTGCAAAATTAAACTCTCTTTAGAAGATGATTTTTTTTCATAATATCTTCATTGATGAATTTTATTAGTTAAAATTTGCATAGTAATTTAAGCTATGTAAAATTACATCATGGAAATTAAAAACAATTTAAATATTACTAATCTACTAATTGCTAAACTACTAATTTCTAGCAACCCCTTACTCAAAATTTAAGCATCAGAAATTTCCATGAAATCGTAATAATTTTATAGAATGATCTAATAAAGTTTTTACCATTTAGTCCGGAACTTTCTCATTTGCCAGCCATCATTTAATGCGTATGAGGTTTCAAATTTGAAATTTGGCAAGTTCCATTTTTGTCAAATATTCATAGCTTTATACTTCAGTATTATTAGCTCTCTAACCAGCAAGGCCTTATATATACGGCCTAGAATATTTTTGTGATATCAGTAAGTACGTATATATGCATGCATATTAAAATATGTCAAAGAAATTGAGGCAATATATTAAAAGTACACAAATCCAGGTATAAAATATCAGGAGAATTTTTACATTAAATTCAAGAAAATAATTTTTTCTCATAGTAGTTTTGGGAAATTTGTGCTTTCTTAGCGAAAACTCTGGCTGGTCAGAGGGTTTTAATTTAAATGGTGCAGTTTTACAGCTTCACTCATATACTCTTAGTTCAATAATTTGAAAGCTATAAATTAATTTTTAAAATTTCATTGTTAATTTTTTTGCTTATATAATTTAAGTGGAATATTGCAGCTATTGTAAATACAAAAAGATATTATTTTAGTAATTGAGATCTACAATATTTCTTCTAAATAATTCAAATGTCTCAAACAAAACATTCTAAAATTTATTTTATGAAAATTTTGTTCAAATGATCATTGAAAATGATTAATTTAAAAATAATCCTATACGTTATAATATATGAAAAACTAATCGAATGTTACAAGTAAGAACACGGTTGATGTTACATTAAATCAAAATGCGAAATAACTTAGAATTCTAAAGAAATTCTAAAAACTGTGATCCATTACCCGTGGATCATTTAAAGTAAACTGACCAATTAGTTTAGATAATTGTTTTCTAAAACAATTAAAGTTTTAAAAAAGTAAATTAATTAGTAAACGTTTTAAAAATAAATTAAATAATTTGCAACTGAAAGTAACAAAAATATTTTTAAATTTCTTATGAATACTGCTATTCAGATTAGAAAGAGAGCAGAATTTACCGGTTTTCTCTTCCGAATTTTCAAGATCTTGAAGTAACCAATGACTTAACTTTACTCATATGTGTCTTTAATATAATGTGAAGAGAGCGCAAGCGTTTTATGTACATCTCACCTACAAAAGAAAAAAAAAACAGATTACAATTAAAATTACTGCAGTATTTTCCCAAGGCTAAAGGAGACATATCAAGTTCTTCTGCTTACTTCTACGTAGCATTCTCTAATCTACTCACATCTGATTGGACACGTGTTTGATCAGGTGCGTTTAAGATTCACTTAACGTATCTGCCGCAAAGAATTACTACCGATTCACTTAACGTATCTGCCGCAAAGAATTACTACCATGCTAATGAAATTAACATTACTTACCACTTTTCAGGTTTTTAGCATTATGCGCAGCATTTTGAATAACAGCTATTTAAGGAGGTTGCAAATGAAGCTCTTAGAAGTACCAGCTAATGTCATTTTGAAATACGACTAAATGTTAATGTTGAAACTTATTTCTTACGATTGTAGCTGATAATCACAATAAAAGAATAACATTACGACGATTTCTTTCGAATGTCCGTAAGTCCACAGAGAAAAGGGGCGAGGAAAGAAAAGTCTTATAATCGAAACAGATGATCAACAAAATTTTGGAATTACATTGGCTTATTTAATTACCCCAAAGTAAACTACGACTATCTTTCAAGAGGAAGGATACCTGTGTGGAGGACTTCTTAAGGACTTCATTTTGCACATGAGGAAATGTAATCCCATGCAGCCATCCTACTCGCCGGAATTTGAGCCCACCATAATTTGGGCAAAATATGTTTGAAACGATCTAGGTTAAGGAAAGACATGTCTATAAATTTATAGAATATTAATATACTTGAATTCTTATCTATTGACCCTCTTTCTAAGGCGACCACGTTTAGAAATGACAAGTACTTCTAATAAATGGAGATTGGTATTGAGCATTTTGTGTCTAAAATGGCAATCTCTGCAAAAGACTAAAATCATCAGAAATCAACGGTCTCTAAATTTCATAGAGCAAAATAATAATTATTGAATGTGTTAAAGATAAAATCTATTTATATTTAAAAATATTAAATTATGATTAAAACTTAAAAGTTCATAGATACATGAAACCTCTAAGGTGATTACTCATTATTCTCAGTTGCTTTGGTTTTTTTTTTTGTGCAGATGCTCGTCTTAGAGAGGCAATGTCCATGGAATGTCAACATTGGTTATAGTTTTAATATAAGTTTTATATAATTCCTTTCAGATGGTGTTTTCTAACAAGCGGCTGAACTGTGAAACTATCAGGACTTCTGTTTCTTTTAGTTGATTTTGCAAACATGGTTGGAGTCCTGAGTAGGAACAGGGAGCTTACTAAAAGCTATGTTGAAGATACAACAAAGGTAAGAAGGGTTCAATTTACCCTTTATTTTGCTTATCGATTTTACAGACGTTTCCGAACTTCGGGATACAAAGACCAACCACTTGTGGTCTGAACATAAAAGAATATAAGATTACTAACTAACTAAAATTTAAATAAGAGCTAACTTTTAATATTTTAACCAAATGACTAGCACTGGTCTTTTAAATTACTACGTTCGTAGTACGCAAACTGCGGAAAACTACAATACGTGTTTAACTTTCAAGAGGATTAAACATCTGGCCTTAAAGGCGGACAGTAACTGATGGCAAGCTCGCAAATAGCAAATTAATTAGCTTATTTAAGAAAGTAATTAATTAACTGTAGAGCATTTGATTAATTTAGAGTTAGTGTTTCTTGCAGATCGTTTTTAGTTCATGTTCTATCATCAGCTCTGCCAAAGTTTATTCCGGCTTTAGTGACTTTGCTAGTCAGTGTTGAATATTTCTTATTAATTACTAGAACCAGCTAAATCAGACTATTCTGCGTGTGGTCTGAAACAACGTTACTTAAATTTGAATTTCAGTTCAGTTTCATTTAAACACCAGCAAGTTGAGCTTCGTCTAAGACTAAAACTAATGCTTTCTGTTAAATTTGGAGAAGAAATAAAAAGATTATTTTATTTTTCCTATGACTTTCCCATTTAAATTCAGATTGGAGCAGTAAATCGCTTGTCAGTCTATTAAGATCTGAAAGGCTTTCATTTAATCTTCTCTGTAAGCAGAATCCTTCATATCCATGCTATGTATAGGAAACATCTACCTCCTATCGCAATTGCTAGTAATTGCAGTTAGACATTCTAGACTTGTAGACACTGTAATACAAAATCTATGCTAATATCTTACTGGTTACTTCCACAAAAACTTGTGCTACTATATTTAGTATGGTGATTAACGGAGCCGGCTCATTAGCCCTGCTTTCTATGCCGGAGAAAGCATGGATGTTTTCAAATGTAGACTATGTTTGCATTATAAGAGTTCTTAAAGTTCGTTAAGAAATTGCCAGATCTTTATACTGCATTCCCCAAAATATTTTTCATATAATCTGGATGGAGCTGGATAAAAGTTTTACCGTTTCCTATAAGTTATACAATGTCTTCGCCACTGATAAGCATCCCATGCTTTCTTTTGACCATGATGAATTCGCATAGCTGATCTGACTTATGTCAACAGGAATAAGCAATAATAACAGAGGTAGTTGTAAATAGTAGGGGCTCAACGAATGGATCCCTTTCCTTTATACATTTTCTGTTCATTTTCCAAAGCCATAGATTTTAAATTTTGCATCTGATGCAACTTCGATTTTACCAAGAAATGCAGCAGGCACAGAAACATCCTTTCTGAAACTACCCTTTAGGGGTATTAAGTGAGTTTCCTAAATCGTGTATATAAATAAAACTATGTATTGAACATCACTCCTTAAAAACTATCTCCTCGCAAAATCAACAAAGCTGCCTGGAACAATGAATATCATAGGAGTCACTAGGGGGCATCTTATAACAGTTCTTTGCGTTTTGAAATATTATTGTTATAATTACACCCTGTATTCATTCTTACTTCTACTTAAAATGCCACTCTTAAATGTGTGGGGTTTTACTTATTCAGTTCTAAAGTTCTAACTTAGAACACTAACAAGCGAATAATCGCTTAAGTGTGTAAACAAAACACATAAGACTTAAAGAGGGTTTACAACCCTTCATTTTTCAGTATATTTACAATCAGTTCCTACTTGGAACCTTACACAAAGCCTTCACTCGGGCTTGAATTTAAAATAATAATAATTTAAACTAAACTAGCTTAACTAAAGGTATAGCCGAAGCTATCAGAAATCCAACTAGTTGGCTTCTGAGTATTAATTAAACCGGCGAAGCCAAGCAAGGGCCTAAGGTATGGCCGAGCGTAGTAATTAAGAGAGAAATTAGCCAATGGCAAACGCGCGCTAGTCAGGGAATCAGACTCTCGAAGTCGGTGAAGTATCGACTTAGAATATCGAAGTACTCTTTCTCATTTGCATTAACTGCGTTTCTTAATTTACATTCTGGCAGGAAATTGTAAGCTGAAATTAGAATAAGATAGGAAAGATACAAAATTTAAAATAACTGTTAATAAACTTAAGATAAACCTTACTAATGTACTACTTAAAATGCCAACTCTTATAACAGCAGAGACAGATTACTTATCTACATGTCTTATCATCTAAACATAGCAAACACAACTTAAATAAAGGCTTAAAATAAACCTTTTCATTACACGTCAACCTGACCATTACTCAAGCTATTAAGATAACGAAATGCAATATTCCATTATTTGAAGAAAAGTTAGTTTAAACTCCGAAATCTCTTGTTTTTAGAGTTTTTTTTTAATTTACTGTTTTAAATCATCGCACACCAAGCTTGAAAAATTTAGTTTTGAGCAGTTGATTCTTATTGTGATGCAAATATGAATCAACAATTCTTCGAATTAATTTAACCAGATAAACAAAGAATAATTTCCTCATTCAGAACAGTTTTTCTTGTCATTCATTGCACAATCGAAACACGTGTATAATTTCACAAGTTGTTCTAATACAGTAATGTCTGCAGAAGGGGAAAAAATTAATCAGTTTGCATTTCTATATGGCATGCAATTGTAGAAATATGCCACTATACAAGAATTTCTATGAATTTTTCATTTCAAAACGGATCAGATGTCCGAAATCAGACTTAGGATAGTGCTTACATACATACATGTGCTTACATAGCATTTATGCTGATTTATGCGTACTTAAAATGTTCACATATTTGAAAGTAAATCATAAAGTAGGATGTTTATTTTCAGTTTTATTTAAAACAAATGAAAAAAATGGTGATGTATAAGAAGTATATGTATGTATATGAACGATATGGCGATGTATATGAATTTACAATAAGAGAAATGACAGCGAAATTCATTGAAACATTTTTTTTACTTTGCAATTACTGCATTTTTTTAAAGTAAAAGAGTGTTCGAAAGCTATAGCAGTTCTACGTTGGGCCTAATGTAGTTATAACTAGTACTTTGGAACTAGATATAGCATTTTCTGTAAACATTTCAGTGGTTTTAATATGGTCACTAAAAGAAACAGTAATTTCGTTCTTTCGAGTAATAGCAGTTTGGATGACCTTCTAAAGGAAACTGGCTCGTATATGATACCAAAACTCAGCATGCAACCAACCCGTTCGTGGCATTCGAGCCTCGGACCGAACTACCAGTGTTCAGAGACTTCACAGCCGCTGGTGGGCCAACTTATATGACAGCTAGACTATGAAGTCGTACCTTATTTTCAGTGCAGTAACAGATGGTGATAAACAAATTAAATTAAATTTAACTCTACTGAAACGTTCCATTATA
Source organism: Stegodyphus mimosarum (assembly GCA_000611955.2). Lineage (NCBI taxonomy): Eukaryota > Metazoa > Arthropoda > Arachnida > Araneae > Eresidae > Stegodyphus > Stegodyphus mimosarum. The sequence goes on along the minus strand of KK115210.1, from coordinate 695,573 downwards.
TTAAAGCGCATTGTTTATCTTAACATTTAGCCTACCTCAAGTAGTAAATCTAAATTTCGTAGTAAGTGGCCGAATATCGCTTTCATTTTCAAATTTCATCAGTAGAACATAAAATAACAATAGTCTTAATACGTTTTATAAAATCAATGATTATACTGATAACGAAATTTCTCAATTATGATATCGAGTGTGAAATGTTATTGATTGGATTGGATTTGTAGAATTTTGGAAAATTGTAGTAAAACTATTGCTTGTGGAAGGAAAACAGACTCGTTTCACACATGCGTTCGACTTACACATAGGAAAATCCATGAGCAATTACGTTCGCAACAGTTCGAGCTCTCGAATATTATTAAAGAAAATATTTATGAAGAACGTGATAGAGAGTAAGAGTTATTACGGTCTGTAGAAGTAATAAAAATTATCAACGAGTCATAGTTTGTGCGGAATTAAAATTTTGAAATGAAATATGCTACTGAAAAAAAAACAGTTGTTAAAATAATTATATTAGTTAATGACGTATTCTATTTTCCTCATTCATCAGCCATAATTAAACGAATATTTCTAACAAAGGCAATAAGACAAAAAAATTGCAAATGCCTTTGAAAAGTATGTTTTTCGACAAAGAAAATTAAACTATTCACCAATTGAAGATTTTTAACATTTCCGGAAATTAAATTAATGCATCCAAATCTACTAAGAAAAGTAAAAAAAAAATTACTTTTTCCGTTTTTCTCGTATGTGGGGATCTTTATAAACAGCATACTAAAAATCTTAGAATGAAGTGTGACATTAAAACGTAAATTAAGCCAAAACTTTGTATAGCTAATTAACACTAGAGCTTCGTTTAAAATTTCTGTAATGATAATTGATGCTGTTGTTGATGTCCTGTCCGTGTATTTCCTGAAAGAATGGTTGCCAGACCCTTAAGAACACTGGACTCTTCTAACACTCAAATTTTGAGGGAGAGCATCTTTGGAGGCGGGGTTAGTCCGGGAAGTCTCTCACCCCCTCTACCTTACCACGAAACCACGCGAGAGGACTTTCGGCTCGCCCTAGAGTGCCCCCGTGTCGCAAGGATACTACACGTTTACTAACATAAACATTCATACCTGCTCTGGAATTGGAACCCGCGGGTAGGGACCCTACTGCGGTACTTTCGATAACGCAGTTATATATATATATATGATATTTGCAGTCGATGGGCATTGGAAATGATGAAGCTTAGCAATCACAGTCCGGATTTTTGTTGCGAAGTGGAAGGCAGAGAAGAATTTCACTTTAAAAAACTCCACATATTTATTCAATTAAAATGTCAGATCATTTTTCTTTAGACGAAGGTCGTATATCCAATAATGATTTAAATAGAAATAATATTAAATTTAGAACCTTGACGTCATAAATATTTTTAATAAAGGGATGACGAAGAGACACAGCAAAGCGTTCGTATAGCAGGCAATGGCAGATAGCAGTCAGACGAAAAATGGCGCGTAGAGCTAATTATAGTAGCTGTTGCAAAACAGGCCAGACCGTTCTCGAAAGTACTGGTCTAGGATATCCTGAAATTGCGAAAAGTTAATTAGAGGTTGCCTGTTCGCGTAGAGCAAAGCCATCTTATTTTTTATATTTTACACACACACACACAGTGTATAAAATATAAAAAATAAGATGGGTTTATATATATATGTAATAATAAAAAGAAAAGTCTGAAGTAAATGACGAGCAGGAATTTTAACGTCGTAGAAGTGTTGATCCATAACGAATAGGAAATTAGAGGCGAAGGCATATTAAATCTTCATTTTTTATTTCAGCTTGTTGTGGCCACAATCAACTTGGCACATATAATGTGCCTATTCCAAAATAGCTCACATTTTAGATTAATTTTCAGTAAGAAAGAAGAAAGTAGCAGACAGCAGTCCAACTAGACCGAAGCGTAAAGAGCAAGTGCGTTACGTTCAGGGTGAAATCGCAATTCAGACTGAGTTAGTTTTGGTTTACAATGCATTTTGATTGGACAGTTAATACTTCTGTAAAATTTTTATTGGTTACTTGACTTTTAGTTCCATTTACATCATCAGAATTATGTAAAAGTCATATGGCATGGATCAATCTAGAAATGACGCAGTGCGTAGAGAGGTTATTATTTTTAGAATTGAGAAGAGAAATTTACGTTGTTAATTTAATCTTACACATATTCTTTATTTTTCTTACATATATATTATAATTAAGCTTAATAAATAAGAATTATTGCATAATAGTTGCTATTATAACTGTTTAATTATTATATATTTTAATTACAAAATTATTAAAATTAAAAAAAAAAGCTATACAGGCTGAAACTTCTTTAAATTAGTCTCTAAATAAATTAAGCGATTGGCGTCGTGTTAATAACATGGAAGTAAATCTGGAAAAAACTGTATATCAAACATTTTCCCTCGCACACCAACCGATCAAGCTAGATTTATTTTCCCAAAACTTCCTTGTTCTTCAGACGAACCACTTCTCTTATTTGTGTTTCATTTTTAACCGTAAACTGACATGGAAAGAGCACATTACAAATATATTGGAAAGAAATACTAAGAGACTTAACTTTACTGAAAAGAATTGCTGGCTCTCAGTGGGGATGCTACAAAACAATCCTTGACCTATAATTCCTATATTTTGCCACTTATTGCTTTATCAAGGGAGCTGTTAAGACAACTCCCATTTATGCGAGTTTGATATCTACCCACCATATGAGTATTAAGTCAGTAATCGAAGAGAAGGCACTAATTTTATGGGAAAAGATCGCAAGACTACCAGATTGTTTTCCCCTGTGAAAAAGGCCCTTTGTCATCAAATCTTCACGGAACCCTAAAATCCAGTACGGTTTCCTGCAGAGAGTTTTTGACAGTTTAATTAGGATTGAACTGAGAAATCGAAAGTCTCATCAAGTCACAATGTCCATTTGAAGCAGGGAAGTACATGGTTAGGATAAGCGTATCAAGTGAGGTTTCTAAGAAAGAAACAAATGACTTAATTTTAAATGCTGTAGCCGTGGAAGCTATCCTCGCGTTGTACTTAGGTAATTAGTGGCTGCATATGCTTACAGACGGCTCCATATTGAATGACCGTATCAATGCTCGCGTCTTCTGCAGGCTCTTCTCATTTTACACTCCTGTGGGAAGGCTTAAAACAGCCTTTGACGAGGAGATCCGTGCAATTAAAATTGCCTTGTCACAGCTCCAATGCCATTCTCAAAGTTTTTCAACGGCTGTTTGCTATCAGATTCTAGGGCTTCCATCCTGACCATCGCTTCATCTGAAGCTCCTGTTTCAGCTGAAATTTTAAATATTCGTCTAACCCTTAATGATTTAATCGAAAACCATAAAGAGGTTGCTTTGCAGTGGGTACCGGCACATTGTGAACTTCAAGGTATTGCAATAGCTGACTTCCTGGCAAAGAAGCACTAAAATTGCTCAAATAACAGATAAACCAATTCCTTTTTATATTGCAAAACGGTTAATAAAAACCTTTTAAAGAGGACTGTTGAAAAAACATCAAAGAGGTAAACAAAGACAACAAAGGGATTGAGGAAATCACATATATTCCACTATGATCAAGGGACAGATTTGCCGCCACCTTTCATCTCGCTACTGGTAATGATTGCCTCTCCAAGCATCTGTATAGTATGAAAATACTGCCAAGTCCTTCTTCTTTGCTAATTGTGCAATATTCGTGAGGAAATGAACGCGAACCATTTGAGTCATTGCCCTGCACTGGGCTCGGGTCACTTGTAGGAGCTCGGCACAAGATGAACGATTTATAGAATTACTGTAGTTTTAGTTTTTATTATCTGTTTCTTCTGTTTGTATTTCTGACTACAGTTGTCTTCTAATCTGCCACTGGAAATTAAAAAAATAAATTACAATAAATTCTAATATAATAATTATTGTAAATGATTAGAGTACTTTAATAATAATAAATGCTTATTATAATAGTACTAGAGTTAAAAATTATTATACATATTTTTTATCTTTGAAATAAAATATACGTACGTTAATACAAACTGAAAAAAAAAAGAAATTTCTTATTAATTGTTTATGTGATAATAAATTATTTTAGTTAAATGATTATTATAGTTATTTAGTTAGTTATAATAATTATATTAAAATAAATAATCATTATACTTCTTTTTGATTTTGGGACTAAACTCTGTATGTATACATAGCTAAAATAAGGGGAGGGGAACAAAATTATTTTAGCAAAAAAAGAACGAAAATATTTCTTGCGTAAAAAATCACAATATTGGCAAATGCTACGTTAAATCAACTACGACCAGGAAAAAACCCCTAAAATCGGGTAGATACCTATTGACCATTTGTTTCTGACTACGGAAAAAATATTTCCGCTAAAAAATATAGTTCCATTACTTCTAGGGATCTTATTTTTAAAAGTAAGCAATGAAATATGCACTGTTCACGTAAAATTCATATGATATGGAAAACATTTTTCAACATTCTTGGTTTCCAGCTTTGCATAGCAATGCGAATCTGAAATAAAGGAATAAAGGTCTGCGAATATGAAATAAAGGTCCGAAAGACAGCTGAGAACTGGATCACTCAAAGGCACCAGGACTTTCCCTCCTTCAATAGTAAATTCGCTCTTTCTCGAGAGAAACGAATTCGCATATAACCTCCTCACCCTGCTACACATAAATTGACACTGCTTTTGGACGACCCTAAGTATTTTGGCAAAATGCCAGCCAGGGTTACGTTTGACACGATCGAAATATTTTTTTGTTGCTGCTTCATATCATTTAACCTTTTATTCTTAAAATGTTAGAGTAAAACCACCCACTGAAAAGTTTAGGCAAAACTTTTCATGTAAATTACCAGGCGGAGAAAACTTCGCGGAATTTTACTATTTCGGTCTTGACTGCCTCATGAGTTTTGTCGTTTTTTTCTCTGGAATGAAACTTTTATTTTAATTATAAAACAAGGCTTGATACATGTAACTCATGATAGCAGTGCTGTTCATTGATTCGAACATTAATTGCTCATGGATTCTGAAACCTGCGAAACGAATATAACGACTCAATGACAAAACTTCAGAATGGCAGTTATTCGTAAAAAATCACAGTTTCTTTCTGGAATGCTAAGTGACTTGGTTTCAGCAAGTACTGCGAAATATTTAAGAGAGGCTAGATCTTTGTACATTATCTCAACATATCCAATAAAATGCTGTCCTTACTGCAGAAATAACCTTGAGGAAACGTGACAATTGATAAAATTCTTCAGATATGAGCATCTGGTTGCTATGCGCCTTTTTCAGGTAAGGGTTTTTCCACTTTAGCGGAAACCTCCTAATCTTGTCTTACAAGAGTGTGTTATATACGAACTTCGAATTTAAATTTTACTTATATAAAAATGCAGTATTTAATATTTTCTTTTCGTAGATTTTGTTATTTTTAAACATACATAATTAAGGGAGAGTATTTTTGAGGTGCGAATTTTCGCGATTCTTCTTACGAATTTTAAGAGACTTTTATAAGATTTTGCGAACATTAGATTTTTCTCGGCGTGAATGCGAAATTGAATCACGAATCCCACATTTTACCTATTATTTTTTAATTTGTGTTACAAGTGACACTGCAGAGTAATCTTATTTCAAAATTCCCCCGCCCCCCAAAAAACTTTGAATTACTTTGGATTTTACTTGATTTCCAGAAAAATGAGGAAACATCTTTTCCCGAAGCTCCATGTAACCTCCATATAACCTGAAGCTTATTCCTGCTACTTACACATCTTTTACATTTGTGAATTCCGACGAACAATTTCGATCCGAACGATTCGTTTTTATTAACACGCAACTAAATAAACAAGCATACTCCTGCATAAATAGTTTCATGTGTCATTATACAAAATTTCAAGTGTCAGTCTCATTATATAATTCAGTTAATTTCGAGCTAAATTTAACGATAAACTTTTATTTCCAGAGCACTGAAATAATGAAGACACAACCCAGGCGTCGGCAAATTTTGGGCTTCCAGTCAAAATCAACTAAAATGTGCGTAAGAAAACTTTTTGGGTTAGTAGTATTTTCATTTTAGAACACTTATTCTTGGTGAATAATAAGACAAATTTTATTGAGAAAGTAAATTACAATACGTTTTGAACATAAAAATTAAAATTATAATATCATTATTATAAACACAATCAAAAAGAAATCCGAAAGCTTCCAGATTTTACATTACGCCCTAAGGGGCGGTTTTTTTAACGTTTTATGTGCTACCTTTATTTATTAAATATCATGTTCTTCGCACTTAAATCATAAAATTCAACTCTACAGCAATATCGCAAAATAATGTAAAAAGAGTATATCTTTAGAATCTCCGATACACAGTCCTGTGCACTGGACAAAATGTTTTTTTTTTCTTACAATGTTGCCATTCTTCGCTTTGAAATCTTTGAGTTTGTTAGTAAAACATTTCTTAAAGTTTTACAAAATATGAAATAGATAATAAAACAAATTCCAAATTCGGACTCCTAAATACCCATATTCGAGTGGAGGACTACGTTATTCATAATTGGATGTCTCTAAGTTCCGTTGCTTTTTCACAGTACGAGAAACAAACGTACATTCGTGCAGTTTCTTCATTATTTAATTTCTTTAAATATGATGCCGGACTCTAACATTTGGTGGCAACAATTTGAAAGTGAAACTTCGTTTGTAGTGAACCAATGAAAATTGCCAGAACGAAATTAATAGCCCTTTTAGGAAAATTGCGCCTTTGGGCTAATGAATAGCTGAATGAACTTTATTTTTGTCTTCGGTACTAATGGCACTCCGGAAGCTGAACTTGTGATGTCAATTTAGTTAAGTCTGGTTTATAGTTAGACGTCTAAATACAAATTCAAACATCTTACTTTTGAGTAGTTTTGTTGCTCCTACTTTTGCTTAAAATGAATTTCAAACTTGAAAATATTTGCTCGCATTTGTAAGTTGAAAGCCAGTTTTTTTGGAACTATGGATTATGTATCAGAGTTCCCAAACTTAACAATTTCTCCTTGAAATTATGTTGCAATTTTTTTTAAATGAACGTGCATGTTCACTACTACAACTTCGTAATCAAACAAAAATGTTACAGGTTTTATTTATTTTCGGTTTATTTTTTAAAGCATTTTTCAAGTCCATGCTTCATATTTATGTCTCCTAATTTATTTTTGTATCTTAAATTTTAGAACTCAAATGGATCTCTTTCAGTTATGAAATAATTCACTCGGTCACCCGTGGGTCATAGTTTGCTGAGGCCTGATTTAAGGTATTCAGATATAAATGTATATATACAATAATAATTATTAGTTCAAATTTTTAAGTTTTCAAGTATATTGCTTTCATTACGTTTTGTTGATGTATGTTCAGTATTTATGTTGTATTACATTCATCCTAACCAGTTTAACTTGTAATTTGTAGAGTCATTAGGTTATTTCGAAGCATGCTCATTTGTCACGTCTCTCTCCGGCACTCGAACCATGGACCTCTCAAATACGCGCCGAGCGTGCTGACCACAAAACCACGAAGGCATGCTAAGAAGGCGGGAGAAATTCCTTATACCCTTTCTTAAAAGGCGACTGGGGATTAGGGGCCCCAATCGTCAAATCCTGGTGGTGAAAAATCACCATTCACCACCCTTTTTTAATTTGGGCAAAACTGTAGAGTCATTAAGATTTTTTGAAATAGGAAGCATGAGAAATAAGCAATGCCCTCGCCGGGACTCGAACCTCGGACCTCTCGAATGCGCGCCGAGTGTACTGGCTATTACGCCACGAAGGCATGCTAAGAAGTCAGGAGATATACTTCATATACTTCCCGTTTTAAAGGGCAGTTGTGGATTATGGGACCCAAGCGCCAAATCCTGGTGGTGGAGAAACATCATCCACCACCTTTTACTTCAGGCGTCACTGTAGAGACACTAGGTTATTTAGAAGCTGGAGATGTGAAAAATGAGCAATGTCCTCGCCGAGACTCGAACCACGGACCTCTCGAATACGCGCCGAACGTGCTAACCACTACACTGCGAAGGCATGCTCAGAAGGCGGGTGAAATACCTTATAGGTTAAAGAGTAAAAGATGAATATTTAAGTCTACTTGTTTAGAGGCAGACAAAGGTGAGGCAAATGGGGCTCTTGCCTCTGAGAAATAAAAAAGCGCACCACTTTAGCCCCCAAAAATCAGAAATTTCTCCTAAAAATTGTTGTGATTGTTATTTATCAAGTTCAAAATACATCAAGATGTATTAGAATATATTTAAAGTAACGCACTTTTACCAACACTATTCATTGTAATTTAAAAGCATCGTATTCACATGCTTTTATTTCTTCTGTTATAATAACCGACTGTTTTTGATTGCCATTTAACTTCTTTCGTATTTGTCTTCTTGCCTCTCAACTTACGTTTGACACAGCACAGTGTTAATATTATATGTAGCAAAATTATTCATGTATATATTTTAAAAATTATTAACGTATTTATTTTTATTGCCTTGGCGGAATCATGTCCCTTTGATACATGTTTCCTATTCCATATGTTCCATTACTTTTAAACAACTCAGATGAATTACGAGATGGACTAATAAGCTAAGTGCTGAAATTTCACAGTACCATATATACTGTTTCCTATATTTCTTAGGACTAACGGTGTGCTTGATACAATGATATAATGAATTGCATAGACTAACCGTGGTTAGAAAGCACCACGCTGACGACATTAGTAACTAACTGTCTACCATCTTCCGAAATTGAAGTAAAGCTCTTGTTTCGTCATAGCAAGCTTTCTAAAGTCCCCAAAGTGGTTACGGATAGCGACAGAGTTGAGTATAGTTATAGACCTAATGCATAAATGCCCATTTTAATAGCATTTTGATATTAAAGGATATTTGAAAATGAAATAATCCGTATACTTCTTTCACATATCATATACTTCGTATACCATATATATGCTTCATATATCTTTTACTATTTTTTTTTAATTTGCCATTGAATGAGATGCGTATTTTGACATTTTGTCTGGTGTTGTTGTTATTGTTACTAATCTCGCTTGACTGAATCAGATCAAGTCCACGAAATTCATCGCAGCGACGCGTCAACGAACGACGCCTGTCGTTTCACCATTCATCGCGACGGTTACGCCTGTCGTTGCACCTTGGGCATTATACAGGTGAAAGTACGCCTTTGCTCAGTTCAGCCCCCCCCCCCAGTTTTGAAGGAGAAAACCCTAGGGACGTGTCTGAGGGTCCTCCACCCCTCTTCTTCTACTATCAACCTTTCGAGAGGACTTTCGGCTAATCGCATATTTAGAGTGCCTCCATGCCGCACAGACACTGCACCTCTGGATTGGCGGAAGGGGGCAAGAATTGTACAAAATTGGGTGTCAGATTAAATTTAGAAAAGGGATGGCGCGATTTTAAGTCGGCTAGCAAAATGGCTAAAGCCGGAATAATATCCAGAAAAGCTGGTGATAAGACGTACTGTGCAAGGGAGGCTGCCGGAAGCTATTAACATGTTAAAACATTTAAATCCCTCAACTTGAATACTCTGAAAACTAATTTACTTTCCGGTCAGGACTACGGAAAGAAGTTACAGTAAAGGTTGAAATGATAATAATTGGTTAATTGACACACAATACTCATTATATCTCAGCATGTTAATTTTCAAATTCATCTTTGAATAACTTTATTATGGAAAATATATTCGAGTTGAATTGGTATTAAAATGATTTTCTGAAAATTTAGACATGATGTTTAAATTCGGAAATATGCTGTAGTGCTTAGAATAAAGGCAATTTTAAATCACTTACCTTGCAGAGTTTTACATGTTGATTGTTGTTGTCATTTCGCTTCTCTGATACATAGTAAGCTCACGAAATTCATCGCCGTAAGGAAGCAAGTTGCTCCTGTCGTTGGAAAGAAAGAGCCTTGGACATACAGGTGACAGTACGACGTTCCTCAGTTCCATCCCCAATTTTCAAGGAGAGCATTACAGGGGGGTAGGTCCTAGGTTCTTCCACCTTTCTTCTTCTACCATCAACCTCTTGACGGGAATTTCGGCTCTCTGCATATGTAGAATGCCTCCATGCTGCACAGATACTGCACATTTACAATCATCCATGCCTTCATCGGAATTCGAATCCAGGCCTTTTGTTACGGCAGTCAGCGTCGCTAACCTTTATCCCGGTTGAGCGGTATTTTGTCTTATTGTTTCTATATGTAATTTGCACCGGAGCGATATTATTACGGTTTTATTGCAGTTATTTCTGCAGCAGATACAAATATTGAAGGCAAAGTTTTGCCAGGAAAGTAATGAAGAAGATTAATCTTGATAAGCTTGCAGTGGGTATTTTAATTTTAATTTTGTTTTTTAATTATGTTTCTTTTTTATGTATGTGGGTGTGTGTTGCGTGATTGTAATTTTATGTAAATTCTCTCTCTCTCTCCTTTTTTTTAGTAGCTGGTATATAAATAATTTCGTTATTTTTAGTCTTGGTTCTTTTTATTTTCTCTTCTCTTTCCTGTTGCGCTGTTAATTTCGCAAATAAGAAAAGATTATTATAATATATATTGCCGAATGTATTTGTATTATTTTGCTTGGTTACCTTTTATTCACCATCTTCATATCTTTTATTTTGCTAGAGGTGTTGTTGTTTCTGGCTTGCTCTGGCGCACCCCGCAAAAAGGCCGTAGGACGATGTAACGTCTGCCAGGAGGGTCGGGGGGCGCCTTTCACACCACACATCACATCACATATCGCAGGATAGATTAAAGAATCGACATTTTAGTCTATCTTATTCTTTGTAAAGACTAGAATATAAACATACACATCGAAACAGGACTTTCTTTTTCTGGGTCATTTTATTGCTTATAACAAATGAAACAATAAAATAAATTCTGTAGTTTCAAAAAAGCGAAAGAAGGTTTAGCGTTTTGAATATTTTGCGAAATCTATAAGACAAACGGTTCTGATCTAATTAGAATATAACTGATATTGATATAAAACATACATTAAAAGGTTTGTTTCGTTAATTCTAAAACAACCAACATAAAAATATAATTATGAAAGACATATTGCTATAAAAACACTTTTAAGAAACGCAACTTCGAAAAAATTGAAACGAAAAGAAAGAGAAATAAGTGAATGTGATAAAGCTAGTGATTTAAAATTAAAAAAACACTGAAACTGAAACATCAAAATAAATTCAATTAAAAACACCAAACGTGTGCACTGAAGCACATAAAAATTAGTTGTAAGCATCTATCAGTTTGCGAAATTTAACATATTGAAGCACCGTGCTATTAACTGGTTTAGTTTGGTTTAGCTTATTATGGCAAAGAACGCGAGGGCTATGGCTTTGTGGAGGACTTTTTAAGAGAATTGGCTCATGTACGCGTTACACATGAGGAAAACTACGAAAACGCCCACGCAGTTTCGATTCCAGGTCGGAAGTGTTTGTTCAGCGATTTTACCACTCGGTCGTAGTGCGCTCCTGCTGTCAATTGATGAAGCGAGTTAATGGTAAATATAAGATATAAAGCATTATTAAATCTTATTAATTTTTAAACTTTACTAATAATGTAGGAATATGATAAGAATAACCTATAAAATATATTATAGCAATTTAAAATGAATTGTTAAAATAATAAACATCTGTAAATTCTAAATAAAGTATTATCTCATAGCAGTTTATTGGCTATACATAAAGCAGAGTTAGCTAACATATAATGTTCTGCTCAAGCTCGAATATAAGCTTTTCTTCCAACAAAAATTTATTCGAGTGATAAAACTATACGAAGTGGTTCGTTTGTAGAGACATTAGGTTATTTCGAAGCAGGAGACATGAAAAATGAGCAACGCCTTCGCCGGGAATCGAACCAAGGACCTCTCGGCTACGCGTCAAATGTGCTGACAACTACACCACGAAGGCATACGAAGAAGGTGGGAGAAGTACCTTATATACTCCCCCTTTTAAAGGGTGACTGGGGTTTTGGGGACCCAGTCGCCAAATCTCGGTGGTGGAGAATCATCATCCACCTCCTTTTTAGTTCGGGGGCCAGTGTAGAGACATTAAGTTATTTCGGAAGCAGGAGAGATGAAAAATGAGCAACGCTTTCGCCGGGACTCGAACCACGGACCTCTTGGTTACGCGTCGAGAGTGCTGACCTCTACACCATGAAAGCATGCGAAGAAGGTGGGAGAAATACCTTATACGCTGATTAATAGTTTAGATAGTAAAGCAGGTGGGCTTTAGGAGAAATACTTTCGTGGATAATATTCTATAGGAACTATCTCATATTTAAGTTACATATGGAAAAAACCCATTGGCTACAGTTTTCTCAGTTAGGAATAGTTGCAAGTCTCAGTTAAGAATTCTAAATTTTAAGTTCCAACGCTGGCTTAGCATAATGAAAGGGATTATTTGCTAATTCATGTTACAGGTGAAAAGAAGAAAAATAAAGAAGCTGCAAGATTCATTGCGCTTAATAGAGTTCGAAGTACCGCTGGAAAGTATTTAGGATACTTTTAGGAAAATCAAACAATTTCCAAATGAAAATCATGTTCCGTTTAAATTAATGTTGCATTCTGTATAGCATTATTCATGTCAATTGAGAGTTGTAGATTTTTGAGACGTTAATAAATTAATAGTGGTTTTAAATGATTGCAGATTTTTATATAAAGTGTGAAGTATTTTTGGTTATAGAACAACACACATCAAAAGCGTTGTCTATTAATCACCGTTACATTAAATGTGTTATTCTTATAATAATATTCTTATACCGAAGATAAGTAATAGGGATACGCAGTGAGCCTCAAGACTTAATGCTGATATAGATTTGTAACTACAAAAACTGAATTATATCGTTTATTGAAAGATACGGCATCAAAGGACGAATTATTGTACTAAGGTAAAAATAACAGCATTTTGAAATAAATCAAATTTAAACTATTATGTATGTATATTATCTAAGCGAAATTTAACACTGCGGCTAAAAATAAAAAGTCTATAAAAACCTTTGCAATGAAGACCATTTGATTACAAAATGTCCGCTAAACAAAGGGATTATGTCTTTCATTACAGCAGTTGGAAGGAACGTTTTTTGATCGTATTCTTGAGTGAATGCTTTAGAGATGCATATATTAACGGAATTTGAACAGAAACGAAAAAGAAAAATTAATTAATCAAACTGCTATGTATAATTGATAAGAAAGCTAACTTTTAGGCAGATACGTGTTCACTCTAAAAATCAAAGAAGTGGTAAATATTTTAACTACACAAATAAAATGGAGGTACAAAGAAATTAAACGAAATGCTTTCCGATTTTCAGTTTTTAACTGACGAAAAATTAATGTTATTGGGTTTATGTAACTGAAAGGCAACAGCTTATAACCTAGCACTGAAATAACCGAATGATATAAATTCTGCCGAAATTCAGTCAAAAGTATCTAGTTTTAAAAATCTCGATACTTGTGTAATTCTACAAATGAAAGGAGCTAAAAGCGCGATCATTTTGAAACCTATTCATGAATAAAATTTAGTTCAATCATATCTGAATTTGGACTAAAAATACTTTTATATTGTCAATTAGAGTTAGTAGTGGCGAAAGAAGCTTCAGCAAACTTAAAGTAATAAAATATCGTGTATAAGCTTCGTTCGTTAAAGAAACGTCTTCAAACATGGCCATTCTATGAGCATGCTTTTCCAAACATTGCCATTCTATGACAGCATGGTATTCAGACCCCATTGTTGTATTTCAAACGTAGTTATTCTATGAAATTACGAATTAAGTTGTAGAGTTCTACTGTCTACCCCTTGTGTGAAATCTGGAAAATAGTGACTACACAAAAGGGTTAAAATTACCCTTTATTACACTCTTTAACTTATTTACAATGCGTCAGCTCGACGCTAACATAGTACGCCTCTGCTTGGGCGGTAACTAAAACAGTAGAATCAAAACTCAAGAATTCAAGATATTAACAAGTAATAGAATTAAACTACAGGGCTCATACAATCCTGTATCCTACAGCGCGTAGACGAGTTTAGTGGCAGCAAGATAATAGTTGTTAAGCCACGTCTAACCAGCAGTAAATGCGAAGCCAAAGCTTGCGTTACAAACACGCACAGAGTTTTCCCAGACTCTGTCACTTTCCTTTCTAGAACTCGATATTTAAGCTTTTTCTCCCACTGCTAGAATTTGCATTCCTTATGCGCGCTACTAAATTTAAATACTCTGGCACTGACAGGGGAATGAAGGCTTATAGAAAGAGCTTAAAATTAAATTTAACTGATTATTAAAATAAATATAAATCCCTACAAAGTGGTTAAGTATATTTTGAACAAATTATTGATGGTTTCGTTTCGCTAAGAGCAAGAAAATTTAATTTATTAAAAAGACTTGACAATGAGAGCGATACTTTATATATTAGCTACATTATTGCACATACTATTTCTGTGTTATTTGCCATTTACCAGAAAGAAAATTTTTAATGATTTTCATTTCGAAACCTTAAATCATTTTAAGTGTAATTTTTTAAATATATAAAGCATTTAACTGAATCTTAGAATTATGATTTGAAATATAATAATGAAAGAACTGCTTATGTAAAAATGTACAGGTATAATTAACTTTTATTACACATAAATGTATTACACATAAATGTGTGCTTTTTTCTTTTTAAATGTCTGGACACTTTGCATTATATATACAGATTCATATATTTACCTCTTTGCCTCAAGCGAAAAAATATACAATAGACACGGCTATGTCACTGATTTTTTGCCTCGCAGAATCATCTCATAGAGACCAAATACATTCTTGCGCCAAATTAACAGAATTTGCAGATTATGTCTACTTTTACGAAATGTATTGAGCAAAAGGTACTAATTATGACGTTAAAGAATTATGCAAATATTCAGAGTCGAACACGTAAGCTTATATGTGTGAGTCTGCGGAGCTATATTTATGGAGGACATGTAAGTTCGGTGATTTGTGTGCTCTTACTCCTTTATGATATTCGCCGGGTTTCTCAGATTTCATAAGGTATCAGGTACAATGAATAGCCACGAATGTATGGATGACAGAATACGATGGAGTATTGTGGTTATTTAGAGGCAGGCAGCCAAACGCGCAGGTGGCTACTGAGTTCTAAGTAACACCTAGTGCTGTCTACAATTTCTAGAAACAGCTCCAAAACGCTAGATCCATATCGAGAAGACTTGGACAAAATCAATCAAGATCTACAGTGGATCATTATGTGGCACTTTCGAAGCAGCAACACAGGCCTGCTATGTCTTTATGTCTTTACAGCTCTCACGTAAGCTGCATGCTACCACTATAACTTAAGTTTCACGGTCTGTTGTTGTCCAAATATTTCATGAGTTAGGGCTGTACGCCAGAAGACCAGCTGTTTGCGTCCCACTCATTGTAGCACACAAGAGAGCTCGTTTAGCATGGTGCAGATAATATACGCGCCTTGGACAGACTCATGGATTCAGTAGAGCTCCATGAATTTTACAGGTAAGTCAAAATTCATCTCGAACACTGATTCTCAGCGTACTTGTATGTAGAGAGAGCCTGGATCTCGATACCATCCCTCCCTGGTCAGGGAAAAAAATCGTTACAGTTGTGGAGGTGTAATGGTTTGGGTAGATATTATGTCGGCCGACAAATAAATGCTTCCTGACTGCTATGAAGTATAGAGAGGAGATCTTAGAACCATATCTTCGACTTTTAAGAGCACAGTAGGTTCTGGGTTCCTGTTAATGGGCTACAACGCTTGTTCACATAGGACTGAACCGATCGACGGTTATTTGGAAAGTGAAGATATTCGATCCATGGATTGGCCAACCAAAACTTCTGACCTTAACCCTGTTTGGGCAACATGTTCGGGCTAGAACGTGTCTGAGCTACATAATGTCTGGAAAGCTCTTGGAAGGAAAATTTCATCTCGCATCCCTCTCCGAGAGCCATCCCGGAGTTGAAAACTGCCTTGGTGCAGCAGTTGCATCGACTGCTACAGCGACTCCTCAAATGCCTCTTTTCCTATATGCCCATCTCGCATCCCTCTCCGAGAGCCACCCGGAGTTGAAAGCTGTCTTGGTGCAGCAGTTGAATCGACTGCCATAGCGACTCCTCAAATGCCTCTTTTCCTATATGCTGTCACATTACGCGAACTGTCTGGCTGAGACAGAGGACCATACGCTCATTTTCAATTCGCTCATTCATATAGGCTCATTTTCAATTCGATATCACAACGTGGATTTTATACATCTCTGCACCGTGAGCTTTTCTGACAATCATGCGTACATAAAATGACTTTTGAACGGCACATTTCTTTCTCTGTTATAAATGTATATTCATACCAAATTTCATTAAAATATGTCCCCTTATTTTTCAGAAATTCGACAGGATATGCAAGTTCTCTTAATTTTGCACACTGGTGTGTATAGAAAGCGTTTTCTATCTTCAAAAGGTGTGGCCTTATAAGTAGAGATCTCAAAAAGCACAAAAATTATCCTCAGGGAGGAATAGATTCCTTAAAAGCTTTAGTCCATTAATTAGTAATATGCATAAATTTTTATTTAAATTTGGGGCTTTGAAATGATGATCTGTGATCGCATTTATCTCAAAAACCCATGTTTACGTCAAATACTAGAAATTTAGCATATTTAAACAAGCTAAATTTCCCTATTTTTTTTAACTGAATACTGTAAAGCTATCTGCTTGAAAGAATGGATGCCTCCATGAACTTTTTAAGACCAGCTGACTCATATGTATACGTGTGGGGAATACCACAAAGCCAGCCACGCAGTCAGCCAGCTTATTGGAATTCCAAACTTGATCCAAACTAATGTTTAGAGTGAATGGGTATCATTACAATCTTTACATCTAAATATTTTTAGAATATCAATTTTTACTTGAAATTCGGCTATTGGTGGGTTTTAAAATTCTGCTGGTCCTTTGAAAGGGCCTGCAAACATTAAGAGATATTTATTACTTAACGTATTTAACGTAAATTTCATCAACATACTTCAGAAGATTGCAAGACGGAATCCGCTTTTTCTTTGCAGTTTAAAACTTTCTTTCTGATTTTATTTTGAAGGATAGAAGACATAATAATATTTATTATCTTGTTTCTTAAAGAGATATTTGAAAATTAAAAAAAATTCTTCTAGATTAAATTGTTGTTGTCTTGTCTATGAATTCCATGAATAAATTTCATGGAAGAACTTATGTGAACGAATTTCATGGAAGAATGGTTGTCAGAGCCTCAAGGAGGTTGACTTCTATTTCCACTCCAGTTTTTAAAGAAAGCACCCCGGGGGGTAGGATGGGGGTCTGAGGGTCTCATCCCTCTCCCCTACCACCAATCCACACGAGAGGACTTTCGGCTCGCCATATATTTAGAGTTCCGCCATGCCGCAAAGACACTACACATTTACAAATATCCACGCCTTCTCCAGTATTCGAACCGGACTCCTTCGGTACCGAAGTAGGCTCCCCTAACCGACATACCGTTTGGGCGATTCTGGATTAAATTAACGTCGCGCATTTCCCTCTTCAATACTAATTAAAATAACATAAAATTTATTTCAGAAATGGCATATAAACTAATGTTCAATCGCAAATAAAATTTATTATTTACTTGTCGATTTAGGCTAAACCAAAGTTTAACTGCAGCTAATTAATATGTTTACAACTGTGGAATTCCAATTAGTTATCCATGTCCCGATTAACCGCGGTTCTAAAATATCCGGGGTTAAATTTATATGCAATACATTATAAACTCTTAATCTGGATCTAGAATCAGATAACAGTCCATCAGTGCCGGAGTAGCTAGATAGCTGAATTCTAGTAGTTCGACCCGGGTCCCTGCACTGATGAACTGGATAGCCTCATAGGTATTTCCGTAGTTTTCCCCATAAGTAACATGAACATGAGATCAGTTTCCTTAGAAAGTTCGCTGTGAGAGCATCCTTTCGTTAGGAAGATACCTTTTGAGTTTTCTGTGCCAAAATTAACAAAGAAAACATCTAAAAAACCACCAAGTCCAGATAAAATTCGTTTTAAGATTGCTGATACAGACTATCTAAATGATATCTAAGCAATACTATAACATATCGAATAGCTGGAAATTTTTACGTTAGCTTCATATGAAATTGGCAATCATTAACTCAAGAATGAAAATCGGATTCTCTTCTTTTAAATACATATTTCAAGGCATAGTTTTATGAATATAACAGATAAAGAAAGGGGAAAGGGGGAAAAGGCTGAGTGAATAGAATAAGGCTTATCCTATCAAAAATCAGATAAATTTTGAAAATCTAGAAAAAGCTAGACTGGAGAAGAGAAATCATAATTGGAGGAATATAAAAATGGTCGCAGCATATCTCAGGATAAAGGAATGTGAATATTATGAAAAGGTTATAAAGATGGAGAAATTATCTAATGATAAAAAATACTTTTAAAATGCTGCGCATATAAAATGATAAATGAAATGTAAAACCAGAGCCAAGATATAATGGTTTGCTTTCCATTTTTAAAGAAATACTAAAGTTAGTCATTCTAAACCAACAAAAAGAAGCAAACAAAACAAAACAAAAAAACAGAGAAAATAAAGGAAACTTTTTTCTCTTCTGTGGATGCAGTCACCTTAAGGAGTTTTTATATTTGTGTTTCTTTGAGCTTTGTTGAGTTTTGTGAGCTTCTCAGAAAAAATGTTATCTTCAGAGGTGGTTGTTAATAAATGTGGTCAGTAAAGAGATTGGATTATTTGATATATAACAAAGCACGTCAGGTCTATGTGCGCAAGAGAAGGATGCCTGCTGGGAGAAAACTGTAAGCGAAACTGGCTCATTTACAGCATTACATGCAGAGGTATCCATAAATGCACTCATATAGCCAGCCTGTTCTGTAGTATTTGAATCCTGGTTAAATCAGCATTCAGCGTTCCTAACATCCGCCTGCTGACGGCTAGTCATCAGAAGATCCAGCGTAATAATGAAATTTTCATAGTTGAAGTTTTTGCTACTGTCATTTGGCTAAGTCATTTATTTTTGTGTAACGTTTAAACGACGAAGATTTTCTTGTTTTCTTCACATTGATGAAGCATAAAGATAATTAAATGTCATATTTGAATTCAAAAGCTAGCCTGTATAAAACAATTCGAAGGTTACAGGGAGAAAAATATTTGTAAATGCAGAAACTTTTTATTAACTAAATGCGTTACATAGCTATATAGTGAACTAATTTTTAATCAATAAATTAATATATGTTATGAATATTTTAATTAATTAATTAAATCTATAGAGATTTATTTATTTTGACTGATAGTTAATCTTTAGTTAAAGCCATCTTTAGTTTAATTTAAACAAGCTCTTCATGCTTCTTTTCACCCACGCTTTCCTGTCAGAATGCAAATCTGATACGGTGCGTTTCAAATTAAGGTAGAAAGAAGTGCTATTTCAGCGAAGTTTTCGGAAGGTGAGTTTAGAGCGTGTTATGCCTGCTTGAAGGCCACGTTGTTACTTTGACTTACTAGCGATTTGATTCTGTGGCGTTGAGTGCTTCTAGCCATCAGGCTTGTTTCCGCCAGCTTCTACGAGTCAGAGCCTTCCTTTGCGTTAAAAATTAACCTGTAAGCCGTCAGGCTAGTGTAATTACATTTATTTTAAGTTCAACATTACCTGTTTGAGCTAATCCAGAAGTGTTGACTTATGTAAGTCCGAGTGGGGTCGTCTGTTCAACTACATGTTATTGAATAAAAAGCTCTTTATACCTATCTTCTGACTTTGTCTGTTGTTGTCAAGACCTGAGGATAATTCCTCATACAGTCTTTTGAGAGCTTGTTAGCTTATGCTACCTAAGAGAACGAAACTATAAATTATTAACATATATTATGAATATTTTAATGCTGTTAAGAATTTTCTTCATCTATTATAATACAAAGATATCACTTATCATATTCGAAGCTACAGTTTAAAAAAAGCATGATATTAAAAGATCTAACATTGACAATAAAATACTACAAATATTATGCGATATTAGGAAACATACAATTAAATAAAGAAGCAAACTATTAAATATTAAATATGTAACATTCGTACTTCTTTTAATAGCTTAGCTTTCACAGCAGTAATCAATTTACTGATATTGTGTGAAAAGTGAAATATAAAAGAAAGGTCAAAATTTACAAGTGCTTCAAGCGTTTATAATTCGATTAATTTGTCGAGCATGCAGGACTGAAAAATCCCTACGTAAAATGTAAATTAATATTATCTAATTCGAGTTGATCTAATTAATTTTATCAACCTGCCCTAGAACGTAACCAATGTGAAATATAAAATTAGGCAAAAAAAATTACATTTGGATTATCGGAGGTTTCGAATAAAAATTTTTGGGGTTATTCAAGAAAAATCCCTCTTGTTCACGATCAAAAATAATTTTTGTTTTATTCAGAAGCTCCGTCAATCGGAACTTCTTTGTAGTTTAATGAGCCTATATCTAAAGAGAGATTAAGATTACAATTGCTAAAATTTGGTGATTCTGTGAAGTCACTCAGATCAGTTGTCTCCAATTCAAGTGGATCGAATACACTATCTGAAAACAGCTGATGGACTGAATTATTTTTAACAAAACTGAAAATTTTTTATCAACAAAATGAAAAGTAATTTTAACTAAATTAAAATTTCGCTCGCTAAATACTGTTTATAAAAATATACATGTAACAATAGTAGGTGTATCGCTTCGTTATTCGAATTAAGTTCTACTTTATTTAAATAACGAAGTAAAACTTCAGAGAAGAACTAAAATTTCTAAAAAAAAAGAACTTTACTAAAATTTCAGAGAAGAATCTAGACTCTATTCGCTGTCTTCTGACAACTATAAGGACAAAATCCAAAGAAGGTTTAAAATACCCTTTTATTAACTCAAAAAGATAATAACAATCGGCCCCTCTATGGCTTACAGGAAAGCTTCCAATTGGGCTTTAACTTAAGATAGGAAAATAAGAAACTAAACTAATTCTGACGAACTGAAATTTAGCCGAAGCTATAAAAAATAACTAGCCGAGTTGGCCTATAATTAAACCTCACCGGCGAATACTAACACGCACATACAATTATGGCCGATCGTTGTAAGATAGACTTAAAGTAGCAACGTCGCCAGAAGGAAGAACACTCTGTACTGTGAACTTCTTAGCTCTTCTACGTAACTGACTGAACTTCCCGTTAAATATTGGTTCTACTTCATTTACATAAAACGCGATACTGAAAACTCATTCTGGTCGGGAGTTGTAGGTGGGAAACAAGAGTTTAAAGGAAAGAATTTCAAAATTAAAAATAACTATTAGAAAATTAAAGTAATCCCTACAATATTGATATCTAAATATTAAATTTTCTGACTGACATTTATTTAAAATAGTTCTAAGTTGTTAAATCATTAAATAACTTACTTTAATTTGTAAGGTATTTATATTAATTAGCCAATTATTTTATGTTACGAATCTTTACTCTCACTTCTTTCAGTTCTCACGCCTTTCAGTTTTCCTAACAGAATGCAAATTTAGCTCGCGTGTATTAAGTGAGGGTTTGAGACTTTGTTTAATCAGTGCGTGCTCCGGCTACTGAAGGCCACGTTACTATTTGACGTTCTACGATAGCTTTCCTGTTTACGGCATTGCTTTATTCTTGTAGATTGCACATTCACGCCGGTGTAGGTTAGAGCCAACTTACGCGTTAGATATGTCTGTGTAGTCTTTGGCTAAATAAGATTTAGTTTTGCATTAAAATTATACTTTTCAGTTCATGTTAGAAATGCTGGCTGATTTCTGAACTCCGGAAGTGCCTTTTCTTCAGATTTGTAGAGTTCTTAATATAAACCTTAGTACGTTTTTGGTTGCATATCTAAACATCGATAAGTCGCTTGAGTCTATTTCAGAGTCTTATTATATGCTACCAAAAAATGTGAGATTCTACAAAATTAAAAATAAATGAATTATAAAAATTTTCTGAAAAGTTTTCAGAGAAAAGTTTACAAGTGGTATGAAAATTGGGAATAAATACTGGTGACCTACAATCTTCTCTCATTTATTAAAGTTTTCCTCGAAGCGTAAGTGTACATTTGTTTGTATGTTAATAATTATACTCTTAAGTCTATTTCAGAGTCTTATTATATATTCCCAAAAAATGTGAGGTTCTACAAAGTTAAAAATAAATGAATTATAAAAACTTTATGAAAAGTTTTCAGAGAAAAGTTTACAAGTGGTATGAAAATTGGGAATAAATACTGGTGACCTACACTCTTCTCTCATTTATTAAATTTTTCCTCGAAGCGTAAGTGTACATTTGTTTGTATGTTAATAATTATACACTTAAGTCTATTTCAGAGTCTTATTATGTGTTCCCAAAAATGTGATATTCTACAAAATTAAAAATAAATTAATTATAAAAACTTTCTGAAAAGTTTTCAGAGAACAGTTTCCAAGTGGCATTAAAATTGGGAATAAATACTGGTGACCTACACTCTTCTCTCATTTATTAAATTTTCCCTCAAAGCGTTAAATGTACATTTGTTTGTATGTTAATAATTACACACCTCTTTGTACTTTACTACACCTTGACCATTGATGGCAATTTGATATCTTATAAAATTTGTAACCTTTGAGAGGAATTATCAGGAATTATTTTCGGTGCGTTTTCTTTATGCACCTGCCACACATTTTGGGATGTGTGTGCGTAACGCAAAAGTACAGTACGTGTGTGTGTGTGTACAACGAAGAAGTACCTTTGTTCTTTGCACCACTGACACAACTTCCGACTTAAGGTGATACTTAACGGATAAAGCCCATCCAGAGGAAATTAATTATTGAGATCTTTTTTTACAGAGAGATTTTACAACGAATATTTTTACAAGACAGTGATATTTTTACAAGACAGTGATATTTTTACAAGACAGTGATATTTTTACATGACTTTTACATGACAGTAAAAGTTATTTACAATCCTCTTTGCATTTACATGCTACGTTGAGCTAATTTTGATATACATTTAAATTTAATTTTAATAAATTTCAATAGTTCAAGATTAAGTGAAAGCTCTGTAGTTGAATAAAGTTTAGCAGATCAAACGTTCTTGAGATATAAAGTTTTGAAGTTCTAAAAGTTATTTTGATTGAAGAATTCGTACATAAAGTTCGATGTTTCAGATGATCTCAGAAGATATTGGTAAAACAAATCATTTCTAGTTTCAGTTTAGATGTTAGTCCAAATATTATAGTCTTTTTTATAATTGATTGTCGAATTTCCTTACTTTTGATATATACGAAATAAATAAATATGTGATAGATTCTACTGTTCAAAGAAATTAGGTGATGAAAATAACTGTTGAAATTATTTGTTATGATTGATACAATAATCTATTGTTTTTGAAAGTTTATTGTATAACGCAGAATGTTTTAATAGGTGTTGGGTCCATTCTTTCCAGTACTGATTTGAAGGTTTATTTAAGTGGCGCTCTTTTGTATATTCATATTCAAAAGCATAATGGTGGGTATTTCCTATTTTACCACACTTACAAATGTTAGTATCTTTGAGTTTGAGCCTATTCAAGTAGGTTAGAAATGGACCATGTCCAGTTAAAAATGTTGTAATCGTAAAGGATGATGATATCAATTTAGTTGAAACATCTGCTATAAATTTAAAAATTCTTTCTCCCGTTTTAATATTAATCCATTTTGATTGTCATTGTAATAATAGATCATTGGATGAGATATGTTTAAGATGTGATTTTGGAAAGGGTATTGTAAATTCTGGTAGATTTAATTCCCATTGCTGCTTGATTAGCAAGAGAATCTGTTAGTTCATTACCTGGTATACCTGTATGGGCTGGAATCCAATTTAGCATTGGTCTCAGTACTATTGAGTAAGATATTTCCGTGAAGGATCAAGATCGAATGCAAGTAGCAAGAAAGCAAGCATCGCGACCCAGCTTGCACCCCAAATTTATGTGTAAAACGACAATGCGCATCATTGCTCTCAGGCACAATTACCTCATTTATTTCAAAAGCGAGAAATTACGGTGTAAATAGAATAAAGCGCAGTTTGAAACCAGATAAAAGTAGAGCTAATGAAGGGAATCTTTCAAAAACTTAAAAATTTTAATTACTACGAACAAAAAATACCTCTCCGGGGCGTTTTTACTTCGAGAAAAATACACTATTGTTGAAAACTTTGAATAACTTAATTTTCTTTTCCCCTGCCGAAACACTATTTGCATACGAAACGGCAGAATTTACATTTTAAAAGTATGATTCTATTACACCAAAATAAAGCATTTGTGTTATTCAAAAAACGTTGATGGAAGGTCCGTGGATTTTATACGAAGATACAGATAAAATTAATTTTGAATCTCGGGAATCTCAAAATTGCTGCTCATTGTGGCTTGCAGCCACAAATATTTCAGGAATCTAAAGTAAACTAAATTAATTTTATTGGTGTCAATACTGGAAGCACATATGTTAAGCTTTGAATAAAAAAGGAAATATTTCAACACACCAGGTGTAAAATGTTCTTTCGTGTTATGCAGCCAGGTATGTAGATACTGCTTGTCTATCACGTAATCAAATAGGTTTATCTAGCAATATTGGTTTTAGGAAGTTATAAATATTTGCATCAATAGTCCTAAAGAAGCAAATTTGTTTTTAATATAATAAATAATGCTATTTCAGTCCATAATGTTTAAGACATGAGAAGAGAAATGTTTCGCTAGTTTCGAAACAGTATTCATTTTCTATTATTCTGGCATGCAGTAATATTTTTTACGATGCTATAAGTACAAAATGTTCAACACAATAAGCAGCACAAATAAGTAAAAACTATATCACTTGTAAGGATTTATTATTTTTATCTAACCGTTTCCAGACTTGTATCCCATTGGGAATAAAGTCGCTTTTGGACTAAAAACGCCCATTATAAATTTAATGCAAAATAAGCAAGTCTGGCTTCCTGCAGAATGTTTTACGTAGCAGGAACGTTTATTGAGCGTAACGAAGTACAGTGAATTCTGTCTAAGATTTTGTTTGTGGAAACCAAAATACCACATGACATTGGACTTCTGTGCAAATGTGGTCTTGGAGAAGTAATCTTTAATAGCGATGCTTATTTTAATTCTAAGAAGTTCCGGTATTTTATAGAGGTGGTCGCTGCAAGAGGATTTATCACAACTCTCTTGCAGTTAAAACCTGTATAAGTAGTTTTTTGCATATCCCGAAAGGCTGATTTTCTTCAAAGTATGAACTTTTGCAATGTAATCGATTATTGCAGTAGAATGATGTTTAAAATTTCCTATGTACGCTTTTTATGTTTTGGTTATTATCATTTCAAAATGTTGAAAGGCAAAAGCGCACATGCACCCCTGTAATTTCCAAAAAGAGTTCAGACTCACTGAATGGATGAATTACCTATTGGTAAAACCGTGGTGCCGCTCAGACGGTATAGTGGTTACGGAAGCCTATGGAGGTACGGAAGGGCTCAAGTTCGAATCCCGGAGAAGGCACGAATGTATAGTGTCCGTGCCGTATGGGGGACACTAAATATGCGGTCTGAAGAAAG